>JANJGN010000006.1:192356991-192507481 GCA_026770705.1 Isurus oxyrinchus | reverse complement strand
GGGCTGTGTTTGTTTGGGGTAATTATCTTGGGTGGGGCTGTGTTTGTTGGGGTATTTATCTGGGTTGGGGCTGTGTTTGTTTGGTGTATTTATCTGGGTTGGTGCTGTGTTTGTTTGGGGTAATTATCTGGGTTGGGGCTGTGTTTGTTTGGGTGTTTATCTGGGTTGGGCCTGTGTTTGTTGGGTATTTATCTGGGTTGGGGCAGTGTTTGTTTGGCTTATTTATCTGGTTGGGCTGTGTTTGTTTGGGGTAATTATCTTGGTTGGGGCTGTGTTTGTTGGGGTATTTATCTGGGTTGGGGCTGTGTTTGTTTGCGGTATTAATCAGGGTTGGGGCTGTGTTTGTTGGGGTATTTATCTGGGTTGGGGCTGTGATTTTTTTGTGGTATTTATCTTGGTTGGGGCTATGTTTGTTTGGGGTATTTATCTGGGTTGGGGCTGTGTTTGTTTGGGCTATTTATCTGGGTTGGGGCTGTGTTTGTTTGGGGTATTTATCTGGGTTGGGGCTGTGTTTGTTTGGGGTATTAATCAGGGTTGGGGCTGTGTTTGTTGGCGTATTTATCTGGGTTGGGGCTGTGTTTGTTTGGGGTATTTATCTGGGTTGGGGCTGTGTTTGTTTGGGGCAATAATCTGGGTTGGGGCTGTGTTTGTTTGGGGTGTTTATCTGGATTGGGGCTGTGTTTGTTTGGCGTATTAACCTGTGTTGGGTTTGTGTTTGTTTGGGTATTTATCTGGGTTGGGGCTGTGTTTGGGGTATTTGTCTGGGTTGGGGCTGTGTTTGTTTGGGGTATTTATCTGGGTTGGGGCTGTGTTTGGGGTATTTGTCTGGGTTGGGGCTGTGTTTGTTTGGGGTATTTATCAGGGTTGGGGTTGTGATTCTTTGGGGTATTTATCTGGGTTGGGGATGTGTTTGTTTGGGGTATCTATCTGGATTGGGGCTGTGTTTGTTTGGGGTGTTTATCTGGATTGGGGCTGTGTTTCTTTGGGGTATTTATCTGGATTGGGGCTGTGTTTGTTTGGGGTATTTATCTGGGTTGCGGCTGTGTTTACTTGGGGTATTTATCTGGGTTGGGGCTGTGTTTGTTTGGGGTATTTATCTGGGTTGGGGCTGTGTTTGTTTGGGGTATTTATCTGGGTTGGTGCTGTGTTTGTTTGGGGTAATTATCTGGGTTGGGGCTGTGTTTGTTTGGGTGTTTATCTGGGTTGGGACTGTTTTTGTTGGGTATTTATCTGGGTTGGGGCAGTGTTTGTTTGGTTTATTTATCTGGGTTGGGGCTGTGTTTGGGGTATTTGACTGGGTGGGGCTGTATTTGTTTGGGGTATTTATCTGGGTTGGGGTTGTGATTGTATGGGGTATTTATCTGGGTTGGGGCTGTGTTTGTTTGGGTTGTTTATCTTGGTTGGGGCTATGTTTGTTTGGGGTATTTATCTGGGTTGGGGCTGTGTTTGGGGTATTTGACTGGGTTGGGGCTGTATTGGTTTGGGGTATTTATCTGGGTTGGGGTTGTGATTCTTTGGGGTAGTTATCTGGGTTGGGGATGTATTTGTTTGGGGTATTTATCTGGATTGGGGCTGTGTTTGTTTGGGGTATTTATCTGTGTTGGGGCTGTCTTTGTTTGGGGTATTTATCTGGGTTGGGGCTGTGTTTACTTGGGGTATTTTTCTGGGTTGGGGCTGTGTTTGATTGGGGTATTTATCTGGGTTGGGGCTGTGTTTGTTTGGGGTATTTATCTGGGTTGGGGCTGTGTTTGATTGGGGTATTTATCTGGGTTGGCGCAGTGTTTGTTTGGGGTATTTATCTGGGTTGGGGCTGTGTTTGATTGGGGTATTTATCTGGGTTGGCGCAGTGTTTGTTTGGGGTATTTATCTGGGTTGGGGCTGTGTTTGATTGGGGTATTTATCTGGGTTGGGGCTGTGTTTGTTTGGGGTATTTATCTGGGTTGGGGCTGTGTTTGTTTGGGGTATTTTTCTGGGTTGGGGCTGTGTTTGTTTGGGGTATTTATCTGGGTTGAGGCTGTGCTTTTTGGTTATTTATCTTTCTTGGGGCTGTGTTTGTTTGGAGTATTATCTGGGTTGGGGCTGTTTGTTTGGGGTATTTATCTGGGTTGGGGCTGTGTTTGTTTGGGGTATTGATCTGGGTTGGAGTTTTGATTGTTTGGGGTATTTATCTAGGTTTCGGTCTGTTTGTTTGGGGTAATTATCTGGGTTGGGGCTGTGTTTGTTTGGGGTATGTATCTAGGTTGAGGATGTGTTTGGGGTATTTATCTGGGTTGGGGCTGTTTTGGCTCATTTATCTGCGTTAGGGCTATGTTTGTTTGGGGTAATTATCTGGGTTGGGGCTGCGTTTTTTTGGCGTATTTACCTGGGTTGGTGATTTGTTTGGGGTATTTATCTGGGTTGTGGCGGCGTTTGTTTCGGATATTTATCTCAAGTGGGCTGGTTTGTTTGGGGTATTTATCTGGCTTGGGGCTGTATTTCTTTGGGGTATTTATCTGGGTTGGGGCTGTTTGTTTGGGGTATTTATCTGGGTTGCCGCTGTGTTGGGGTATTTATCTGGGTTGGGGCAGTGTTTGTTAGGGGTATTTATCTGGGTTGGGGCTGTGTTTGTTTGGTGTATTTATCTTCGTTGGTGCTGTGTTTGTTTGGGGTATTTATCTGGGTTGGGCTGTATTTGTTTGGGGTATTTATCTGGGTTGGTGCTGTGTTTGTTTGGGGTAATTATTTGGGTTGGGGCTGTGTTTATTTGGGGTATTTTTCTGGGCTGGGAATGTGTTTGTTTGGGGTATTTATCTGGGTTGGGGCTGTATTTGTTTGGGGTATTTATCTGGGTTGGGGCTGTGTTTGTTTGGGCTCTTTATCTGGGTTGGGCTGTATTTGTTTGGGGTATTTATCTGGGTTGGGGCTGTGTTTGTTTGGGGTATTTATCTGGGTTGGGGCTGTGTTTGTTTGGGGTAATTATTTGGGTTGGGGCTGTGTTTATTTGGGGTATTTTTCTGGGCTGGGAATGTGTTTGTTTGGGGTATTTATCTGGGTTGGGGCTGTATTTGTTTGGTGTATTTATCTGGGTTGGGGCTGTGTTTGGGGTATTTATCTGGGTTGGGGCTGTGTTTGTTTGGGGTATTTATCCGGGTTGGGGCTGTGTTTGTTTGGATTATTTATCTTGGTTGGGGCTGTGATTGTTGGGGTTTTTATCTGGGTTGGGGCTGTGTTTGTTTGGGGTATTTATCTGGGTTGGGGCTGTGTTTGTTTGGGGTATTTATCTGTGTTGGGGCTGTGTTTTTTCGGGGTATTTATCTGGGTTGGGGCTGTGTTTGTTTGGGGTATTTATCTGGGTTGGGGCTGTGTTTATTTGGGGTATTTATCTGGGTTGGGGCTGTGTTTGTTTGGGGTATTTTTCTGGGTTGGGGCTGTGTTTGTTTGGGGTATTTATCTGGGTTGAGGCTGTGTTTTTTGGTTATTTATCTGTCTTGGGGCTGTGTTTTTTGTGGGCATATATCTGGGTTGTTGCTGTGTTTGGGGTATTTATCTGGGTTGGGACTGTGTTTGTTGGGGTATTTATCTGGGTTGTGGCTGTGTTTTTTGGGGGCATATATCTGTGCTGGGTCAGTGTTTGTTTGTTGTAATTATCTGGGTTGGGGCTGTGTTTGGTGTAATTTTCTGGATAGGGGCAGTGTTTGTTTGGGGTATTTATCTGTGTTGGGGCTGTGTTTGTTTGGGGTAATTATCTGGGATGGGGCTGTGTTTGTTTGGTGTATTTATCTGGGTTGGGGCTGTGTTTGTTTGGTGTATTTATCTGGGTGGGGTCTGTGTTTGTTTGGGGTAATTATCTGGGTTGGGGCTGTGTTTGTTGGGGTATTTATCTCGGTTGGGACTGTTTGTTGGGGTATTTATCTGGGTTGGGGCTGTGTTTGTTTGGTGTATTTATCTGGGTTGGTGCTGTGTTTGTTTGGGGTAATTATCTGGGTTGGGGCTGTGTTTGTTTGGGGTATTTATCTGGGTTGGGCCTGTGTTTGTTGGGTATTTATCTGGGTTGGGGCAGTGTTTGTTTGGTTTATTTATCTGGGTTGGGCTGTGTTTGTTTGGGGTAATTATCTCGGTTGGGGCTGTGTTTGTTGGGGTATTTATCTGGGTTGGGGCTGTGTTTGTTTGGGGTATTAATCAGGGTTGGGGCTGTGTTTGTTGGGGTATTTATCTGGGTTGGGGCTGTGATTTTTTTGTGGTATTTATCTTAGTTGGGGCTATGTTTGTTTGGGGTATTTATCTGGGTTGGGGCTGTGTTTGTTTGGGGTATTTATCTGGGTTGGGGCTGTGTTTGGGGTATTTATCTGGGTTGGGGCTGTGTTTGTTTGGGGTATTAATCAGGGTTGGGGCTATGTTTGTTGGGGTATTTATCTGGGTTGGGGCTGTGTTTGTTTGGGGTATTTATCTGGGTTGGGGCTGTGTTTGTTTGGGGCAATAATCTGGGTTGGGGCTGTGTTTGTTTGGGGTGTTTATCTGGATTGGGGCTGTGTTTGTTTGGCGTATTAACCTGTGTTGGGGTTGTGTTTGTTTGGGTATTTATCTGGGTTGGGGCTGTGTTTGGGGTATTTGTCTGGGTTGGGGCTGTGTTTGTTTGGGGTATTTATCTGGGTTGGGGCTGTGTTTGGGGTATTTGTCTGGGTTGGGGCTGTGTTTGTTTGGGGTATTTATCGGGGTTGGGGTTGTGATTCTTTGGGGTATTTATCTGGGTTGGGGCTGTGTTTGTTTGGGGTATTTATCTGGATTGGGGCTGTGTTTGTTTGGGGTATTTATCTGGATTGGGGCTGTGTTTGTTTGGGGTATTTATCTGGGTTGCGGCTGTGTTTACTTGGGGTATTTATCTGGGTTGGGGCTGTGTTTGATTGGGGTATTTATCTGGGTTGGGGCTATATTTGTTGGGGTATTTATCTGGGTTGGGGCTGTGTTTGTTTGGGGTGTTTTTCTTGGTTGGGGCTGTGTTTGTTTGGGGTATTTATCTGGGTTGGGGCTGTGTTTGGGGTATTTGACTGGGTTGGGGCTGTATTTGTTGGGGTATTTATCTGGGTTGGGGCTGTGTTTGTTTGGGGTATTTATCTGGGTTGGGGCTGTGTTTGGGGTATTTGACTGGGTTGGGGCTGTATTTGTTTGGGGTATTTATCTGGGTTGGGGTTGTGATTCTTTGGGGTAGTTATCTGGGTTGGGGATGTATTTGTTTGGGGTATTTATCTGGATTGGGGCTGTGTTTGTTTGGGGTATTTATCTGTGTTGGGGCTGTGTTTGTTTGGGGTATTTATCTGGGTTGGGGCTGTGTTTACTTGGGGTATTTATCTGGGTTGGGGCTGTGTTTGATTGGGGTATTTATCTGGGTTGGGGCTGTGTTTGTTTGGGGTATTTATCTGGGTTGGGGCTGTGTTTGTTTGGGGTATTTTTCTGGGTTGGGGCTGTGTTTGTTTGGGGCATTTATCTGGGTTGAGGCTGTGCTTTTTGGTTATTTATCTTTCTTGGGGCTGTGTTTGTTTGGGGTATTATCTGGGTTGGGGCTGTTTGTTTGGGGTATTTATCTGGGTTGGGGCTGTGTTTGTTTGGGGAATTTATCTGGGTTGGGGCTGTGTTTGTTTGGGGTATTGATCTGGGTTGGAGTTTTGATTGTTTGGGGTATTTATCTAGGTTTCGGTCTGTTTGTTTGGGGTAATTATCTGGGTTGGGGCTGTGTTTGTTTGGGGTATTTCTCTGTCTTGGGGCTGTATTTCTTTGGGGTATTTATCTGGGTTGGGGCTGTTTGTTTGGGGTATTTATCTGGGTTGCGGCTGTGTTGGGGTATTTATCTGGGTTGGGGCAGTGTTTGTTAGGGGTATTTATCTGGGTTGGGGCTGTGTTTGTTTGGGGTATTGATCTGGGTTGGGGCTATGTTTATTTGGGGTATTTATCTGTGTTGGGGCTGTTTGTTTGGGGTATTTATCTGGGTTGGGGCTGTGTTTGTTTGGGGTATTTATCTGGGTTGAGGCTGTGTTTTTTGGTTATTTATCTGTCTTGGGACTGTTTTTTGTGGGCATATATCTGGGTTGTTGCTGTGTTTGGGGTAATTATCTGGGTTGGGGCTATGTTTGTTTGGGGTATTTTTCTGTGTTGGGTCTGTGTTTGTAGGGGTATTTATCTGGGTTGGGACTGTGTTTGTTGGGGTATTTATCTGGGTTGTGGCTCTGTTTTTTGGGGGCATATATCTGTGCTGGGTCAGTGCTTGTTTGTCGTAATTATCTGGGTTGGGGCAGCGTTTGTTTGGTGTAATTTTCTGGATTGGGGCAGTGTTTGTTTGGGGTATTTATCTGTGTTGGGGCTGTGTTTGTTTGGGGTAATTATCTGGGTTGGGGCTGTGTTTGTTTGGTGTATTTATCTGGTTTGGGGCTGTGTTTGTTTGGTGTATTTATCTGGGTGGGGGCTGTGTTTGTTTGGGGTAATTATCTGGGTTGGGGCTGTGTTTGTTTGGGTGTTTATCTGGGTTGGGACTGTGTTTCTTGGGTATTTATCTGGGTTGGGGCAGTTTTTGTTTGGTTTATTTATCTGGGTTGGGGCTGTGTTTGTTTGGGGTAATTATCTTGGTTGGGGCTGTGTTTGTTTGGGGTATTTATCTGGGTTGGGGCTGTGTTTGGGGTATTTATCTGGGTTGGGGCTGTGTTTGTTTGGGGTAATTATCTTGGTTGGGGCTGTGTTTGTTTGGGGTATTTATCTGGGTTGGGGCTGTGTTTGGGGTATTAATCAGGGTTGGGGCTGTGTTTGTTGGGGTATTTATCTGGGTTGCGTCTGTTTTTTTGTGGTATTTATCTTGGTTGGGGCTATGTTTGTTTGGGGTATTTATCTGGGTTGGGGCTGTGTTTGGGGTATTTATCTGGGTTGGGGCTGTGTTTGTTTGGGGTATTAATCAGGGTTGGGGCTGTGTTTGTTGGGGTATTTATCTGGGTTGGGGCTGTGTTTGTTTGGGGTATTTATCTGGGTTGGGGCTGTGTTTGTTTGGGGCAATTATCTGGGTTGGGGCTGTGTTTGTTTGGGGTGTTTATCTGGATTGGGGCTGTGTTTGTTTGGCGTATTAACCTGTGTTGGTGTTGTGTTTGTTTGGGTATTTATCTGGGTTGGTGATGTGTTTGTTTGGGGTATTAATCTGGGTAGGGGCTGTGTTTGGGGTATTTGTCTGGGTTGGGGCTGTGTTTGTTTGGGGTATTTATCTGGGTTGGGGCTGTGTTTGGGGTATTTGTCTGGGTTGGGGCTGTGTTTATTTGGGGTATTTATCTGGGTTGGGGTTGTGATTCTTTGGGGTATTTTTCTGGGTTGGGGTTGTGATTCTTTGGGGTATTTTTCTGGGTTGGGGATGTGTTTGTTTGGGGTATTTATCTGGATTGGGGCTGTGTTTGTTTGGGGTATTTATCTGGATTGGGGCTGTGTTTGTTTGGGGTATGTATCTGGATTGGGGCTGTGTGTTTTTGGAGTATTTATCTGGGTTGAGGCTGTGTTTTTTGGTTATTTATCTGGGTTGGGGCTGTGTTTGTTTGGGGTATTATCTGGGTTGGGGCTGTTTGGTGTATTTATCTGGGTTGGGGCTTTGTTTGTTGGGGTAATTATCTGGGTTGGGACTGTGTTTGTTTGGGGTAATTATCTGGGTTGGGGCTGTTTTTATTTGGTGTATTTATCTGGGTTGGGGCTGTGTTTGTTTGGGGTAATTATCTGGGTTGGGGCTGTGTTTGTTGGGGTATTTATCTGGGTTGGGTCTGTGTTTGTTGGGGTATTTATCTGGGTTGGGACAGTGTTTGTTTGGTTTATTTATCTGGGTAGGGGCTGTGTTTGTTTGGGGTAATTATCTTGGTTGGGGCTGTGTTTGTTTGGGTATTTATCTGGGTTGGGGCTGTGTTTGTTTGGGGTATTAATCAGGGTTGGGGCTGTGTTTGTTGGGGTATTTATCTGGGTTGGGGCTGTGTTTGTTTGGGGTATTTATCTTGGTTGTGGCTGTGTTTGTTTGGGGTATTTATCTGGGTTGGGGCTGTGTTTGTTTGGGGTATTTATCTGGGTTGGGGCTGTGTTTGTTTGGGATATTTATCTGGGTTGGGGCTGTGTTTGTTTGGGGTATTTATCTGGGTTGGGGCTGCGTTTGTTTGGGTTATTTATCTGGGTTGGGGCTGTGTTTGTT
Source organism: Isurus oxyrinchus (assembly GCA_026770705.1). Classification (NCBI taxonomy): domain Eukaryota; kingdom Metazoa; phylum Chordata; class Chondrichthyes; order Lamniformes; family Lamnidae; genus Isurus; species Isurus oxyrinchus. The sequence goes on along the minus strand of JANJGN010000006.1, from coordinate 192,499,311 downwards.
TGGGGTTTTTATCTGGGTTGGTGCTGCGTTTGTTTAGTTAGTGTCTGCGTTCTTAGGGGTATTTATCTGGGTTGGAGATGCATTTGTTTAGTTAGTATCTGCGTTTGGGTCTGCCTTTGTTAGGGGTAATTATCTGGGTTGGAGCTGCTTTTGATTGTAGTTAATATCTGCGTTTGGGTCTGCGTTTGTTTAGGGTATTTATCTGGGTCGTGGTTGTGTTTGTTTGGTTTATTTAACTGGGTTGGGGCTGCATTTGTTTGGGGTATTTATCTGGGTTTTGGCTATATTTGTTTGGGGTCTTTATCTGGGTTGGGGCTGCATTTGTTTAGTTAGTATCTGCGTTTGTGTCTGCGTTTGTTAGCGGTATTTATCTGGGTTGGAGCTGCGTTTGATTGCAGTTAGTATCTGCATTTGGGTCTGTGTTTGTTTGGAGTATTTATCTGGGTCGTGGTTGTGTTTGATTGGTGTATTTATCTGGGTTGGGGCTGTGTTTATTTGGGGTATTTATCTGGGTTGGGGCTGCGTTTCTATGAGGTATTTATCTAGGTTGGGGCTGTGTTTGTTAGGGGTATTTATCTGGGTTGGGGCTGTGTTTGTTTGGGGTATATTTCTGGGTTGGGGCTGTGTTTGTTTGGGGTATTTATCTGGGTTGGGACTGTGTTTGTTTGTGGTATTTATCTGGGTTGGGACTGTGTTTGTTTGCGGTATTTATCTGGGTTGGGGCTGTGTTTGTTTGGGGTATTTAATTGGTTGGGGCTGTGTTTGTTTGGGGTATTTATCTGGGTTGGGGCTGTGTTTGTTTGGGGTATTTATCTGGGTTGAGGCTGTGTTTTTTGGTTATTTATCTGTCTTGGGGCTGTGTTTTTTGGGGGCATATATCTGGGTTGTTGCTGTGTTTGGTGTAATTATCTGGGTTGGGTCTATGTTTGGGGTATTTATCTGTGTTGGGTCTGTGTTTGTTGGGGTATTTATCTGGGTTGGGGCTGTGTTTGTTGGGGTATTTATCTGGGTTGTGGCTGTTTTCTGGGGGCATATATCTGTGTTGGGTCAGTGTTTGTTTGGGGTAATTATCTGGGTTGGGGCTGTGTTTGTTCGGTTTAATTATCTGTATTGGTGCAGTGTATGTTTGGGGTATTTATCTGGGTTGGGGCTGTGTTTGTTTGGGGTAATTATCTGGGTTGGGGCTGTGTTTGTTGGGGTATTTATCTGGGTTGGGGCTGTGTTTGTTTGGGGTATTTAATTGGTTGGGGCTGTGTTTGTTTGGGGTAATTATCTGGGTTGGGGCTGTGTTTGTTTGGGGTAATTATCTGGGTTGGGGCTGTGTTTGTTGGGGTATTTATCTGGGTTGGGACTGTGTTTGTTGGGGTATTTATCTGGGTTGGGGCAGTGTTTGGTGTATTTATCTGGGTTGGGGCTGTGTTTGTTTGGGGTATTTATCTGGGTTGGGGCTGTGTTTGTTGGGGTATTTATCTGGGTTGTGGCTGTTTTCTGGGGGCATATATCTGTGTTGGGTCAGTGTTTGTTTGGGGTAATTATCTGGGTTGGGGCTGTGTTTGTTCGGTGTAATTATCTGTATTGGTGCAGTGTATGTTTGGGGTATTTATCTGGGTTGGGGCTGTGTTTGTTTGGGGTAATTATCTGGGTTGGGGCTGTGTTTGTTGGGGTATTTATCTGGGTTGGGACTGTGTTTGTTGGGGTATTTATCTGGGTTGGGGCAGTGTTTGGTGTATTTATCTGGGTTGGGGCTGTGTTTGTTTGGGGTAATTATCTGGGCTGGGGCTGTGTTTGTTTGGTGTATTTATCTGGGTTGGGGCTGTATTTGTTTGGGGTAATTATCTGGGTTGGGGCTTTGTTTGTTGGGGTAATTATCTGGGTTGGGACTGTGTTTGTTTGGGGTAATTATCTGGGTTGGGGCTGTTTTTATTTGGTGTATTTATCTGGGTTGGGGCTGTGTTTGTTTGGGGTAATTATCTGGGTTGGGGCTGTGTTTGTTGGGGTATTTATCTGGGTTGGGTCTGTGTTTGTTGGGGTATTTATCTGGGTTGGGACAGTGTTTGTTTGGTTTATTTATCTGGGTTGGGGCTGTGTTTGTTTGGGGTAATTATCTTGTTTGGGGCTGTGTTTGTTTGGGTATTTATCTGGGTTGTTGCTGTGTTTGTTTGGGGTATTAATCAGGGTTGGGGCTGTGTTTGTTGGGGTATTTATCTGGGTTGGGGCTGTGTTTGTTTGGGGTATTTATCTTGGTTGTGGCTGTGTTTGTTTGGGGTATTTATCTGGGTTGGGGCTGTGTTTGTTTGGGGTATTTATCTGGGTTGGGGCTGTGTTTGTTTGGGGTATTAATCAGGGTTGGGGCTGTGTTTGTTGGGGTATTTATCTGGGTTGGGGCTGTGTTTGTTTGGGATATTTATCTTGGTTGGTGCTGTGTTTGTTTGGGGTATTTATCTGGGTTGGGGCTGCGTTTGTTTGGGTTATTTATCTGGGTTGGGGCTGTTTGTTTGGGGTTTTTATCTGGGTTGGTGTTGCGTTTGTTTAGTTAGTGTCTGCGTTTGAGTCTGTGTTGTTAGGGGTATTTATCTAGGTTGGAGATGCGTTTGTTTAGTTAGTATTTGCGTTTGGGTCTGCCTTTGTTAGGGGTAATTATCTGGGTTGGAGCTGCGTTTGATTGTTGTTAATATCTGCGTTTGGGTCTGCGTTTGTTTAGGGTATTTATCTGGGTCGTGGTTGTGTTTGTTTGGTTTATTTAACTGGGTTGGGGCTGCATTTGTTTGGGGTATTTATCTGGGTTTTGGCTATATTTGTTTGGGGTCTTTATCTGGGTTGGGGCTGCATTTGTTTGGGCTATGTATCTGGGTTGGAGCTGCATTTGTTTAGTTAGTATCTGCGTTTGGGTCTGCGTTTGTTAGCGGTATTTATCTGGGTTGGAGCTGTGTTTGATTGCAGTTAGTATCTGCATTTGGGTCTGTGTTTGTTTGGAGTATTTATCTGGGTCGTGGTTGTGTTTGATTGGTGTATTTATCTGGGTTGGGGCTGCATTTGTTTGGGGTATTTATCTGGGTTGGGGCTGCATTTGTTTGCGGTATTTATCTGGGTTGGGGCTGCATTTGTTTGGGGTATGTATCTGGGTTGGAGCTGTGTTTGTGGTTAGTATCTGCTTTTGGGTCTGCGTTTGTTTGGGGTATTTATCTGGGTTGCAGCTGTGTTTGTGGTTAGTATCTGCGTTTGGGTCTGCGTTTGTTTGGGGTATTTATCTGGGTCGTGGTTGTGTTTGTTTGGGGTATTTATCTGGGTCAGGGCTGTGTTTGTTTGGGGTATTTATCTGGGTCTGTGCTGTGTTTGTTTGGGGTTCGTATCTGCATTTGGGCCTGCGTTTATTAGGGGTATTTATCTGTGCCGGTGCTGTGTTTGTTTGTGTTAAGTACCTGTGTTTGGGGCTGCGTTTGTTGGGGGTATTTATCTCAGTCGGTGCTGTGTTTGTTAGGGATATTTATCTGGGTTGGGGCTGTGTTTATTTGGGGTATTTATCTGGGTTGGGGCTGTGTTTATTTGGGGTATTTATCTGGGTTGGGGCTGCCTGAGGTAGTGTTGTGGTTCTTGGTGGGTTAATGAGTATCAGTCTGGTTTCAGGCTCCGCCTCAGGATGAAGATATTTGCTGCTGGTCGATTTCTGTTGTTGAAGCTGAGTTTGTGAAAGGGGAGAGTGACTGAGAGCAAGAGAGGGCGAGTGAGAGCGACTGAGAGTTGAAAGGATTTGGACTGAAAGAGAAAGAGAGATAGAGGGAGGGAGAAAGAGAGAGAGGTTGAGAGTGACTGACTGAGAGACAGTGAGTGAGTGGAAGGGAGACAGAGAGAGAAAGTGGGAGTCAGAGAGAGAGGGAAAGATTGAACGAGTTGGAGAGGTTTCGAGAGAAATTGGTGAGAGACAGATTGAGAGGTGAGTGAGAATCTAAGAGACAGAGAGTGAGTGTGAGCGAATGAGAGGCTGAGGGAGAAAGACAGGGAGAGAGCGGGAGTGTGAGAGAGGCAGTGGGTGTGAGAAAGAGAGAGAGAAATAGAACGAGGGACAGTGTGCGAAAGGGAGAGTGGGTGAAACAGAAAGGAAAATCAGGAGAGATTGAAAAAGTGTGGAACAGCAGGAGAGTGAAAGGGGGAGTGAAAGAAAAAGAGAGTTTAAAACACAAAGAGATAAAAAGAAAACGAGGAAGAAAGGAACTGGGTTCAGGACCAGAAGCAGTGAACAGATTCCAGGAGTGGACGGTTCCGCTGAGGTAAAACGGTGAGATGACATGATCAGCGACGAGAACAAACCGGGGCAGCCAGGGTGGCTGGGATTTACCTATGACAGAACTGTCCCCACCAGTACTGTACCCCAGTGATATAGTGACAAACCCGTCCCCACCAGTACTGTACTAGTGTTATACAGCGACAGACCTGTCCCCACCAGTACTGTACCCCAGTGTTATATACACAGTGACAGACCTGTCCCCACCAGTACGGTACCCCAGTGTTATACAGTGACAGACCTGTCCCCACCAGTACTGTACCCCAGTGTTATACAGTGACAGACCTGTCCCCACCAGTACAGTACCCCAGTGTTATACAGAGACAGACCTGTCCCCACCAGAAATGTCCACCAGTGTTATACAGTTACAGACCTGTCCCCACCAGTACTGTACCCCAGTGTTATACAGTGACAGACCCGTCCCCACCAGTACTGTACTAGTGTTATACAGCGACAGACCTGTCCCCACCAGTACTGTACCCCAGTGTTATACAGCGACAGACCTGTCCCCACCAGTACTGTACCCCAGTGTTATATACACAGTGACAGACCTGTCCCCACCAGTACTGTACCCCAGTGTTATACACTGACAGACCTGTCCCCACCAGTATTGTACCCCAGTGTTATACAGTGACAGACCTGTCCCCACCAGTACTGTACCCCAGTGTTATACACTGACAGACATGTCCCCACCAGTACTGTACCCCAGTGTTATACAGAGACAGACCTGTCCCCACCAGAAATGTCCACCAGTGTTATACAGTTACAGACCTGTCCCCACCAGTACTGTACCCCAGTGTTATACAGAGACAGACCTGTCCCCACCAGAAATGTCCACCAGTGTTATACAGTTACAGACATGTCCCCACCAGTACTGTACCCCAGTGTTATACAGAGACAGACCTGTCCCCACCAGTACTGTACCCCAGTGATATACAGTGACAGACCTGTCCCCACCAGAAATGTCCACCAGTGTTATACAGAGAGGGACCTGTCCCCATCAGTACTGTACCCCAGTGTTATACAGAGACAGACCTGTCCCCACCAGTACTGTCCCCCAGTGTTATACAGTGACAGACCTGTCCCCACCAGTATTGTACCCCAGTGTTAAAGTGACAGACCTGTCCCCACCAGTACTGTACCCCAGTGTTACACAGTGACAGACCTGTCCCCACCAGTACTGTACCTCAGTGTTATACAGTGACAGACCTGTCCCCACCAGTACTGTACCCCAGTGTTATACAGTGACAGACCTGTCCCCACCTGTACTGTACCCCAGTGTTAAAGTGACAGACCTGTCCCCACCAGTACTGTACCCCAGTGTTATACAGAGACAGACCTGTCCCCACCAGTACTGTACCCCAGTGATCTGGTGGGGACAGGTCTGTCACTGTATATCACTGGGGTACAGTACTGGTGGGGACAGGTCTGTCTCTGTATAACACTGGTGGACATTTGTGGTGGGGACAGGTCTGTCACTGTATAAATGTCCACCAGTGTTATACAGTTACAGACCTGTCCCCACCAGTACTGTACCCCAGTGTTATACAGAGACAGACCTGTTCCCACCAGTACTGTACCCCAGTGATATACAGTGACAGACCTGTCCCCACCAGAAATGTCCACCAGTGTTATACAGAGAGGGACCTGTCCCCATCAGTACTGTACCCCAGTGTTATACAGAGACAGACCTGTCCCCACCAGTACTGTCCCCCAGTGTTATACAGTGACAGACCTGTCCCCACCAGTATTGTACCCCAGTGTTAAAGTGACAGACCTGTCCCCACCAGTACTGTACCCCAGTGTCATACAGTGACAGCCCTATCCCCACCAGTACTGTAGCCTAGTGTTATACAGTGACAGACCGTTCCCACCAGTACCGTACCCGTGTTATACAGTGACAGAACTGTCCCCACCAGTATTGTACCCCAGTGTTAAAGTGACAGACCTGTCCCCACCAGTACTGTACCCCAGTGCCATACAGTGACAGCCCTATCCCCACCAGTACTGTACCCCAGTGTTATACAGTGACAGACCTGTCCCCCACCAGTACTGAACCCCAGTGATATAGTGACAGACCTGTCCCCACCAGTACTGTACTAGTGTTATACAGTGACAGACCTGTCCACAGCAGTACTGTACCCCAGTGTTATACAGTGACAGACCTGTGCCCACCAGTAATGTAACAGTGTTATACATTGACAGACCTGTCCCCACCAGTACTGTACCACAGTGTTATACAGTGACAGACCTGTCCCCAACAGTACTGTACCCCGGTGTTATACAGTGACAGACGCATCCCCACCAGTACTGTACCCCAGTGTTATACAGTGATAGACCCGTCCCCACCAGTACTGTACCCGAGAGTTATACAGTGACAGACCTGTCCCCACCAGTACTGTTCACCAGAGTTATAGAGTGACAGACCCGTCCCCACCAGTACTGTACTCCAGTGTTATACAGTGATAGACCCGTCCCCACCAGTACTGAACCCCAGTGTTATAAAGAGACAGACCTGTCCCCACCAGTACTGTTCCCCAGTGTTATACAGTGACAGACCTGACCCACAAGTACTGTACCTCAGTGTTAGACAGTGACAGACCTGTCCTCACCAGTACTGTACCCCAGTGTAATACAGTGACAGACCTGTCCCCACCAGTACTGTACCCCAGTGTTATACAGTGACAGACCTGTCCCCACCAGTACTGTACCCCAGTGTTATACAGTGACAGACCTGTCCCCACCAGTACTGTACCCCAGTGTTATACAGTGACAGACCTGTCCCCACCAGTACTGTACCCCAGTGTTATACAGAGACAGACCTGTCCCCACCAGTACTGCTCCCTAGTGTTATACAGTGACATACCCGTCCACACCAGTACAGTACCCCAGTGTTATCCAGAGAGGGACCTGTCCCCATCAGTAGTGTCCCCTAGTGTTATACAGTGACAGACCTGTCCCCACCAGTATTGTACCCCAGTGTTAAAGAGACAGACCTGTCCCCACCAGTACTGTACCCCAGTGCCATACAGTGACAGCCCTATCCCCACCAGTACTGTACCCCAGTGTTATACAGTGACAGACCTGTCCCCCACCAGTACTGAACCCCAGTGATATAGTGACAGACCTGTCCCCACCAGTACTGTACTAGTGTTATACAGTGACAGACCTGTCCACAGCAGTACTGTACCCCAGTGTTATACTGTGACAGACCTGTGCCCACCAGTAATGTAACAGTGTTATACATTGACAGACCTGTCCCCACCAGTACTGTACCACAGTGTTATACAGTGACAGACCTGTCCCCAACAGTACTGTACCCCGGTGTTATACAGTGACAGACGCATCCCCACCAGTACTGTACCCCAGTGTTATACAGTGATAGACCCGTCCCCACCAGTACTGTACCCGAGAGTTATACAGTGACAGACCTGTCCCCACCAGTACTGCTCCCTAGTGTTATACAGTGACATACCCGTCCACACCAGTACAGTACCCCAGTGTTATCCAGAGAGGGACCTGTCCCCATCAGTAGTGTCCCCTAGTGTTATACAGTGACAGACCTGTCCCCACCAGTATTGTACCCCAGTGTTAAAGAGACAGACCTGTCCCCACCAGTACTGTACCCCAGTGTCATACAGTGACAGACCTGTCCCCACCAGTACTGTCCCCCAGTGTTATACAGTGACAGACCTGTCCCCAACAGTACTGTACCCCGGTGTTATACAGTGACAGACGCATCCCCACCAGTACTGTACCCCAGTGTTATACAGTGATAGACCCGTCCCCACCAGTACTGTACCCGAGTGTTATACAGTGACAGACCTGTCCCCACCAGTACTGTTCACCAGAGTTATAGAGTGACAGACCCGTCCCCACCAGTACTGTACTCCAGTGTTATACAGTGATAGACCCGTCCCCACCAGTACTGAACCCCAGTGTTATAAAGAGACAGACCTGTCCCCACCAGTACTGTTCCCCAGTGTTATACAGTGACAGACCTGTCCCCACAAGTACTGTACCTCAGTGTTAGACAGTGACAGACCTGTCCCCACCAGTACTGTACCCCAGTGTAATACAGTGACAGACCTGTCCCCACCAGTACTGTACCCCAGTGTTATACAGTGACAGACCTGTCCCCACCAGTACTGTACCCCAGTGTTATACAGTGACAGACCTGTCCCCACCAGTACTGTACCCCAGTGTTATACAGTGACAGACCTGTCCCCACCAGTACTGTACCCCAGTGTTATACAGAGACAGACCTGTCCCCACCAGTACTGCTCCCTAGTGTTATACAGTGACATACCCGTCCACACCAGTACAGTACCCCAGTGTTATCCAGAGAGGGACCTGTCCCCATCAGTACTGTACCCCAGTGTTATACAGTGACAGACCTGTCCCCACCAGTATTGTACCCCAGTGTTAAAGTGACAGACCTGTCCCCACCAGTACTGTACCCCAGTGCCATACAGTGACAGCCCTATCCCCACCAGTACTGTACCCCAGTGTTATACAGTGACAGACCTGTCCCCCACCAGTACTGTACCCCAGTGATATAGTGACAGACCTGTCCCCACCAGTACTGTACTAGTGTTATACAGTGACAGACCTGTCCACAGCAGTACTGTACCCCAGTGTTATACAGTGACAGACCTGTGCCCACCAGTAATGTAACAGTGTTATACATTGACAGACGTGTCCCCACCAGTACTGTACCACAGTGTTATACAGTGACAGACCTGTTTCCACCAGTACTGTACCCCAGTGTTATACAGTGACAGACCTGTCTCCACAAGTACTGTACCCCATTGTTATACAGTGATAGACCTGTTCCCGCCCAGTAATGTACACCTGTGTAATACAGTGACAGAACTGTCCACACCAGAACTATACCCCAGTGTTATACAGTGATAGACCTGTCGCCACCAGTACTGTACATGTCTTATACAGTGACAACGCATCCCCACCAGTACTGTACCCCAGCATTGTACAGTGACAGACCTGTCCCCACCAGTACTGTACACCAGTGTTATACAGTGACAGACCTGTCCCCACCAGTATTGTACCCAAATGTTATACAGTGACAGACTTGTCCCCAACCAGTACTCTACCCCAGTGTTATACAGTGACAGACCCGTCTCCACCAGTACTGTATGCCAGTGTTATAGTGACAGACCTGTCCCAATCTGTACTGTACCCCAGTGTTTTCCAGTGACAGACCTGTCTCCACCAGTACTGTCGCACAGTGTTATACAGTGATAGACCCGTCCCCACCAGTACTGTTCCCCAGTGTTATACAGTGACAGACCTGTCCCAATCTGTACTGTACCCCAGTGTTATCCAGTGACAGACCTGTCCCCACCAGTAATGTTCCCGTGTTATACAGTGACAGACCAGTCCCCACCAGTATTGTACCCAAATGTTATACAGTGACAGACCTGTCCCCACCAGTACTGTACCCCAGTGTTATACAGTGACAGACCTGTCCCCACCAGTACAGTACCCCAGTGTTATACAGTGATAGACCGTCCCCACCAGTACAGTACCCCAGTGTTATACAGTGACAGATCCGTCTCCACCAGTACTGTACCCCAGTGTTATACTGAGACAGACCTGTCCACAGCAGTACTGTACCCCAGTGTTATACAGTGACAGACCGGTGCCCACCAGTAATGTAACAGTGTTATACATTGACAGACCTGTCCCCACCAGTACTGTACCCCATTGTTATACAGTGATGGACCTGTCCCAATCTGTACTGTACCCCAGTGTTATACAGTGACAATCCTGTACCCATCTGTACTGTACCCCAGTGTTATACAGTGACAGACCTGTCCCCACCAGTACAGTACCCCAGTGTTATACAGTGACAGACCTGTCCCGACCAGTACTGTACCCAAATCTTATACAGTGACAGACCTTTCCCCACCAGTACTGTACCCCAGTGTTAATCAGTGACAGACCTGTTCCCACCAGTACTGTGCCCCTGTGTTATACAGTGACAGACCTGGCCGCACCAGTGCTGTACCATAGAGTTTCACATTTACAGACATGTCCCCAACAGTACAGTACCCCAGTGTTATAAAGTGACAGACCTGTCCCCACCAGTACTGTACCCCAGTGTTACACAATGACAGACCGTCCCCACCAGTACTGTACCCGTGTTATATAGTGACAGACATGTCCCCACCTGCACTGTACCCCAGTGTTATGCAGTGACAGACCTGTCCCCACCAGTACTGTACCCCAGTGTTATACAGTGACAGACCTGTCCCCACCTGTACTGTACCCCAGTGTTACACAGTGACAGACCTGTCCCCACCTGTACTGTACCCCAGTGTTATACAGAGACAGACCTGTCCCCACCAGTACTGCTCCCCAGTGTTATACAGTGACAGACCTGTCCCTACCAGAAATGTCCCCCAGTGTTATACAGAGAGAGACCTGTCCCCATCAGTACTGTACCCCAGTGTTATACAGTGACAGACCTGTCACCACCAGTACTGTACCCCAGTGTTATAGAGTGACAGAGCTGTCCCCACCACAAATGTTCCCAAGTGTTATACAGAGAGAGACCTGTACCAATCTGTACTGTACCCCAGTGTTATACAGTGACAATCCTGTCCCCATCTGTACTGTACCCCAGTGTTATACAGCGACAGACCTGTCCCGACCAGTATTGTCCCCCAGTGTTATACAGTGACAGACCTGTCGCCATCAGTATTGTACCCAAATGGTATACAGTGACAGACCTGTCCCCACCTGTACTGTACCCCAGTGTTATAGTGACAGCCCTGTCCCCAGCAGTACTGTACTCCAGTGTTATACAGTGATAGACCTGTGCCCACTAGTAAAGTAACAGTGTTATACATTGACAGACCTGTCCCCACCAGTACTGTACCACAGTGTTATACAGTGACAGACCTGTCCCCACCAGTAATGTACCCCAGTGTTATACAGGGACAGACCTGTCCCACCAGTACTGTACCACAGTGTTATACAGTAACCGACCTGTCCCCACCAGTGCAGTACCCAAGTGTTATAAGGTGACAGACCTGTCCCCACCAGTACTGTCCCCCAGTGTCATATAGTAATAGACCCGTCGCCACCAGTACTGTACCCCGGTGATATACAGTGATAGACCTGTCCCAATCTGTACTGTACCCCAGTGTTATACAGTGACAATCCTGTCCCCATCTGTACTATACCCCAGTGTTATACAGTGACAGACCTGTCCCCACCAGTATAGTACCTCAGTGTTATACAGTGATAGACCTGTCCCCCACCAGTACTGTACCCCGGTGTTATATAGCGACAGACCCGTCTCCACCAGTACTGTGTCCCAGTGTTATAGTGACAGACCTGTCCCCACCAGTACAGTCCCCAGTGTTATACAGTGATAGACCCGTCCCCACCAGTACTGTACCCCAGTGTTATACAGTGACAGACCTGTCCCCACCAGAAATGTCCCCCTGTGTTATACAGTGACAGGCCTGTCCCCACCAATACTGTCCCCCAGTGTTATACAGTGACAGACCTTTCACCACCAGTACTGTCCCCCAGTGTTATACAGTTAAAGATCCGTCCCCGCCAGTTCTTTACCCCAGTTTTATACAGTGACAGACCTGTTACCACCATTACTGTCCCCCAGTGTTATACAGTGATAGACCTGTCCCCACCAGTATTGTACCCCAGTGATGCACAGTGACAGACCCTTGCCCACCAGTACTGTACCCCAGTGTTATACAGTGACAGACCTGTCTCCACAAGTACTGTACCCCATTGTTATACAGTGATAGACCTGTCCCCGCCAGTAATGTACACCTGTGTAATACAGTGACAGAACTGTCCACACCAGAACTATACCCCAGTGTTATACCGTGATAGACCTGTCGCCACCAGTACTGTACATGTCTTATACAGTGACAACGCATCCCCACCAGTACTGTACCCCAGCATTGTGCAGTGACAGACCTGTCCCCACCAGTACTGTACACCATTGTTGTACAGTGTCAGACCTGTCCCCACCAGTATTGTACCCAAATGTTATACAGTGACAGACCTTTCCCCACCAGTACTGTACCCCAGTGTTAATCAGTGACAGACCTGTTCCCACCAGTGCTGTACCATAGAGTTTCACAATTACAGACATGTCCCCAACAGTACAGTACCCCAGTGATATACAATGACAGACCTGTCCCCACCAGTACTGTACCCCAGTGTTATACAGAGACTGACTTGTCCCCACCTGTAGTGTACACCAGTGTTTTACAGTGACAGACTCATCCCCACCAGTTTTGTACCCCAGTGTTATAAAGTGACAGACCTGTCCCCACCAGTACTGTTCTCCAGTGTTACACAATGACAGCCCTGTTTCCACAAGTACTGACCCCAGTGTTATACAGTGACAGACCTGTCCCCATCTGTACTGTACCCCAGTGTTATACAGTGACAGACCTGTCCCCACCAGTACTGTACCCCAGTGTTATACAGTGACAGACCTGTCCCCACCAGTACTGTACCCGTGTTATATAGTGACAGACATGTCCCCACCTGCACTGTACCCCAGTGTTATGCAGTGACAGACCTGTCCCCACCAGTACTGTACCCCAGTGTTATACAGTGACAGACCTGTCCCCACCTGTACTGTACCCCAGTGTTACACGGTGACAGACCTGTCCCCACCTGTACTGTACCCCAGTGTTATACAGAGACAGACCTGTCCCCACCAGTACTGCTCCCCAGTGTTATACAGTGACAGACCTGTCCCCACCAGAAATGTCCCCCAGTGTTATACAGAGAGAGACCTGTCCCCATCAGTACTGTACCCCAGTGTTATACAGTGACTGACCTGTCCCCACCAGTACAGTACCCCAGTGTTATACATTGACAGACCGTCCCCACCAGTACTGTACCCATGTTATACAGTGACAGACCTGTCCCGACCAGTACTGTCCCCCAGTGTTATACAGTGACAGACCTGTCGCCATCAGTATTGTACCCAAATGGTATACAGTGACAGACCTGTCCCCCACCAGTACTGTACCCCAGTGTTATAGTGACAGCCCTGTCCCCAGCAGTACTGTACCACAGTATTATACTGTGACAGACCTGTCCACAGCAGTACTGTACTCCAGTGTTATACAGTGACAGACCTGTGCCCACTAGTAAAGTAACAGTGTTATACATTGACAGACCTGTCCCCACCCGTACTGTACCACAGTGTTATACAGTGACAGACCTGTCCCCACCAGTAATGTACCCCAGTGTTATACAGGGACAGACCTGTCCCACCAGTACTGTACCACAGTGTTATACAGTAACCGACCTGTCCCCACCAGTGCCGTACCCAAGTGGTATAAGGTGACAGACCTGTCCCCACCAGTACTGTCCCCCAGTGTCATATAGTAATAGACCCGTCCCCACCAGTACTGTACCCCGGTGATATACAGTGATAGACCTGTCCCAATCTGTACTGTACCCCAGTGTTATACAGTGACAATCCTGTCCCCATCTGTACTGTATCCCAGTGTTATACAGTGACAGACCTGTCCCCCACCAGTACAGTACCTCCGTGTTATACAGTGACAGACCTGTCCCCCACCAGTACTGTACCCCAGTGTTATATAGCGACAGACCCGTCTCCACCAGTACTGTGCCCCAGTGTTATAGTGACAGACCTGTCCCCACCAGTACAGTCCCCAGTGTTATACAGTGATAGACCCGTCCCCACCAGTACTGTACCCAGTGTTATACAGTGACAGACCTGTCCCCACCAGAAATGTCCCCCTGTGTTATACAGTGACAGGCCTGTCCCCACCAATACTGTCCCCCTGTGTTATACAGTGACAGACCTTTCACCACCAGTACTGTCCCCCAGTGTTATACAGAGACAGACTCGTCCCCACCAGTACTGTACCCCAGTGTTATACAGTGATAGACATGTCCCCACTAGCACTGTACCCCAGTGTTATACAGTTACAGACCCGTCCCCGCCAGTTCTTTACCCCAGTGTTATACAGTGACAGACCTGTCCATCCCAGTTCTGTACCCCAGTGTTATACAGTGACAGACCTGTCCCCACCAATACTGTCCCCCAGTGTAAAACAGTGAGAGACATGTCCCCATCAGTAGAGTACACCAGTGTTATACAGTGACAGACCAGTCCCCACTAATACTGTACCCCAGTGTTATACAGTGACAGACCTGTCCCCACCCGCACTGTACGCCATTGTTATACAGTGACAGACCTGTTCCCACCAGTACTGTACCCCAGTGTTATACAGTGACAGACCTGTTCCCACCAGTACTGTACCCCAGTGTTTCACAGTTACAGACCTGTCCCCACCAGTACTGTACCCCAGTGTTATACAATGACAGACCTGTCCCCACCAGTACTGTACACCATTATTATACAGTGACAGACCTGTCCCCACCAGTATTGTACCCCAGTGTTATACAGTGACAGATCTGTCCCCACCAGAACTTTACCCAGTGTTATACAGTGACTGACCTGTCCCCACCAGTACAGTACCCCAGTGTTATACAGTGATAGACCCATCCCCACCAGTACAGTACCCCAGTGTTATACAGAGACAGACCTGTCCCCTCCAGTACTGTTCCCCAGTGTTATACAGTGACAGACCAGTCCCCACCAGAAATGTCCCCCAGTGTTATACAGAGAGAGACCTGTCCCCATCAGTACTGTACCCCAGTGTTATACAGTGACAGACCAGTCCCCACTAGTACTGTATCCCAGTGTTATACAGTGACAGACCTGTCCCCACCAATACTGTCCCCCAGTGTAATACAGTGAGAGACCTGTCCCCATCAGTACAGTACCCCAGTGTTATACAGTGACAGACCTGTCCCCACCCGCACTGTACCCCATTGTTATACAGTCATAGACCAGTCCCCACCAGTACTGTACCCAAGGGTTATACAGTGACAGACCTGTCCCCACCTGTAATGTGTCCCAGTGTTATACACTGACAGACATGTCCCCAACAATACTGTCCCCCAGTGTTATACAGTGACAGACCCGTTCCCACCAAAACTGTACCCTGGTGTTATACAGTGACAGTCCTGTCCGCCCCAGTACTGTACCCCAGAGTTATACACTGGTGTGGAAAGATCTGTCAATGATTTTCACTGGGGTACAGTACTCTTGGTGACAGTACTGTCACTTTATAACACTGAGGTAGAGAACTGGTGGGGACAGGCCAGTTAGTGTACATCATTCTGGTATTACCCAGGTGTACATTACTGGCAGGGACAGGTCTATCACTGTATAACAATGGGGTACAGTACTTGTGGAGACAGGTCTGTCACTGTATAACGCTGGGGTACAGTACTGGTGGGGACAGGTTTATCACTGTATAACACTGGGGGACAGTACTTGTGGTAACATGTCTGTCACTGTATAAAACTGGGGTAAAGAACTGGTGGGGACAGGTCTGTCACTGTATAACACTGGGGTATAGTGCTAGTGGGGACATGTCTGTCACTGTATAACACTGGGGTTCAGTACTGATGGGGACAGGTCTCTTACTGTATAACACTGGGGTACAATACTGGTGGGGACGGGTCTGTCACTGTATAACACTAGGGTACAGTACTGGTGGGGACGAGGCTGTCACTGTATAACACTGGGGGACAGTATTGTTGGGGACATGTCTGTCAGTGTATAACACTGGGACACATTACAGGTGGGGACAGGTCTGTCACTGTATAACCCTGGGGTACAGTACTGGTGGGGACTGGTCTATCACTGTATAACAATGCGGTACAGTGCGGGTGGGGACAGGTCTGTCACTGTATAACAATGAGGTACAGTACTAGTGGGGACTGGTCTGTCACTGTATAACACTGGGGTACTGTACTGATGGGGACAGGTCTCTCACTGTATTACACTGGGGGACAGTATTGGTGGGGACATGTCTGTCACTGTATAACACTGGGATACAGTACTGATGGGGACAGGTCTCTCTCTGCATAACACTGGGGGACATTTCTGGTGGGGACAGGTCTGTCACTGCATAACACTGGGGTACAGTACTGGTGGGGACAGGTCTGTCACTGTATAACCCTGGGGTACAGTACTGGTGGGGACGGGTCTGTCTCTGCATAACACTGGGGTACAGTACTGGTGGGGACTGGTCTATCACTGTATAAAAATGGCGTACAGTACTGGTGGGGACAGGTCTGTCACTGTATATCACTGGTGTACTCTACTGATGGGGACAGGTCTCTCACTGTTTTACACTGGGGGACAGTATTGGTGGGGACAGGTCGGTCACTGTATAACACTGGGGAACAGTACTGGAGGGGACAGGTCTGTCTCTGTATAACACTGGGGTACTGTACTGGTGGGGACGGGTCTATCACTGTATAACAATGGGTTACTGTACTGGTGGGGACAGATCTGTCACTGTATAACACTGGGGTACAATACTGGTGGGGACAGGTCTGTCACTGTATTACACTGGGGGACAGTACTGGTGTGGTCGGGTCTGTCCCTGTATAACACTGGCGGACAGTATTGGTGGGGACAGGTCTGTCACTGTATAACACTGGGATACAGTACTGATGGGGACACGTCTCTCTCTGCATAACACAGGGGGACATTTCTGGTGGGGACAGGTCTGTCACTGCATAACACTGGGGAACAGTACCGGTGGGGACATGTCTGTCACTGTATAACACTGGGGTACAGTACTAGTGGGGACTGGTCTGTCACTGTATAACACTGGGGTACAGTACTGATGGGGACAGGTCTGTCTCTGTATAACACTGGGGTACTGTACTGGTGGGGACGGGTCTATCACTGTATAACACTGGGGTACTGTACTGGTGGGGACAGGTCAGTCACTGTATAACACTGGGTAAAGTACTGGTGGGGACAGATCTGTCACTGTATAACACTGGGGTAAAATACTGGTGGGGACAGGTCTGTCACTGTATAATAATGGTGTACAGTACTGGTGGGGACTGGTCTGTCATTGTATAACACTGGGGTACAGTACTGGTGGGAACAGGTCTGTCACTGATTAACACTGCGATACAGTACTGGTGGGCACAGGTCTGTCACTGTATAACACCGGGGTAAAGTATTGGTGTGCAAAGGTCTGTCACTGAATTACACTGGGGTACAGTACTGGTGGGGACAGGTCTATCACTGTATAACAACGGGGTAGAGTACTTGTGGAGACAGGTCTGTCACTGTATAACACTGGAGTACAGTACTGGTGGGGACAGGTCTGTCACTGTTTCACACTGGGGTACAGAACTGGTGGGGAGATGTGTGTCACTGTATAATACTGGGGTACAGTATGGGGACAGGTCTGTCACTGTATAATAATGGTGTACAGTACTGGTGGGGACAGGTCTGTCATTGTATAACAGTGGGGTACAGTACTGGTGGGGACAGGTCTGTAACTGTGAAACACTGGGGTACAGTACTGGTGGGAACAGGTCTGTCACTGTATTACACTGGGGTACAGTGCTGGTGGGGACAGGTCTGTCAGTGTATAACTCTGGGGTACAGTACTGGGGCGGACAGTTCTGTCACTGTATAACACCAGGGTACAGTTTTGGTGTGGAAAGATCTGTCAATGATTTTCACTGGGGTACAGTACTCTTGGTGACAGTACTGTCACTTTTTCACACTGAGGTAGAGAACTGGTGGGGACAGGCCTGTTACTGTACATCATTCTGGTATTACCCAGGTGTACATTACTGGCAGGGACAGCTCTATCACTGTATAACAATGGGGTACAGTACTTGTGGAGACAGATCTGTCACTGTAT
The DNA here is from genome assembly GCA_026770705.1 of Isurus oxyrinchus. Lineage (NCBI taxonomy): Eukaryota > Metazoa > Chordata > Chondrichthyes > Lamniformes > Lamnidae > Isurus > Isurus oxyrinchus. The sequence goes on along the minus strand of JANJGN010000006.1, from coordinate 192,481,221 downwards.
AACACTGGGGCACAGTACTGGTGGTAACATGTCTGTCAGTGTATAAAACTGGGGTAAAGAACTGGTGGGGACAGGTCTGTCACTGTATAACAACGGGGTAGAGTACTTGTGGAGACAGGTCTGTCACTGTATAACACTGGAGTACAGTACTGGTGGGGACAGGTCTGTCACTGTTTCACACTGGGGTACAGAACTGGTGGGGAGATGTGTGTCACTGTATAATACTGGGGTATAGTATGGGGACAGGTCTGTCACTGTATAATAATGGTGTACAGTACTGGTGGGGACAGGTCTGTCATTGTATAACAGTGGGGTACAGTACTGGTGGGGACAGGTCTGTAACTGTGAAACACTGGGGTACAGTACTGGTGGGAACAGGTCTGTCACTGTATTACACTGGGGTACAGTGCTGGTGGGGACAGGTCTGTCAGTGTATAACTCTGGGGTACAGTACTGGGGCGGACAGGTCTGTCACTGTATAACAGCAGGGTACAGTTTTGGTGTGGAAAGATCTGTCAATGATTTTCACTGGGGTACAGTACTCTTGGTGACTGTACTGTCACTTTTTCACACTGAGGTAGAGAACTGGTGGGGACAGGCCTGTTACTGTACATCATTCTGGTATTACCCAGGTGTACATTACTGGCAGGGACAGCTCTATCACTGTATAACAATGGGGTACAGTACTTGTGGAGACAGATCTGTCACTGTATAACACTGGGGCACAGTACTGGTGGTAACATGTCTGTCAGTGTATAAAACTGGGGTAAAGAACTGGTGGGGACAGGTCTGTCACTGTATAACACTGGGGCACAGTACTGGTGGGGACGGGTCTCTCACTGTATTACACTGGGGGACAGTATTGGTGGGGACAGGTCTGTCACTATATAACACTGGGACACATTACAGGTGGGGACAGGTCTGTCACTGTATAACCCTGGGGTACAGTACTGGTGGGGACTGGTCTATCACTGTATAACAATGGATACAGTGCGGGTGGGGACAGGTCTGTCACTGTATAACAATGAGGTACAGTACTAGTGGGGACTGGTCTGTCACTGTATAACACTGGGGTACTGTACTGATGGGGACAGGTCTCTCACTGTATAACAATGAGGTACAGTACTAGTGGGGACTGGTCTGTCACTGTATAACACGGGTACTGTACTGATGGGGACAAGTCTCTCACTGTATTACACTGGGGGACAGTATTGGTGGGGACAGGTCTGTCACTGTATAACACTGGGATACAGTACTGATGGGGACAGGTCTCTCTCTGCATAACACTGGGGGACATTTCTGGTGGGGACAGGTCTGTCACTGCATAACACTGGGGAACAGTACTGGTGGGGACATGTCTGTCACTGTGTAACACTGGGGTACAGTACTAGTGGGGACTGGTAGTCACTGTATAACACTGGGGTACAGTACTGATGGGGACAGGTCTCTCTCTGTATAACACTGGGGGACATTTCTGGTGGGGACTGGTCTGTCACTGTATAACACTGGGGAACAGTACTGGAGGGGACAGGTCTGTCTCTGTATAACACTGGGGTACTGTACTGGTGGGGACGGGTCTATCACTGTATAACACTGGGGTACTGTACTGGTGGGGACAGGTCAGTCACTATATAACACTGGGTAAAGTACTGGTGGGGACAGATCTGTCACTGTATAACACTGGGGTACAATACTGGTGGGGACAGGTCTGTCACTGTATAATAATGGTGTACAGTACTGGTGGGGACTGGTCTGTCATTGTATAACACTGGGGTACAGTACTGGTGGGAACAGGTCTGTCACTGTGAAACACTGGGGTACAGTACTGGTGGGAACAGGTCTGTCACTGTATAACACTGGGGTACTGTACTGGTGGGAACAGGTCTGTCACTGATTAATACTGCGATACAGTACTGGTGGGCACAGGTCTGTCACTGACTAACACTGCAATACAGTACTGGTGGGCACAGGTCTGTCACTGTATAACACCGGGGTAAAGTATTGGTGTGCAAAGGTCTGTCACTGAGTTACACTGGGGTACAGTACTGGTGGGGACAGGTCTATCACTGTATAACAACGGGGTAGAGTACTTGTGGAGACAGGTCTGTCACTGTGTAACACTGGAGTACAGTACTGGTGGGGGCAGGTCTGTCACTGTTTCACACTGGGGTACAGAACTGGTGGGGACATGTCTGTCACTGTATAATACTGGGGTACAGTATGGGGACAGGTCTGTCACTGTATAATAATGGTGTACAGTACTGGTGAGGACAGGTCTGTCATTGTATAACACTGGGGTACAGTACTGGTGGGAACAGGTCTGTCACTGTATAATACTGGGGTACAGTATGGGGACAGGTCTGTCACTGTATAATAATGGTGTACAGTACTGGTGGGGACAGGTCTGTCATTGTATAACAGTGGGGTACAGTACTGGTGGGGACAGGTCTGTAACTGTGAAACACTGGGGTACAGTACTGGTGGGAACAGGTCTGTCACTGTATTACACTGGGGTACAGTGCTGGTGGGGACAGGTCTGTCAGTGTATAATTCTGGGGTACAGTACTGGGGTGGACAGGTCTGTCACTGTATAACACCAGTGACAGACCTGTCACCACCACTACTGTCCCCCAGTGTTATACAGTGATAGACTGTCCCCACCAGTACTGTACCCCAGTGTTAGTGATAGACTGTCCCCACCAGTACTGTACCCCAGTGTTATACAGTGACAGACCTGTCACCACCTGTACTGGACCCTAGTGTTATACAGTGATAGACCTGTCTTCACAAGTACTGTACCCCATTGTTATACAGTGATAGACCTGTCCCCGCCAGTACTGTACCCCTGTGTAATACAGTGACAGACCTGTCCCCATCAGAACTATAACCCAGTGTTATAGAGTGATAGACACCAGTACTGTACATGTGTTATACAGTGACAACGCATCCCCACCAGTACTGTACCCCAATGTTATACAGTGACCGACCCGTCCCCACCAGTCCTGTACCCCAAGTGTTATACAATGACAGACCTGTCCCCACCAGGACTGTACCCCAGTGTTAATCAGAGACAGACCTTTCCCCACCAGTACGGTAACCCAGTGTTATACAGTGACAGAGCAGTCCCCACCACGACAGTACCCAAGTGTTATACAGTCACAGACCCGTCCCCACCTGTAATGTACACCGGTGTTTCACAGTTACAGACCTATCCCCAACAGTACTGTACCCCAGTGATATACAATGACAGACCAGTCCCCACCAGTACTTTACCCCATTATTATACAGTAACAGACCTGCCCCATACTGTACCCCAGTATTATACAGTAACAGACATGTCCCCACCAGTTCTGTACCCCAGTGTTATACAGTAACAGACCTGTCCCCACCAGTACTGTACCCCAGTGTTATACAGTAACAGACCTGTCCGAACCAGTACTGTACACCATGTAATACAGTGACAGACATGTAACCACCAATTCTGTACCCAAGTGTTATACAGTGACAGATGTATCCCCACCACTACTGCACCCCAGTGTTATACAGTGACAAACCTGTCCCCAACAGTACTGTCCCCCAGTGTTATACAGTGACAGACACGTCCCCACCAGTACTGTACCCGTGTTATTCAGTGTCAGACCTGTCCCCACTAATACTGTACCCGTGTTATTCAGTGTCAGACCCGTCCCCACTAGTACTGTACCCCAGTGTTATACAGTGACTGACCTGTCCCCACCAGTACTGTACCCCAGTGTTATACAGTAACAGACCTGTCCGAACCAGTACTGTACACCATGTAATACAGTGACAGACATGTCCCCACCAATTCTGTACCCAAGTGTTATACAGTGACAGATGTATCCCCACCACTACTGCACCCCAGTGTTATACAGTGACAAACCTGTCCCCAACAGTACTGTCCCCCAATGTTATACAGTGTCAGACCTGTCCCCACTAGTACTGTACCCGTGTTATTCAGTGTCAGACCCGTCCCCACTAGTACTGTACCCCAGTGTTATACAGTGACTGACCTGTCCCCACCAGTACTGTACCCCTGTGTTATACAGTGACAGATCCATCCCCACCAGCGCTGTGCCCCAGGGTTATACAGTGACAGACCTATCCCCAACAGTACTGTACCCCAGTGATATACAATGACAGACCAGTCCCCACCAGTACTTTACCCCATTATTATACAGTAACAGACCTGCCCCATACTGTACCCCAGTATTATACAGTAACAGACATGTCCCCACCAGTTCTGTACCCCAGTGTTATACAGTAACAGACCTGTCCCCACCAGTACTGTACCCCAGTGTTATACAGTAACAGACCTGTCCGAACCAGTACTGTACACCATGTAATACAGTGACAGACATGTAACCACCAATTCTGTACCCAAGTGTTATACAGTGACAGATGTATCCCCACCACTACTGCACCCCAGTGTTATACAGTGACAAACCTGTCCCCAACAGTACTGTCCCCCAGTGTTATACAGTGACAGACCCGTCCCCACCAGTACTGTACCCGTGTTATTCAGTGTCAGACCTGTCCCCACTAGTACTGTACCCGTGTTATTCAGTGTCAGACCCGTCCCCACTAGTACTGTACCCCAGTGTTATACAGTGACTGACCTGTCCCCACCAGTACTGTACCCCAGTGTTATACAGTAACAGACCTGTCCGAACCAGTACTGTACACCATGTAATACAGTGACAGACATGTCCCCACCAATTCTGTACCCAAGTGTTATACAGTGACAGATGTATCCCCACCACTACTGCACCCCAGTGTTATACAGTGACAAACCTGTCCCCAACAGTACTGTCCCCCAATGTTATACAGTGACAGACCCGTCCCCACCAGTACTGTACCCGTGTTATTCAGTGTCAGACCTGTCCCCACTAGTACTGTACCCGTGTTATTCAGTGACAGACCTGTCCCCACCAGTACTGTACCCCAGTGTTATACAGTGACAGACCTGTCCCCATCAGTACTGTACCCCAGTGTTATACAGTGACAGACCCATCCCCACCAGTACTGTACCCCAGTGTTATACAGTGACAGACCCGTCACCACCAGTACTGTCCCCCAGTGTTACACAGTGATAGACCTGTCTCCACAAGTACTGTACCCCATTGTTACACAGTGACAGACCTGTCCCCACCAGTAATGTACCCCTGTGTTATATAGTGACAGATCCGTCCCCACCTGTACTGTACCCCAGTGTTATACAGTTGCAGACCTGTCCCCACCAGTTCTGTACCCCAGTGTTATACAGTGACAGAACCGTCCCCAAGAGTACTGTACCCCAGTGTAAATCAGTGACAGACCCGTCCCCACCAGTACAGTAACCCAGTGTTAATCAGAGACAGACCTTTTCCCACCAGTACTGTAACCCAGTGTTATACAGTGACAGACCAGTCCCCACCACGACAGTACCCAAGTGTTATACAGTCACAGACCCATCCCCACCTGTAATGTACCCCTGTGTTATATAGTGACAGATCCGTCCCCACCTGTACTGAACCCCAGTGTTTCACAGTTGCAGACCTGTCCCCACCAGTACTGTACCCCAGTGTTATACAGTGACAGACCTTTTCCCACCAGTACTGTAACCCAGTGTTATACAGTGACAGACCTGTCCCCACCACGACTGTACCCAAGTCTTATACAGTCACAGAGCCGTCCCCACCTGTAATGTACCCCAGTGTTTCACAGTTACAGACATGTCCCCATCAGTACTGTACCCCAGTGTTATACAATGACAGACTTGTCCCCACCAGTACTTTACCAAATTATTATAGTGACAAACCTGTCCCCATACTATACCCCAGTATTATACAGTGACAGACATGTCCTCACCAGTTCTGTCTCCCAGTGTTATACAGTGACAGACCTGTCCCCACCAGTACTGTACCCCAATATTATACAGTGACACACATGTCCCCACCAGTTCTGTATCCCAGTGTTATACACTGACAGACCTATCCCCGCTAGTACTGTACCCCAGTGTTATACAGTGACAGACCTGTCCCCACTAGTACTGTACCCCAGTGTTATACAGTGAGAGACCTGTCCCCACCAGTACTGTACCCCAGTGTTATACAGTGACAGACCTGTCCCCACCAGTACTGTACCCCAGTGTTATACAGTGACAGACATGTCCCCACCAGTACTGTACCCCAATGTTATACAGTGACAGACCTGTTCCCACCAGTACTGTAACCCAGTGATATACAGTGACAGACCCGTCCCCACCAGTACTGTACCCCAGTGTTATACAGTGACAGACCTGTCCCCACCAGTGCTGTACCCCAGGGTTATACAGTGACAGACCTGTTCCCACCAGTACTGTAAACCAGTGTTATACAGTGACAGACCTGTCACCACCTGTACTGGACCCTAGTGTTATACAGTGATAGACCTGTCTTCACAAGTACTGTACCCCATTGTTATACAGTGATAGACCTGTCCCCGCCAGTACTGTACCCCTGTGTAATACAGTGACAGACCTGTCCCCATCAGAACTATAACCCAGTGTTATAGAGTGATAGACACCAGTACTGTACATGTGTTATACAGTGACAACGCATCCCCACCAGTACTGTACCCCAATGTTATACAGTGACCGACCCGTCCCCACCAGTCCTGTACCCCAAGTGTTATACAATGACAGACCTGTCCCCACCAGGACTGTACCCCAGTGTTAATCAGAGACAGACCTTTCCCCACCAGTACGGTAACCCAGTGTTATACAGTGACAGAGCAGTCCCCACCACGACAGTACCCAAGTGTTATACAGTCACAGACCCGTCCCCACCTGTAATGTACACCGGTGTTTCACAGTTACAGACCTATCCCCAACAGTACTGTACCCCAGTGATATACAATGACAGACCAGTCCCCACCAGTACTTTACCCCATTATTATACAGTAACAGACCTGCCCCATACTGTACCCCAGTATTATACAGTAACAGACATGTCCCCACCAGTTCTGTACCCCAGTGTTATACAGTAACAGACCTGTCCCCACCAGTACTGTACCCCAGTGTTATACAGTAACAGACCTGTCCGAACCAGTACTGTACACCATGTAATACAGTGACAGACATGTAACCACCAATTCTGTACCCAAGTGTTATACAGTGACAGATGTATCCCCACCACTACTGCACCCCAGTGTTATACAGTGACAAACCTGTCCCCAACAGTACTGTCCCCCAGTGTTATACAGTGACAGACCCGTCCCCACCAGTACTGTACCCGTGTTATTCAGTGTCAGACCTGTCCCCACTAGTACTGTACCCGTGTTATTCAGTGTCAGACCCGTCCCCACTAGTACTGTACCCCAGTGTTATACAGTGACTGACCTGTCCCCACCAGTACTGTACCCCAGTGTTATACAGTAACAGACCTGTCCGAACCAGTACTGTACACCATGTAATACAGTGACAGACATGTCCCCACCAATTATGTACCCAAGTGTTATACAGTGACAGATGTATCCCCACCACTACTGCACCCCAGTGTTATACAGTGACAAACCTGTCCCCAACAGTACTGTCCCCCAGTGTTATACAGTGACAGACCCGTCCCCACCAGTACTGTACCCGTGTTATTCAGTGTCAGACCTGTCCCCACTAGTACTGTACCCGTGTTATTCAGTGTCAGACCCGTCCCCACTAGTACTGTACCCCAGTGTTATACAGTGACTGACCTGTCCCCACCAGTACTGTACCCCTGTGTTATACAGTGACAGATCCATCCCCACCAGCGCTGTGCCCCAGGGTTATACAGTGACAGACCTGTCCCCACCAGTACTGTACCCCAGTGTTATACAGTGACAGACCTGTCCCCATCAGTACTGTACCCCAGTGTTATACAGTGACAGACCCATCCCCACCAGTACTGTACCCCAGTGTTATACAGTGACAGACCCGTCACCACCAGTACTGTCCCCCAGTGTTACACAGTGATAGACCTGTCTCCACAAGTACTGTACCCCATTGTTACACAGTGACAGACCTGTCCCCACCAGTAATGTACCCCTGTGTTATATAGTGACAGATCCGTCCCCACCTGTACTGTACCCCAGTGTTATACAGTTGCAGACCTGTCCCCACCAGTTCTGTACCCCAGTGTTATACAGTGACAGAACCGTCCCCAAGAGTACTGTACCCCAGTGTAAATCAGTGACAGACCCGTCCCCACCAGTACAGTAACCCAGTGTTAATCAGAGACAGACCTTTTCCCACCAGTACTGTAACCCAGTGTTATACAGTGACAGACCAGTCCCCACCACGACAGTACCCAAGTGTTATACAGTCACAGACCCATCCCCACCTGTAATGTACCCCTGTGTTATATAGTGACAGATCCGTCCCCACCTGTACTGAACCCCAGTGTTTCACAGTTGCAGACCTGTCCCCACCAGTACTGTACCCCAGTGTTATACAGTGACAGACCTTTTCCCACCAGTACTGTAACCCAGTGTTATACAGTGACAGACCTGTCCCCACCACGACTGTACCCAAGTCTTATACAGTCACAGAGCCGTCCCCACCTGTAATGTACCCCAGTGTTTCACAGTTACAGACATGTCCCCATCAGTACTGTACCCCAGTGTTATACAATGACAGACTTGTCCCCACCAGTACTTTACCAAATTATTATAGTGACAAACCTGTCCCCATACTATACCCCAGTATTATACAGTGACAGACATGTCCTCACCAGTTCTGTCTCCCAGTGTTATACAGTGACAGACCTGTCCCCACCAGTACTGTACCCCAATATTATACAGTGACACACATGTCCCCACCAGTTCTGTATCCCAGTGTTATACACTGACAGACCTATCCCCGCTAGTACTGTACCCCAGTGTTATACAGTGACAGACCTGTCCCCACTAGTACTGTACCCCAGTGTTATACAGTGAGAGACCTGTCCCCACCAGTACTGTACCCCAGTGTTATACAGTGACAGACCTGTCCCCACCAGTACTGTACCCCAGTGTTATACAGTGACAGACATGTCCCCACCAGTACTGTACCCCAATGTTATACAGTGACAGACCTGTTCCCACCAGTACTGTAACCCAGTGATATACAGTGACAGACCCGTCCCCACCAGTACTGTACCCCAGTGTTATACAGTGACAGACCTGTCCCCACCAGTGCTGTACCCCAGGGTTATACAGTGACAGACCTGTTCCCACCAGTACTGTAAACCAGTGTTATACAGTGACAGACGTATCCCCACCAGTACTGTACCCCAGTGTTATACAGTTACAGACCTATCCCCAACAGTACTGTACCCCAGTGATATACAATGACAGACCAGTCCCCACCAGTACTTTACCCCATTATTATACAGTAACAGACCTGCCCCATACTGTACCCCAGTATTATACAGTAACAGACATGTCCCCACCAGTTCTGTACCCCAGTGTTATACAGTAACAGACCTGTCCCCACCAGTACTGTACCCCAGTGTTATACAGTAACAGACCTGTCCGAACCAGTACTGTACACCATGTAATACAGTGACAGACATGTAACCACCAATTCTGTACCCAAGTGTTATACAGTGACAGATGTATCCCCACCACTACTGCACCCCAGTGTTATACAGTGACAAACCTGTCCCCAACAGTACTGTCCCCCAGTGTTATACAGTGACAGACCCGTCCCCACCAGTACTGTACCCGTGTTATTCAGTGTCAGACCTGTCCCCACTAGTACTGTACCCGTGTTATTCAGTGTCAGACCCGTCCCCACTAGTACTGTACCCCAGTGTTATACAGTGACTGACCTGTCCCCACCAGTACTGTACCCCAGTGTTATACAGTAACAGACCTGTCCGAACCAGTACTGTACACCATGTAATACAGTGACAGACATGTCCCCACCAATTCTGTACCCAAGTGTTATACAGTGACAGATGTATCCCCACCACTACTGCACCCCAGTGTTATACAGTGACAGACCCGTCCCCACCAGTACTGTACCCGTGTTATTCAGTGTCAGACCTGTCCCCACTAGTACTGTACCCGTGTTATTCAGTGTCAGACCCGTCCCCACTAGTACTGTACCCCAGTGTTATACAGTGACTGACCTGTCCCCACCAGTACTGTACCCCTGTGTTATACAGTGACAGATCCATCCCCACCAGCGCTGTGCCCCAGGGTTATACAGTGACAGACCTGTCCCCACCAGTACTGTACCCCAGTGTTATACAGTGACAGACCTGTCCCCATCAGTACTGTACCCCAGTGTTATACAGTGACAGACCCATCCCCACCAGTACTGTACCCCAGTGTTATACAGTGACAGACCCGTCACCACCAGTACTGTCCCCCAGTGTTACACAGTGATAGACCTGTCTCCACAAGTACTGTACCCCATTGTTACACAGTGACAGACCTGTCCCCACCAGTAATGTACCCCTGTGTTATATAGTGACAGATCCGTCCCCACCTGTACTGTACCCCAGTGTTATACAGTTGCAGACCTGTCCCCACCAGTTCTGTACCCCAGTGTTATACAGTGACAGAACCGTCCCCAAGAGTACTGTACCCCAGTGTAAATCAGTGACAGACCCGTCCCCACCAGTACAGTAACCCAGTGTTAATCAGAGACAGACCTTTTCCCACCAGTACTGTAACCCAGTGTTATACAGTGACAGACCAGTCCCCACCACGACAGTACCCAAGTGTTATACAGTCACAGACCCATCCCCACCTGTAATGTACCCCTGTGTTATATAGTGACAGATCCGTCCCCACCTGTACTGAACCCCAGTGTTTCACAGTTGCAGACCTGTCCCCACCAGTACTGTACCCCAGTGTTATACAGTGACAGACCTTTTCCCACCAGTACTGTAACCCAGTGTTATACAGTGACAGACCTGTCCCCACCACGACTGTACCCAAGTCTTATACAGTCACAGAGCCGTCCCCACCTGTAATGTACCCCAGTGTTTCACAGTTACAGACATGTCCCCATCAGTACTGTACCCCAGTGTTATACAATGACAGACTTGTCCCCACCAGTACTTTACCAAATTATTATAGTGACAAACCTGTCCCCATACTATACCCCAGTATTATACAGTGACAGACATGTCCTCACCAGTTCTGTCTCCCAGTGTTATACAGTGACAGACCTGTCCCCACCAGTACTGTACCCCAATATTATACAGTGACACACATGTCCCCACCAGTTCTGTATCCCAGTGTTATACACTGACAGACCTATCCCCGCTAGTACTGTACCCCAGTGTTATACAGTGACAGACCTGTCCCCACTAGTACTGTACCCCAGTGTTATACAGTGAGAGACCTGTCCCCACCAGTACTGTACCCCAGTGTTATACAGTGACAGACCTGTCCCCACCAGTACTGTACCCCAGTGTTATACAGTGACAGACATGTCCCCACCAGTACTGTACCCCAATGTTATACAGTGACAGACCTGTTCCCACCAGTACTGTAACCCAGTGATATACAGTGACAGACCCGTCCCCACCAGTACTGTACCCCAGTGTTATACAGTGACAGACCTGTCCCCACCAGTGCTGTACCCCAGGGTTATACAGTGACAGACCTGTTCCCACCAGTACTGTAAACCAGTGTTATACAGTGACAGACGTATCCCCACCAGTACTGTACCCCAGTGTTATACAGTGACAAACCTGTCCCCACCAGTACTGTACCCCAGTGTTTCACAGTTACAGAACTGTCCCCACCAGTACTGTATCCGTGTTATACAGTGACAGACCCGTCCCAGCCAGTACTGTACCCCATTATTATACAGTGACAGACCTGTCCCCACCAGTACTGTGCCCCATTGTTACATAGTGACAGTCCTGTCCCCACCAGTACTGTACACCATATAATACAGTGACAGACATGTCCCCACCAGTTCTGTACCCCAGCGTTATACAGTGACTGACTCATCCCCACCACTTCTGTACACCAGTGTGATACAGTGACTGACCTGTCCCCACCAGTTCCGTACCACAGTGTTATACGGTGACTGACCTGTCCCCACCAGTAATGTACCCCAGTGTTATACATTGACAAACCTGTCCCCACTTGCACTGTACCCAAGTGTTATACAGTGATAGACGTATCCCCACCAGTACTGTACCCCACTGTTATACTCTGACAAACCTGTCCCCACCAGTACTGTCCCCCAGTGTTATACAGTGACAGACCCGTCCCCACCAGTACTGTACCCGTGTTATTCAGTGACAGACCTGTCCCCACCAGTACTGTACCCCAGAGTTATACAGTGACAGACCTGTACCCACCAGTACTGTACCCGTGTTATACAGTGACAGACCCGTCCCCACCAGTACTGCACCCCAGTGATATACAGTGACAGACCCATCCCCACCAGTTATTTTCCCCAATTTAGTACAGTGACAGACCTGTCCCCACCAATACTGTACCCCAGTGTTATACAGTGACAGACCGGTCCCCACCAGTACAGTACCCCAGTGTTATACAGTGACAGACCGGTCCCCACCATTACTGTACCCCAGTGTTATACAGTGACAGACCGGTCCCCACCATTACTGTACCCCAGTGTTATACACTGACAGACCTGTCTCCACAAGTACTGTACCCCAGTGTTATACAGTGACAGACCTGTCTCCACAAGTACTTTACCCCATTATTATACAGTGACAGACCTGCCCCATACTGTACCCCAGTATTATTCAGTGACAGACATGTCCCCACCAGTACTGTACACCATGTGATACAGTGACAGACGTCCCCACCAGTTCTGTACCCCATTGTTATACAGTGACAGACTCATCCCCACCAGTAGTGTACCCCAGTGTTATACAGTGACAGACCTGTCCCCATACTGTACCCCAGTTTTATACAGTGACAGACCCGTCCCCACCAGTTCTGTACCCCAGTGTTATACAGTGACAGACGATCCCCACCAGTACTGTACCCCAGTGTTATACAGTGACAAACCTGTCCCCACCATTACTGTACCCTAGTGTTATACAGGGACAGACCTGTCCCCACCAGTACTGTACCCCAGTGTTTCACAGTTACAGAACTGTCCCCACCAGTACTGTACCCGTGTTATACAGTGACAACCCGTCCCAGCCAGTACTGTACCCCAGGGTTATACAGTGACAGACCTGTCCCCACCAGTACTGTGCCCCATTGTTACATAGTGACAGTCCTGTCCCCACCAGTACTGTACACCATGTAATACAGTGGCAGACATGTCCCCACCAGTTCTGTACCCCAGCGTTATACAGTGACTGACTCATCCCCACCAGTATTGTACCCCAATGTTATACAGTGACAGACCAGTCCCCACCAGTACTGTACCCCAATGTTATACAGTGACAGACATGTCCCCACCAGTACCCTACCCGTGTTATTCAGTGACAGACCTGTCCGCACCAGTACTGTACCCCAATGTTATACAGTGACAGACCTGTTCCCACCAGTACTGTAACCCAGTGATATACAGTGACAGACCCGTCCCCACCAGTACTGTACCCCAGTGTTATACAGTGACAGACCTGTCCCCACCAGTGCTGTACCCCAGGGTTATACAGTGACAGACCTGTTCCCACCAGTACTGTAAACCAGTGTTATACAGTGACAGACGTATCCCCACCAGTACTGTACCCCAGTGTTTCACAGTTACAGAACTGTCCTCACCAGTACTGTACCCGTGTTATACAGTGACAGACCCGTCCCAGCCAGTACTGTACCCCATTATTATACAGTGACAGACCTGTCCCCACCAGTACTGTGCCCCATTGTTACATAGTGACAGTCCTGTCCCCACCAGTACTGTACACCATGTAATACAGTGACAGACATGTCCCCACCAGTTCTGTACCCCAGCGTTATACAGTGACTGACTCATCCCCACCAGTATTGTACCCCAATGTTATACAGTGACAGACCAGTCCCCACCAGTACCCTACCCGTGTTATTCAGTGACAGACCTTCCGCACCGGTACTGTACCCCAGTGATATACAGTGACAGACCTGTTCCCGTACTGTACCCCAGTTTTATACAGTGACTGACCCGTCCCCACCACTTCTGGACACCAGTGTGATACAGTGACTGACCTGTCCCCACCAGTTCCGTACCACAGTGTTATACGGTGACTGACCTGTCCCCACCAGTAATGTACCCCAGTGTTATACATTGACAAACCTGTCCCCACTTGCACTGTACCCAAGTGTTATACAGTGATAGACGTATCCCCACCAGTACTGTACCCCACTGTTATACAGTGACAAACCTGTCCCCACCAGTACTGTCCCCCAGTGTTATCGAGTGACAGACCCGTCCCCACCAGTACTGTACCCGTGTTATTCAGTGACAGACCTGTCCCCACCAGTACTGTACCCCAGAGTTATACAGTGACAGACCTGTACCCACCAGTACTGTACCCCATTGTTATACAGTGACAGACCCGTCCCCACCAGTACTGCACCCCAGTGATATACAGTGACAGACCCATCCCCACCAGTTATTTTCCCCAATTTAGTACAGTGACAGACCTGTCCCCACCAGTACTGTACCCCAGTGTTATACAGTGACAGACCGGTCCCCACCAGTACAGTACCCCAGTGTTATACAGTGACAGACCGGTCCCCACCATTACTGTACCCCAGTGTTATACACTGACAGAACTGTCCCCACCAGTACTGTACCCCAGTGTTATACAGTGACAGACCTGTCTCCACAAGTACTTTACCCCATTATTATACAGTGACAGACATGTCCCCACCAGTACTGTACACCATGTAAGACAGTGACAGACTCATCCCCACCAGTTCTGTGCCCCATTGTTATACAGTGACAGACTCATCCCCACCAGTAGTGTACCCCAGTGTTATGCAGTGACAGTCCTGTCTCCACCAGTACTGTACCCCAGTGTTATACAGTGACAGACCTGTCCCCATACTGTACCCCAGTGTTATACAGTGACAGACCTGTCCCCACCAGTACTGTACCCCAGTGTTATACAGTGACAGACCTGTCCCCACCAGTACTGTACCCCATTGTTACATAGTGACAGTCCTGTCCCCACCAGTACTGTACACCATGTAATACAGTGGCAGACATGTCCCCACCAGTTCTGTACCCCAGCGTTATACAGTGACTGACTCATCCCCACCAGTATTGTACCCCAATGTTATACAGTGACAGACCAGTCCCCACCAGTACTGTACCCCAATGTTATACAGTGACAGACCAGTCCCCACCAGTACCCTACCCGTGTTATTCAGTGACAGACCTGTCCGCACCAGTACTGTACCCCAATGTTATACAGTGACAGACCTGTTCCCACCAGTACTGTAACCCAGTGATATACAGTGACAGACCTGTCCCCACCAGAACTGTACCCCACTGTTAGACAGTGACAGACCTGTCTCCACCAGTACTGTACCCCAGTGTCGTACATTGACAGACCCGTCCCACCAGTACTGTATCCCAGTGTTATACAGTGACAGACCCATCCCCACCAGTACCGTACCACATTGTTACACAGTGACAGACCTGTCTTCACCAGTACTGTACCCCAGCGTTATATGCACAGTGACAAACCCTTCCCCACCAGTACTGTACCCCAGTGTTGTACATTGACAGACCCGTCACACCAGTACTGTATCCCAGTGTTATACAGTGACAGACCCATCCCTACCAGTACCGTACCACATTGTTACACAGTGACAGACCTGTCTTCACCAGTACTGTACCCCAGTGTTATATGCACAGTGACAAACCCTTCCCCACCAGTACTGTACCCCATTGTTATACATTGACAGACCCGTCCCCACCAGTTCTGTGCCCCAGTGTTATCCAGTGACAGAACTGTCTCCACCAGTACTATGCCCTGTGTTATACAGTGAAAGACAGGTCCACACCAGTACTATTCCCCAGTGTTAAACAGTGACAGACCTGTCCCAACCAGTATTGTATTAATGTGTTAAGCACTGACCGAATTGTCCCCACCAGTACAGTGCCCCAGAGTTATACAGTGACAGACCTGACTCCACCAGTACTGTACCCCAGTGTTATACAGTGACAGACCTGTCCCCAACAGTACCGTACACCAGTGTTATACAGTGACAGACCTGTCTCCACCAGTACTGTACCCCAGAGTTATACACTGATAGACCCGTCCCCACCAGCGCTGTTCCCCAGTGTTATACAGTGACAGACCTGTCCCCAAAAGTACCGTACCCCAGTGTTATACAGTGACAGACCTGTCTCCACCAGTACTGTACCCCTGTGTTATACAGTGACAGACCTGTCTCCACCAGTACTGTACCCCTGTGTTACACAGTGAGACTGTCATCACCAGTACTGTACCCCAGTGATAGACATTGACAGACCTGTCTCCACCAGCACTGTACCCCAATGTCGTACATTGACAGACCCGTCCCACCAGTACTGTGTCCCAGTGTTATACAGTGACAGACCCGTCCCCACCAGGACCGTACCCCATTGTTACACAGTGACAGACCTGGCTCCACCAGTACTGTACCCCAGTGTTATATGCACAGTGACAGACCCGTCCCCACCAGTACTGTACCCCGTAGTTATACATTGACAGAACCGTCCCCACCAGTTCTGTGTCCCAGTGTTATCCAGTGACAGAACTGTCTCCACCAGTACTATGCCCTGTGTTATACAGTGAAAGACAGGTCCACACCAGTACTGTTCCCCAGTGTTAAACAGTGACAGACCTGTCCCCACCAGTATTGTATTCATGTGTTATGCACTGACCAAACTGTCCCCACCCGTACAGTGCCCCAGAGTTATACAGTGACAGACCTGTCTCCACCAGTACTGTACCCCAGAGTTATACAGTGACAGACCCGTCCCCACCAGCGCTGTTCCCCAGTGTTATACAGTGACAGACCTGTCCCCAACAGTACCGTACACCAGTGTTATACAGTGACAGACCTGTCTCCACCAGTACTGTACCCCAGAGTTATACAGTGACAGACCCGTCCCCACCAGCGCTGTTCCCCAGTGTTATACAGTGAGACTGTCATCACCAGTACTGTGGCCCAGTGTTATACAGTAACAGACCTGACCCAGCAGTACTGTACCCCAGTGTCGTACATTGACAGACCTGTCTCCACCAGTACTGTACCCCAGAGTTATACAGTGATAGACCCGTCCCGACCAGTGCAGTATCGCAGTGTTATACAGTGACAGAACCATCCCCACCAGTACCGTACCCCATTGTTACAAAGTGACAGACCTGTCTCCACCAGTACTGTACCCCATTGTTATACATTGGCAGACCCGTCCCCACCAGTTCTGTGCCCCAGTGTTATCCCGTGACAGAACTGTCTCCACTAGTACAATACCCTAGTGTTATACAGTGACAGAAATGTCACCACCAGAAATATACCCCAGTGGTTATACCGTGACAGACATGTCCCCACCAGTTCTGTACCCTAGTGTTACACAGTGACAGCACTGTTTCCACAAGTACTGTCCCCAAGTGTCATACAGTGACAGACCCGTCCCCACCAGTACTATACCCCAGTGTTATACAGTGACAGACCTGTCCCCACCAGTACTGTACCCCAGTGTTATACAGTGACAGACATGTCCCCACCAGTACTGTACCCCAGTGTTATACAGTGACAGACCTGTCCCCACCAGTACTGTACCCCATTATTATACAGTGACAGACCTGTCCCCACCAGTACTGTGCCCCATTGTTACATAGTGACTATCCTGTCCCCACCAGTACTGTACACCATGTAATACAGTGACAGACATGTCCCCACCAGTTCTGTGCCCCAGCGTTATACAGTGACTGACTCATCCCCACCAGTATTGTACCCCAATGTTATACAGTGACAGACCAGTCCCCACCAGTACCCTACCCGTGTTATTCAGTGACAGACCTTCCGCACCGGTACTGTACCCCAGTGATATACAGTGACAGACCTGTTCCCGTACTGTACCCCAGTTTTATACAGTGACTGACCCGTCCCCACCACTTCTGGACACCAGTGTGATACAGTGACTGACCTGTCCCCACCAGTTCCGTACCACAGTGTTATACGGTGACTGACCTGTCCCCACCAGTAATGTACCCCAGTGTTATACATTGACAAACCTGTCCCCACTTGCACTGTACCCAAGTGTTATACAGTGATAGACGTATCCCCACCAGTACTGTACCCCACTGTTATACAGTGACAAACCTGTCCCCACCAGTACTGTCCCCCAGTGTTATCGAGTGACAGACCCGTCCCCACCAGTACTGTACCCGTGTTATTCAGTGACAGACCTGTCCCCACCAGTACTGTACCCCAGAGTTATACAGTGACAGACCTGTACCCACCAGTACTGTACCCCATTGTTATACAGTGACAGACCCGTCCCCACCAGTACTGCACCCCAGTGATATACAGTGACAGACCCATCCCCACCAGTTATTTTCCCCAATTTATTACAGTGACAGACCTGTCCCCACCAGTACTGTACCCCAGTGTTATACAGTGACAGACCGGTCCCCACCAGTACAGTACCCCAGTGTTATACAGTGACAGACCGGTCCCCACCATTACTGTACCCCAGTGTTATACACTGACAGAACTGTCCCCACCAGTACTGTACCCCAGTGTTATACAGTGACAGACCTGTCTCCACAAGTACTTTACCCCATTATTATACAGTGACAGACATGTCCCCACCAGTACTGTACACCATGTAAGACAGTGACAGACGTCCCCACCAGTTCTGTACCCCATTGTTATACAGTGACAGACTCATCCCCACCAGTAGTGTACCCCAGTGTTATGCAGTGACAGTCCTGTCTCCACCAGTACTGTACCCCAGTGTTATACAGTGACAGACCTGTCCCCATACTGTACCCCAGTGTTATACAGTGACAGACCTGTCCCCACCAGTACTGTACCCCAGTGTTATACAGTGACAGACCTGTCCCCACCAGAACTGTACCCCACTGTTAGACAGTGACAGACCTGTCTCCACCAGTACTGTACCCCAGTGTCGTACATTGACAGACCCGTCCCACCAGTACTGTATCCCAGTGTTATACAGTGACAGACCCATCCCCACCAGTACCGTACCACATTGTTACACAGTGACAGACCTGTCTTCACCAGTACTGTACCCCAGCGTTATATGCACAGTGACAAACCCTTCCCCACCAGTACTGTACCCCAGTGTTGTACATTGACAGACCCTTCACACCAGTACTGTATCCCAGTGTTATACAGTGACAGACCCATCCCTACCAGTACCGTACCACATTGTTACACAGTGACAGACCTGTCTTCACCAGTACTGTACCCCAGTGTTATATGCACAGTGACAAACCCTTCCCCACCAGTACTGTACCCCATTGTTATACATTGACAGACCCGTCCCCACCAGTTCTGTGCCCCAGTGTTATCCAGTGACAGAACTGTCTCCACCAGTACTATGCCCTGTGTTATACAGTGAAAGACAGGTCCACACCAGTACTATTCCCCAGTGTTAAACAGTGACAGACCTGTCCCAACCAGTATTGTATTGATGTGTTAAGCACTGACCGAATTGTCCCCACCAGTACAGTGCCCCAGAGTTATACAGTGACAGACCTGACTCCACCAGTACTGTACCCCAGTGTTATACAGTGACAGACCTGTCCCCAACAGTACCGTACACCAGTGTTATACAGTGACAGACCTGTCTCCACCAGTACTGTACCCCAGAGTTATACACTGATAGACCCGTCCCCACCAGCGCTGTTCCCCAGTGTTATACAGTGACAGACCTGTCCCCAAAAGTACCGTACCCCAGTGTTATACAGTGACAGACCTGTCTCCACCAGTACTGTACCCCTGTGTTATACAGTGACAGACCTGTCTCCACCAGTACTGTACCCCTGTGTTACACAGTGAGACTGTCATCACCAGTACTGTACCCCAGTGATAGACATTGACAGACCTGTCTCCACCAGCACTGTACCCCAATGTCGTACATTGACAGACCCGTCCCACCAGTACTGTGTCCCAGTGTTATACAGTGACAGACCCGTCCCCACCAGGACCGTACCCCATTGTTACACAGTGACAGACCTGGCTCCACCAGTACTGTACCCCAGTGTTATATGCACAGTGACAGACCCGTCCCCACCAGTACTGTACCCCGTAGTTATACATTGACAGAACCGTCCCCACCAGTTCTGTGTCCCAGTGTTATCCAGTGACAGAACTGTCTCCACCAGTACTATGCCCTGTGTTATACAGGGAAAGACAGGTCCACACCAGTACTGTTCCCCAGTGTTAAACAGTGACAGACCTGTCCCCACCAGTATTGTATTCATGTGTTATGCACTGACCAAACTGTCCCCACCCGTACAGTGCCCCAGAGTTATACAGTGACAGACCTGTCTCCACCAGTACTGTACCCCAGAGTTATACAGTGACAGACCCGTCCCCACCAGCGCTGTTCCCCAGTGTTATACAGTGACAGACCTGTCCCCAACAGTACCGTACACCAGTGTTATACAGTGACAGACCTGTCTCCACCAGTACTGTACCCCAGAGTTATACAGTGACAGACCCGTCCCCACCAGCGCTGTTCCCCAGTGTTATACAGTGAGACTGTCATCACCAGTACTGTGGCCCAGTGTTATACAGTAACAGACCTGACCCAGCAGTACTGTACCCCAGTGTCGTACATTGACAGACCCGTCCCACCAGTACTGTATCCCAGTGTTATACAGTGACAGACCTGTCTCCACCAGTACTGTACCCCAGTGTTAGACAGTGACAAACCTGTCTCCACCAGTACTGTACCCCAGTGTCATACATTGACAGACCCGTCCCACCAGTACTGTATCCCAGTGTTATACAGTGACAGACCCGTCCCGACCAGTGCAGTATCGCAGTGTTATACAGTGACAGAACCATCCCCACCAGTACCGTACCCCATTGTTACAAAGTGACAGACCTGTCTCCACCAGTACTGTACCCCATTGTTATACATTGGCAGACCCGTCCCCACCAGTTCTGTGCCCCAGTGTTATCCCGTGACAGAACTGTCTCCACTAGTACAATACCCTAGTGTTATACAGTGACAGAAATGTCACCACCAGAAATATACCCCAGTGGTTATACCGTGACAGACATGTCCCCACCAGTTCTGTACCCTAGTGTTACACAGTGACAGCACTGTTTCCACAAGTACTGTCCCCAAGTGTCATACAGTGACAGACCCGTCCCCACCAGTACTGTACCCCAGTGTTATACAGTGACAGACATGTCCCCACCAGTACTGTACCCCAGTGTTATACAGTGACAGACCTGTCCCCACCAGTACTGTACCCCATTATTATACAGTGACAGACCTGTCCCCACCAGTACTGTGCCCCAGTGTTAGGTAGTGAAAGACCTGTCCCCAACAGTACTGTGGCCCAATGTTATGCACAGAGAGACCTATCCACACCAGTACTGTACACCAGTTCTAATCAGTGACAGACCTGTTCCCACCAGTAATGTACCCCAGTGTTTCACAGATACAGACCTGTCCCCAAATGTACTGTACCCCAGTGTTATATACACTGTGACAGACCTGTCCCCAACAGTACAGTACCCCAGTGTTATACAATGACAGACCTGTCCCCACCAGTGCTGTACCCCAGTGTTATACAGTGACAGACCTGCCCCGTACTGTACCCCAGTTTTATAGAGTGACAGACCTGTCCCCACCAGTACTGTACCCCAGTGTTATACAGTGACAGACGTGTCCCCACCAGTACTGTTCCCCAGTGTTATACAGTGACAGTTCCGTCCCCACCTGTACTGTACCCCAGTGTTTCACAGTTACAGACCTGTCCCCACCAGTACTGTACCCCATTATTATACAGTGACAGACCTGTCCCCACCAGTACTGTGCCTCAGTGTTACATAGTGACAGAATTGTCCCCACCTATACTGTACCCCAGTGTTATACAGTGACAGACCTGTCCCCACCAGTACTGTACCCCAGAGTTATACAGTGACAGACCTGTCCCCACCAGTAATGTACCCCAGTGTTATACAGTGACAGACCTGTCCCCACCAGTACTGTGGCCCCGTGTTTCACAGTTACAGACCTGTCCGCACCAGTACTGTACCCCAGTGTTATACAGTGACAGACCTGTCCCCACTAGTACTGTACCCCAGTGTTATACAGTGACAGACCTGTCCCCACCAGTACTGTACCCCAGTGTTATACAGTGACAGACCTGTCCCCACCAGTACTGAACCCCAGTGTTATACAGTGACAGACCTGTCCCCACCAGTACAGTACCCCAGTGTTATACAGTGACATACCCGTCCCGACCAGTACTGTACTCCAGTGTTGTACAGTGACAGAACTGTCCCCACCAGTTCTGTACCCCAGTGTTATACAGTGACAGACCTGTCTCCACCTGTACTGTACCCCAGTGTTATACAGTGACAGACCTGTCCCCACTGGGACTGCACCCAAGTGTTATACATTGTCAGACGTAAACCCACCAGTACTGTGCCCCAGTGTTATACAGTGACAGACCCGTCCCCAACAGTACTGTACCCCAGTGTTATACAGTGAAAGACCCGTCCCCACCAGTACTGTGGCCCAGTGTTATACATGAACAGACCTGACCCAGCAGTACTGTACCCCAGTGTCGTACATTGACAGACCCGTCCCACCAGTACTGTATCCCAGTGTTATACAGTGACAGACCTGTCTCCACCAGTACTGTACCCCAGTGTTAGACAGTGACAAACCTGTCTCCACCAGTACTGTACCCCAGTGTCATACATTGACAGACCCGTCCCACCAGTACTGTATCCCAGTGTTATACAGTGACAGACCCGTCCCGACCAGTGCAGTATCGCAGTGTTATACAGTGACAGAACCATCCCCACCAGTACCGTACCCCATTGTTACAAAGTGACAGACCTGTCTCCACCAGTACTGTACCCCATTGTTATACATTGGCAGACCCGTCCCCACCAGTTCTGTGCCCCAGTGTTATCCCGTGACAGAACTGTCTCCACTAGTACAATACCCTAGTGTTATACAGTGACAGAAATGTCACCACCAGAAATATACCCCAGTGGTTATACCGTGACAGACATGTCCCCACCAGTTCTGTACCCTAGTGTTACACAGTGACAGCACTGTTTCCACAAGTACTGTCCCCAAGTGTCATACAGTGACAGACCCGTCCCCACCAGTACTGTACCCCAGTGTTATACAGTGACAGACATGTCCCCACCAGTACTGTACCCCAGTGTTATACAGTGACAGACCTGTCCCCACCAGTACTGTACCCCATTATTATACAGTGACAGACCTGTCCCCACCAGTACTGTGCCCCAGTGTTAGGTAGTGAAAGACCTGTCCCCAACAGTACTGTGGCCCAATGTTATGCACAGAGAGACCTATCCACACCAGTACTGTACACCAGTTCTAATCAGTGACAGACCTGTTCCCACCAGTAATGTACCCCAGTGTTTCACAGATACAGACCTGTCCCCAAATGTACTGTACCCCAGTGTTATATACACTGTGACAGACCTGTCCCCAACAGTACAGTACTCCAGTGTTATACAATGACAGACCTGTCCCCACCAGTGCTGTACCCCAGTGTTATACAGTGACAGACCTGCCCCGTACTGTACCCCAGTTTAATAGAGTGACAGACCTGTCCCCACCAGTACTGTACCCCAGTGTTATACAGTGACAGACGTGTCCCCACCAGTACTGTTCCCCAGTGTTATACAGTGACAGTTCCGTCCCCACCTGTACTGTACCCCAGTGTTTCACAGTTACAGACCTGTCCGCACCAGTACTGTACCCCAGTGTTATACAGTGACAGACCTGTCCCCACTAGTACTGTACCCCAGTGTTATACAGTGACAGACCTGTCCCCACCAGTACTGTACCCCAGTGTTATACAGTGACAGACCTGTCCCCACCAGTACTGAACCCAGTGTTATACAGTGACAGACCTGTCCCCACCAGTACAGTACCCCAGTGTTATACAGTGACATACCCGTCCCGACCAGTACTGTACTCCAGTGTTGTACAGTGACAGAACTGTCCCCACCAGTTCTGTACCCCAGTGTTATACAGTGACAGACCTGTCTCCACCTGTACTGTACCCCAGTGTTATACAGTGACAGACCTGTCCCCACTGGGACTGCACCCAAGTGTTATACATTGTCAGACGTAAACCCACCAGTACTGTGCCCCAGTGTTATAAAGTGACGGACCTGTCCGCCCCAGTACTATCCCCCAGTGTTATACAGTGACAGACCCGTCCCCAACAGTACTGTACCCCAGTGATATACAGTGAAAGACCCGTCCCCACCAGTACTGTAGCCCAGTGTTAAACAGTGATAGACCTGTGTCCACAAGTACTGTACCCCATTATTATACAGTGATACACCTGTCCCTGCCAGTAATGTACACCTATGTAATACAGTGACAGACCTGTCCCCACTAGAACTATACCCCAGTGTTATACAGTGATAGACCTGTCGCCACTAGTACTGTACATGAGTTATACAGTGACAACGCATCCCCCCCAGTACTGTACCACAGCGTTATACAGTGACAGACCTGTCCCCACCAGTATTGTACCCCAATGTTATACAGTGACAGGCCTGTCCCCACCAGTTCTGTACCCCAGTGTCATACAGTGACAGAACCGTCCCCAAGAATACTGTACCCCAGTGTTAATCAGTGACAGAACTTGCTCCACCAGTACTGTACCCCTGTGTTATACAGTGACAGACCTGGCCCCACCAGTACTGTACCCCGGTGTTATATAGTGACAGACCTGTCCCCACCAGTATTGTACCCCAATGTTATACAGTGAGAGGCCTGTCCCCACCAGTTCTGTACCTCAGTGTTATACAGTGACAGAACCGTCCCCAAGAGTACTGTACCCCAGTGTTAATCAGTGACAGACCTTTCCCCACCAGTACTGTTAGCCTGTGTTATACAGTGACAGACCAGTCCCCACCAGTACTGTACCCCAGTGTTATACAGTGACAGACCTGTCCCCACCAGTACTGTAACCCTGTGTTATACAGTGACAGACCTGTCCCCACCAGTCCAGTACCCCAGTGTTAATCAGTGACAGATCTGTTCCCACCAGTACTGTAACCCAGTGTTATACAGTGACAGACCTGTCCCCACCACGACTGTACCCAAGTGTTAAACAGTCACAGACCCGTCCCCACGTGTAATGTACCTCAGAGTTTCACAGTTACAGACATGTCCCCAACAGTACTGTACCCCAGAGTTATACAATGACAGACCTGTCCCCACCAGTACTTTACCCCATTATTATACAGTGACAGACCTGTCCCCACCAGTACTGTACCCCAGTGTTATACAGTGACAGACCAGTCCCCACCAGCACTGTACCCCAGTGTTATCCAGTGACAGAACTGTCTCCACTAGTTCTATACCCTAGTGATATATAGTGACAGAACTGTCCCCACCAGAAATGTATCCCAGTGTTTATACCGTGACAGACCTGTCCCCAAAAGTACCGTACCCCGGTGTTATACAGTGACAGACCTGTCTCCACCAGTACTGTACCCCTGTGTTATACAGTGAGACTGTCATCACCAGTACTGTGGCCCAGTGTTATACAGTAACAGACCTGACCCAGCAGTACTGTACCCCAGTGTTATACAGTGACAGACCCATCCCCACCTGTACTGTACCCCAGTGTTATACAGTGACAGACCTGTCTCCACCAGTACTGTACCCCAGTGTTAGACAATGACAGACCTGTCTCCACCAGTACTGTACCCCAGTGTCATACATTGACAGACCCGTCCCGACCAGTGCTGTTCCCCAGTGTTATACAGTGACAGAACCGTCCCCACCAGTACTGTACCTCAGTGTTATATGCACAGTGACAAACCCATCCCCACCAGTACTGTAGCCAGAGTTATACAGGGACAGACCCGTCCCCACCAGTACTGCACCCCAGTGTTATACATTGGCAGACCCGTCCCCACCAGTTCTGTGCCCCAGTGTTATCCCGTGACAGAACTGTCTCCACTAGTACTGTGCCTCAGTGTTACACAGTGACAGACCTGTCTCCACCAGTACTGTACCCTAGTGTTATACAGTGACAGAAATGTCCCCACCAGAAATGTACCCCAGTGTTTATACCGTGACAGACATGTCCCCACCAGTTCTGTACCCCAGTGTTACACAGTGACAGCCCTGTTTCCACAAGTACTGTCCCCCAGTGTCATACAGTGACAGACCCGTCCCCACCAGTACAATACCCCAGTGTTATACAGTTACAGACCTGTCCCCACCAGTACTGTACCCAGTGTTATACAGTGACAGACCTGTCCCCACCAGTACTGTACCCCAGTGTTATACAGTGACAGACCTGTCCCCACCAGTACTGTACCCCAGTGTTATACAGTGACAGACCTGTCCCCACCAGTACTGTACCCCAGTGTTATACAGTGACAGACCTGTCCCCACCAGTACTGTACCAGTGTTAGGTAGTGAAAGACCTGTCCCCAACAGTACTGTGGCCCAATGTAATGCACAGAGAGACCTGTCCACACCAGTACTGTACACCAGTGTTAATCAGTGACAGACCTGTTCACACCAGTAATGTACCCCAGTGTTTCACAGATACAGACCTGTCCCCAAATGTACTGTATCCCAGTGTTATACAATGACAGACCTGTCCCCACCAGTGCCATACCCCAGTGTTATACAGTGACAGACCTGCCCCACCAGTACTGTACCCCAGTGTTATACAGTGACAGACCTGTCCCCACCAGTACTGTTCCCCAGTGTTATACAGTGACAGACCTGTCCCCACCAGTACTGTACCCCAGTGTTATACAGTGACAGACGTGTCCCCACCAGTACTGTACCCCAGTGTTATACAGTGACAGTTCCGTCCACACCTGTACTGTAGACCAGTGTTTCACAGTTACAGACCTGTGCCCACCAGTACTGTACCCCATTATTATACAGTGACAGACCTGTCCCCACCAGTACTGTGCCTCAGTGTTACATAGTGACAGAATTGTCCACACCAGTACTGTACCACAGTGTTAAAGAGTGACAGATCCATCCGCACCAGTAATATACCCCAGTGTTCTACAGTGACAGACCTGTCCCCACCTGTACTGTACCCCAGTGTTATACAGTGACAGTCCTGTCCCCACCTGTACTGTACCCCAGTGTTATACAGTGACAGACCTGTCCCCACTGGTACTGTACCCCAGTGTTATACAGTGACAGACCCGTCCCCACCAGTACTGTACCCCAGTGTTATACAGTGACAGACCTGTCCCCACCAGTACTGTACCCCAGTATTATACAGTGACTGAGCCGTCCTGACCAGTACTGTACCCCATTATTATACAGTGACAGACCTGTCCCCACTAGTACTGTGCCTCAGTGTTACACAGTGACAGACCTGTCCCCACCAGTACTGTACCCCTGTGTTGTACAGTGACAGACCTGTCCCCACCAGTTCTGTATCCCAGTGTTATACAGTGACAGACCTGTCCCCACTAGTACTGTGCCTCAGTGTTACACAGTGACAGACCTGTCTCCACCAGTACTGTACCCCAGTGTTATACAGTGACAGACCTGTCTCCACCAGTACTGTACCCCAGTGTTATACAGTGACACACATGTCCCCACCAGTTCTGTATCCCAGTGTTATACAGTGACAGACCTGTCTCCACCAGTACTGTACCCCAGTGTTATACAGTGACAGACCTGTCACCACCAGTACTGTACCCCAGTGTTATACAGTGACAGACCTGTCCCCACCTGTACTGTACCCCAGTGTTATACAGAGAGAGACCTGTCCGCACCAGTACTGTCCCCCAGTGTTATACAGTGACAGACCCGTCCCTAACAGTACTGTACCCCAGTGTTATACAGTGAAAGACCTGTCCCCACCAGTACTGTACCCATGTTATTCAGTGACAGACCTGTCCCCACCAGTACTGTACCCCAGTGTTATACAGTGACAGACATGTCAACTCCAGTACTGTACCACAGCGTTATACAGTGACAGACCTGTCCACACTGGTACTGTACCCCAGTGTTATACAGTGACAGACCTGTCCCCACCAGTACTGTGCCCCCATGTTTCACAGTTACAGACCTGTCCCCACCAGTACTGTACCCCAGTGTTACACAGTTACAGACCTGTCCGCACCAGTACTGTACCCCAGTGTTATACAGTGACTGAGGCATCCCGACCAGTACTGTACCCCATTATTATACAGTGACAGACCTGTCCCCACCAGTACTGTGCCTCAGTGTTACATAGTGACAGACTTGTCCCCACCAGTATTGTACCCCAATGTTATACAGTGACAGGCCTGTCCCCACCAGTTCGTACCTCAGTGTTATACAGTGTCAGAACCGTCCCCAAGAGTACTGTACCCCAGTGTTGATCAGTGACAGACATTTCCCCACCAGTACTGTACCCCCGTGTTATACAGTGACAGACCTGTCCCCACCAGTACTGTTCCCCAGTGTTATACAGTGACAGACCTGTCCCCACCAGTACTGTACCCCAGTGTTATACAGTGACAGAACTGTCCCCACCAGTTCTATACCCCAGTGTTATACAGTTACAGACCTGTCCCCACCAGTATTGTACCCCAATGTTATACAGTGACAGGCCTGTCCCCACCAGTTCGTACCTCAGTGTTATACAGTGTCAGAACCGTCCCCAAGAGTACTGTACCCCAGTGTTGATCAGTGACAGACATTTCCCCACCAGTACTGTACCCCCGTGTTATACAGTGACAGACCTGTCCCCACCAGTACTGTTCCCCAGTGTTATACAGTGACAGATCTGTCCCCACCTGTACTGTACCCCAGTGTTTCACAGTTACAGACCTGTCCCCATCAGTAATGTACCCCAGTGTTATACAGTGACAGACCCATCCCCACCAGTACTGTACCCCATTATTATACAGTGACAGACCTGTCCCAACCAGTACTGTGCCTCAGTGTTACATAGTGACAGACTTGTCCCCACCAGTACTGTACATGTGTTATACAGTGACAACGCATCCCCACCAGTACTGTACCACAGTGTTATACAGTGACAGACCCGTCCCCACCAGTACAATACCCCAGTGTTATACAGTTACAGACCTGTCCCCACCAGTACTGTACCCAGTGTTATACAGTGACAGACCTGTCCCCACCAGTACTGTACCCCAGTGTTATACAGTGACAGACCTGTCCCCACCAGTACTGTACCCCAGTGTTATACAGTGACAGAC
Organism: Isurus oxyrinchus; assembly: GCA_026770705.1. Lineage (NCBI taxonomy): Eukaryota > Metazoa > Chordata > Chondrichthyes > Lamniformes > Lamnidae > Isurus > Isurus oxyrinchus. Next base: position 192,451,869 of record JANJGN010000006.1, on the reverse strand, counting down.
CTGTCCCCACCAGTACTGTACCCCAGTGTTATACAGTGACAGACCTGTCCCCACCAGTACTGTACCAGTGTTAGGTAGTGAAAGACCTGTCCCCAACAGTACTGTGGCCCAATGTAATGCACAGAGAGACCTGTCCACACCAGTACTGTACACCAGTGTTAATCAGTGACAGACCTGTTCACACCAGTAATGTACCCCAGTGTTTCACAGATACAGACCTGTCCCCAAATGTACTGTATCCCAGTGTTATACAATGACAGACCTGTCCCCACCAGTGCCATACCCCAGTGTTATACAGTGACAGACCTGCCCCACCAGTACTGTACCCCAGTGTTATACAGTGACAGACCTGTCCCCACCAGTACTGTTCCCCAGTGTTATACAGTGACAGACCTGTCCCCACCAGTACTGTACCCCAGTGTTATACAGTGACAGACGTGTCCCCACCAGTACTGTACCCCAGTGTTATACAGTGACAGTTCCGTCCACACCTGTACTGTAGACCAGTGTTTCACAGTTACAGACCTGTGCCCACCAGTACTGTACCCCATTATTATACAGTGACAGACCTGTCCCCACCAGTACTGTGCCTCAGTGTTACATAGTGACAGAATTGTCCACACCAGTACTGTACCACAGTGTTAAAGAGTGACAGATCCATCCGCACCAGTAATATACCCCAGTGTTCTACAGTGACAGACCTGTCCCCACCTGTACTGTACCCCAGTGTTATACAGTGACAGTCCTGTCCCCACCTGTACTGTACCCCAGTGTTATACAGTGACAGACCTGTCCCCACTGGTACTGTACCCCAGTGTTATACAGTGACAGACCCGTCCCCACCAGTACTGTACCCCAGTGTTATACAGTGACAGACCTGTCCCCACCAGTACTGTACCCCAGTATTATACAGTGACTGAGCCGTCCTGACCAGTACTGTACCCCATTATTATACAGTGACAGACCTGTCCCCACTAGTACTGTGCCTCAGTGTTACACAGTGACAGACCTGTCCCCACCAGTACTGTACCCCTGTGTTGTACAGTGACAGACCTGTCCCCACCAGTTCTGTATCCCAGTGTTATACAGTGACAGACCTGTCCCCACTAGTACTGTGCCTCAGTGTTACACAGTGACAGACCTGTCTCCACCAGTACTGTACCCCAGTGTTATACAGTGACAGACCTGTCTCCACCAGTACTGTACCCCAGTGTTATACAGTGACACACATGTCCCCACCAGTTCTGTATCCCAGTGTTATACAGTGACAGACCTGTCTCCACCAGTACTGTACCCCAGTGTTATACAGTGACAGACCTGTCACCACCAGTACTGTACCCCAGTGTTATACAGTGACAGACCTGTCCCCACCTGTACTGTACCCCAGTGTTATACAGAGAGAGACCTGTCCGCACCAGTACTGTCCCCCAGTGTTATACAGTGACAGACCCGTCCCTAACAGTACTGTACCCCAGTGTTATACAGTGAAAGACCTGTCCCCACCAGTACTGTACCCATGTTATTCAGTGACAGACCTGTCCCCACCAGTACTGTACCCCAGTGTTATACAGTGACAGACATGTCAACTCCAGTACTGTACCACAGCGTTATACAGTGACAGACCTGTCCACACTGGTACTGTACCCCAGTGTTATACAGTGACAGACCTGTCCCCACCAGTACTGTGCCCCCATGTTTCACAGTTACAGACCTGTCCCCACCAGTACTGTACCCCAGTGTTACACAGTTACAGACCTGTCCGCACCAGTACTGTACCCCAGTGTTATACAGTGACTGAGGCATCCCGACCAGTACTGTACCCCATTATTATACAGTGACAGACCTGTCCCCACCAGTACTGTGCCTCAGTGTTACATAGTGACAGACTTGTCCCCACCAGTATTGTACCCCAATGTTATACAGTGACAGGCCTGTCCCCACCAGTTCGTACCTCAGTGTTATACAGTGTCAGAACCGTCCCCAAGAGTACTGTACCCCAGTGCTGATCAGTGACAGACATTTCCCCACCAGTACTGTACCCCCGTGTTATACAGTGACAGACCTGTCCCCACCAGTACTGTTCCCCAGTGTTATACAGTGACAGACCTGTCCCCACCAGTACTGTACCCCAGTGTTATACAGTGACAGAACTGTCCCCACCAGTTCTATACCCCAGTGTTATACAGTTACAGACCTGTCCCCACCAGTATTGTACCCCAATGTTATACAGTGACAGGCCTGTCCCCACCAGTTCGTACCTCAGTGTTATACAGTGTCAGAACCGTCCCCAAGAGTACTGTACCCCAGTGTTGATCAGTGACAGACATTTCCCCACCAGTACTGTACCCCCGTGTTATACAGTGACAGACCTGTCCCCACCAGTACTGTTCCCCAGTGTTATACAGTGACAGATCTGTCCCCACCTGTACTGTACCCCAGTGTTTCACAGTTACAGACCTGTCCCCATCAGTAATGTACCCCAGTGTTATACAGTGACAGACCCATCCCCACCAGTACTGTACCCCATTATTATACAGTGACAGACCTGTCCCAACCAGTACTGTGCCTCAGTGTTACATAGTGACAGACTTGTCCCCACCAGTACTGTACCCAAGTGTTAAAGAGTGACAGATCCATCCGCACCAGTAATGTACCCCAGTGTTATACATTGACAGACGTAAACCCACCAATACTGTACCCGTTTTATGCAGTGACAGACCTGTCCCCACCAGTACTGTGCCCCAGTGTTATACGGTGACAGACCTGTCCCCACAAGGACTGTACCCAACTTTTATACAGTGACAGACCTGTCCCCACCAGTACTGTACCCCGGTGTTATACAGTGACAGACCTGTCCCCACCAGTACTGTACCCTAGTGTTATACAGTGACAGACCTGTCCCCACCAGTAAAGCACCCCAGAGTTAAACAGTGATAGACCTGTCTCCACAAGTACTGTACCCCATTATTATACAGTGATAGAGCTGTCCCCGCCAGTAATGTACCCCTGTTAATACAGTCACAGACCTGTCCCCACTAGATCTATACCCCAGTGTTATACAGTGAAAGACTTGTCGCCACCAGTACTGTACATGTGTTATACAGTGACAACGCATCCCCACCAGTACTGTACCACAGTGTTATACAGTGACAGACCTGTCCCCAAAAGTACTGTACCCCAGTGTTATACAGTGACAGGCCTGTCCCCACTAGTACTGTGCCTCAGTGTTACACAGTGACAGACCTGTCTCCACCAGTACTGTACCCCAGTGTTATACAGTGACAGACCTGTCTCCACCAGTACTGTACCCCAGTGTTATACAGTGACACACATGTCCCCACCAGTTCTGTATCCCAGTGTTATACAGTGACAGACCTGTCTCCACCAGTACTGTACCCCAGTGTTATACAGTGACAGACCTGTCACCACCAGTACTGTTCCCCAGTGTTATACAGTGACAGATCTGTCCCCACCTGTACTGTACCCCAGTGTTTCACAGTTACAGACCTGTCCCCATCAGTAATGTACCCCAGTGTTATACAGTGACAGACCCATCCCCACCAGTACTGTACCCCATTATTATACAGTGACAGACCTGTCCCAACCAGTACTGTGCCTCAGTGTTACATAGTGACAGACTTGTCCCCACCAGTACTGTACCCAAGTGTTAAAGAGTGACAGATCCATCCGCACCAGTAATGTACCCCAGTGTTATACAGTGACAGACCTGTCCCCACCGGTACTGTACCGCAGAGTTATACAGTGACGAACCTGTCACCACCAGTACTGTACCGCAGTGTTATACACTGGTAGACCCGTCCTGACCAGTACTGTACCCCAGTGTTATACAGTGACAGACCTGACCCCACTGGTATTGTACCCCAGTGTTATACATTGACAGACGTAAACCCACCAGTACTGTACCCGTTTTATGCAGTGACAGACCTGTCCCCACCAGTACTGTGCCCCAGTGTTATACGGTGACAGACCTGTCCCCACAAGGACTGTACCCAACTTTTATACAGTGACAGACCTGTCCCCACCAGCACTGTCCCCCAGTGTTATACAGTGACAGACCCATCCCCACCAGTACTGTACCCCGGTGTTATACAGTGACAGACCTGTCCCCACCAGTACTGTACCCTAGTGTTATACAGTGACAGACCTGTCCCCACCAGTAAAGCACCCCAGAGTTAAACAGTGATAGACCTGTCTCCACAAGTACTGTACCCCATTATTATACAGTGATAGAGCTGTCCCCGCCAGTAATGTACCCCTGTTAATACAGTCACAGACCTGTCCCCACTAGATCTATACCCCAGTGTTATACAGTGAAAGACTTGTCGCCACCAGTACTGTACATGTGTTATACAGTGACAACGCATCCCCACCAGTACTGTACCACAGTGTTATACAGTGACAGACCTGTCCCCAAAAGTACTGTACCCCAGTGTTATACAGTGACAGGCCTGTCCCCACTAGTACTGTGCCTCAGTGTTACACAGTGACAGACCTGTCTCCACCAGTACTGTACCCCAGTGTTATACAGTGACAGACCTGTCTCCACCAGTACTGTACCCCAGTGTTATACAGTGACACACATGTCCCCACCAGTTCTGTATCCCAGTGTTATACAGTGACAGACCTGTCTCCACCAGTACTGTACCCCAGTGTTATACAGTGACAGACCTGTCACCACCAGTACTGTACCCCAGTGTTATACAGTGACAGACATGTCAACTCCAGTACTGTACCACAGCGTTATACAGTGACAGACCTGTCCACACTGGTACTGTACCCCAGTGTTATACAGTGACAGACCTGTCCCCACCAGTACTGTGCCCCCATGTTTCACAGTTACAGACCTGTCCCCACCAGTACTGTACCCCAGTGTTATAGTGACAGACCTGTCCCCACCAGTACTGTACCCCAGTGTTATACAGTGACTGAGGCATCCCGACCAGTACTGTACCCCATTATTATACAGTGACAGACCTGTCCCCACCAGTACTGTGCCTCAGTGTTACATAGTGACAGACTTGTCCCCACCAGTATTGTACCCCAATGTTATACAGTGACAGGCCTGTCCCCACCAGTTCGTACCTCAGTGTTATACAGTGTCAGAACCGTCCCCAAGAGTACTGTACCCCAGTGTTGATCAGTGACAGACATTTCCCCACCAGTACTGTACCCCCGTGTTATACAGTGACAGACCTGTCCCCACCAGTACTGTTCCCCAGTGTTATACAGTGACAGACCTGTCCCCACCAGTACTGTACCCCAGTGTTATACAGTGACAGAACTGTCCCCACCAGTTCTATACCCCAGTGTTATACAGTTACAGACCTGTTCTCACCAGTATTGTACCCCAATGTTATACAGTGACAGGCCTGTCCCCACCAGTTCGTACCTCAGTGTTATACAGTGTCAGAACCGTCCCCAAGAGAACTGTACCCCAGTGTTGATCAGTGACAGACATTTCCCCACCAGTACTGTACCCCCGTGTTATACAGTGACAGACCTGTCCCCACCAGTACTGTTCCCCAGTGTTATACAGTGACAGATCTGTCCCCACCTGTACTGTACCCCAGAGTTAAACAGTGATAGACCTGTCTCCACAAGTACTGTACCCCATTATTATACAGTGATAGAGCTGTCCCCGCCAGTAATGTACCCCTGTTAATACAGTCACAGACCTGTCCCCACTAGATCTATACCCCAGTGTTATACAGTGAAAGACTTGTCGCCACCAGTACTGTACATGTGTTATACAGTGACAACGCATCCCCACCAGTACTGTACCACAGTGTTATACAGTGACAGACCTGTCCCCAAAAGTACTGTACCCCAGTGTTATACAGTGACAGGCCTGTCCCCACCAGTTCTGTACCTCAATGTTATACAGTGACAGAACCGTCCCCAAGAGTACTGTACCCCAGTGTTATACAGTGACAGACCTTTCCCCACCAGTACTGTAACCCTGTGTTATACAGTGACAGACCAGTCCCCACCAGCACTGTACCCCAGTTTTATACAGTGACAGACATGTCACCACCAGTTCTGTACCCCAGTGTTATACAGTGACAGACCAGTCCCCACCAGCACTGTACCACAGTTTTATACAGTGACAGACATGTCACCACCAGTTCTGTACCCCAGTGTTATACAATTACAGACCCGTCCCGAACAGTACTGTACCCCTGTGTGATACCGTGACAGACATGTCCCCACCAGTACTGTATATCAGTGTTATACAGTGACAGACCCATCCCCACCAGTACTGTACCCCAGTGTTATACAGTGACAGACCTGTCCCCACTTGGACTGCACCCCTGAGTTATACAGTGACAGACCCGTCCCCACCAGCACTGTTCCCCAGTGTTATACTGTGACAGACCCATCCCCACCAGTACCGTACCCCAGTGTTATACAGTGACAGACCTGTCTCCACCAGTACTGTACCCCAGTGTTATTCAGTGACAGACATGTCCCCACCAGTACTGTACCCCAATGTTATACAGTGACAGACCTGTCCCCACCTGTACTGTACCCCAGTGTTATACAGTGACAGACCTGTCCCCACTTGTACTGTACCCCAGTGTTATACAGTGACAGACCTGTCCCCACCAGTACTGTGCCCCCGTGTTTCACAGTTACAGACCTGTCCCCACCAGTACTGTACCCCAGTGTTACACAGTTACCGACCTGTCCGCACCAGTTCTGTACCCCAGTATTATAGTGACTGAGCCTTCCGCACCAGTACTGTACCCCAGTATTATACAGTGACTGAGCCGTCCTGACCAGTACTGTACACCATTATTATACAGTGACAGACCTGTCCCCACTAGTACTTTGCCTTAGTGTTACATAGTTACAGACCTGTCACCACCAGTACTGAACCCCAGTGTTATACAGTGACACACCCGTCCCCACCAGTACTGTACATGAGTTATACAGTGACAACGCATCCCCCCAGTACTGTACCACAGCGTTATACATTGACAGACCTGTCCCCAAAAGTACTGTACCCCAGTGTTATACAGTGACAGACCTGTCCCCACCAGTATTGTACCCCAATGTTATACAGTGACAGGCCTGTCCCCACCAGTTCTGTACCCCAGTGTCACACAGTGACAGAACCGTCCCCAAGAATACTGCACCCCAGTGTTAATCAGTGACAGACCTTTCCCCACCAGTACTGTACCCCTGTATTATACAGTGACAGAACTGTCCCCACCAGTACTGTACCCCGGTGTTATATAGTGACAGACCTGTCCCCACCAGTATTGTACCCCAGTGTTAGACAGTGACAGACCTGTCTCCACCAGTACTGTACCCCAGTGTTATATGCACAGTGACAAACCCGTCCCCACCAGTACTGTACCCCAGTGTTATCCAGTGACAGAACTGTCTCCACCAGTACTATGCCCTGCGGTATACAGTGAAAGACAGGTCCACACCAGTACTGTACCCCAGTGTTATACGGTGACAGACCTGTCCCCACAAGGACTGTACCCAACTTTTATACAGTGACAGACCTGACCCCACCAGTACTGTCCCCCAGTGTTATACAGTGACAGACCCGTGCTCACCAGTAATGTACCCCAGTATTACAGTGACAGACCTATCCCCACCAGTACAGTACCGCAGAGTTAAACAGTGATAGACCTGTCTCCACAAGTACTGTACCCCATTATTATACAGTGATAGACCTGTCCCCGCCAGTAATGTACCCCTGTTAATACAGTCACAGACCTGTCTCCACTAGAACTATACCCCAGTGTTATACCGTGATAGACCTGTCGCCACCAGTACTGTACATGAGTTATGCAGTGACAACGCATCCCCCCAGTACTGTACCACAGCGTTATACATTGACAGACCTGTCCCCAAAAGTACTCTACCCCAGTGTTATACAGTGACAGACCTGTCCCCACCAGTTCTGTACCCCAGTGTTAGACAGTGATAGACCTGACTCCACCAGTACTGTACCCCAGTGTTATATGCACAGTGACAAACCCGTCCCCACCAGTACTGTACCCCATTGTTATACATTGACAGACCCGTCCCCACCAGTTCTGTGCCCCAGTGTTATACAGTGAAAGAACTGTCTCCACCAGTACTATGCCCTGTGTTATACAGTGAAAGACGGGTCCACACCAGTACTGTTCCCCAGTGTTAAACAGTGACAGACCTGTCCCCACCAGTATTGTATTCATGTGTTATGCACTAACCGAACTGTCCCCACCAGAACTGTAGCCCAGAGTTATACAGTGACAGACCTGTCCCCACCAGCACTGTTCCCCAGTGTTATACAGTGACAGACCTGTCCCCAACAGTACTGTACCCCAGTGTTATACAGTGACAGACCTGTCTCCACCAGTACTGTACCCCAGTCTTAGACAGTGTCAGACCTGTCCCCACCAGTACTGTACCCCAGTGTTATACAGTGACAGACCTGTCCCCACCAGTACTGTACCTCAGTGTCATACATTGACAGACCCGTCCCACCAGTACTGTATCCCAGTGTTATACATTGACAGACCCGTCCCCACCAGTACCGTACACCATTGTTACAAAGTGACAGACCTGTCTCCACCAGTACTGTACCCCAGTGTTATATACACACTGACAAACCCGTCCCCACCAGTACTGTAGCCACAATTATACAGTGACAGACCCGTGCCCACCAGTAATGTACCCCAGTGTTACAGTGACAGACCTATCCCCACCAGTACAGTACCGCAGAGTTAAACAGTGATAGACCTGTCTCCACAAGTACTGTACCCCATTATTATACAGTGATAGACCTGTCCCCGCCAGTTATGTACCCCTGTTAATACAGTCACAGACCTGTCTCCACTAGAACTATACCCCAGTGTTATACAGTGATAGACCTGTCGCCACCAGTACTGTACATGAGTTATACAGTGACAATGCATCCCCCCAGTACTGTACCACAGCGTTATACATTGACAGACCTGTCCCCAAAAGTACTGTACCCCAGTGTTATACAGTGACAGACCTGTCCCCACCAGTATTGTACCCCAATGTTATACAGTGACAGGCCTGTCCCCACCAGTTCTGTACCCCAGTGTCATACAGTGACAGAACCGTCCCCAAGAATACTGCACCCCAGTGTTAATCAGTGACAGACCTTTCCCCACCAGTACTGTACCCCTGTATTATACAGTGACAGACCTGTCCCCACCAGTACTGTACCCCGGTGTTATATAGTGACAGACCTGTCCCCACCAGTATTGTACCCCAGTGTTAGACAGTGACAGACCTGTCTCCACCAGTACTGTACCCCAGTGTTATATGCACAGTGACAAACCCGTCCCCACCAGTACTGTACCCCATTGTTATACATTGACAGACCCGTCCCCACCAGTTCTGTGCCCCAGTGTTATCCAGTGACAGACCCGTCCCGACCAGTACTGTACCCCAGTGTTATACAGTGACAGAACTGTCCCCACCAGTTCTGTACCCCAGTGTTATACAGTGACAGACCTGTCCCCACCTGTACTGTACCCCAGTTTTTACAGTGACGGACCTGTCCCCACTGGTACTGTACCCAAGTGTTATACACTGACAGACGTAAACCCACCAGTACTGTGCCCCAGTTTTTCACAGTTACAGACCTGTCGCACCAGTACTGTACCCTGGTATTATACAGTGACTGACCCGTCCTGACCAGTACTGTACCCCATTATTATGCAGTGACAGACCTGTCCCCACTAGTACTGTGCCTCAGTGTTACATAGTGACAGACCTGTCACCACCAGTACCGTACCCCAGTGTTATACAGTGACAGACCTGTCTCCACCAGTACTGTACCCCTGTGTTATACAGTGAGACTGTCATCACCAGTACTGTTGCCCAGTGTTATACAGTAACAGACCTGACCCAGCAGTACTGTACCCTAGTGTTATACAGTGACAGACCTGTCCCCACCAGTACTGTGCCCCAGTGTTAGACAGTGACAGACCTGTCTCCACCAGTACTGTACCCAGTGTCGTATATTGACAGACCCGTCCCAGCAGTACTGTACCCCAGTGTTATACAGTGACAGACCTGTCCCCACCAGTACTGTACCCCAGTGTTAGACAGTGACAGACCTGTCTCCACCAGTACTGTACCCCAGTGTCGTACATTGACAGACCCGTCCCACCAGTACTGTATCCCAGTGTTATACAGTGACAGACCCATCCCCACCAGTACCATACCCCATTGTTACACAGTGACAGACCTGTCTCCACCAGTATGGTACTCCATTGTTATACATTGACAGACCCGTCCCCACCAGTTCTGTGTCCCAGTGTTATCCAGTGACAGAACTGTCTCCACCAGTACTATGCCCTGTGTTATACAGTGACAGTTCCGTCCCCACCTGTACTGTACCCCAGTGTTTCACAGTGACAGACCTGTCCCCACCAGTATTGTATTCATGTGTTATGCACTGACGGAACTGTCCCCACCAGTACTGTACCTCAGAGTTATACAGTGACAGACATGTCCCCACCAGCACTGTTCCCCAGTGTTATACAGTAACAAACCTGTCCCCAACAGTACCGTACCCCAGTGTTATACAGTGATCGACCCGTCCCGACCAGTACTGTACCCCAGTGTTATACAGTGACAGAACTGTCCCCACCAGCTCTGCACCCCAGTGTTATACAGTGACAGACCTGTCCCCACCTGTACTGTACCCCAGTGTTATACAGTGACGGACCTGTCCCCACTGGTACTGTACCCCAATGTTATACATTGACAGACGTAAACCCACCAGTACTGTTCCCCAGTGTTTCACAGTTACAGACCTGTCCGCTCCAGTACTGTACCCTAGTATTATACAGTGACTGACCTGTCCTGACCAGTACTGTGGCCCATTATTATGCAGTGACAGACCTGTCCCCACTAGTACTGTGCCTCAGTGTTACATAGTGACAGACCTGTCACCACCAGTACCGTACCCCAGTGTTATACAGTGACAGACCTGTCTCCACCAATACTGTACCCCTGTGTTATACAGTGAGACTGTCATCACCAGTATTGTGGCCCAGTGTTATACAGTAACAGACCTGACCCAGCAGTACTGTACCCCAGTGTTATACAGTGACACACCTGTCTCCACCAGTACTGTACCCCAGTGTCGTAAATTGACAGACCCGTCCCACCAGTACTGTATCCCAGTGTTATACAGTGACAAACCCGTCCCCACCAGTACTGTACCCCATTGTTATACATTGACAGACCCGTCCCCTCCAGTTCTGTGCCCCAGTGTTATCCAGTGACAGAACTGTCTCCACCAGTGCTATGCCCTGTGTTATACAGTGAAAGACAGGCCCACACCAGTACTGTTCCCCAGTGTTAAACAGTGACAGACCTGTCCCCACCAGTATTGTATTCATGTGTTATGCACTGACCGAACTGACCCCACCAGTACTGTAACCCAGAGTTATACAGTGACAGACCTGTCCCCAACAGTACCGTACCCCAGTGTTATACAGTGAGACTGTCATCACCAGTACTGTGGCCCAGTGTTATACAGTAACAGACCTGACCCACCAGTACTGTACCCCAGTCTTATACAGTGACAGACCCATCCCCACCTGTATTGTACCCCAGTGTTATACAGTGACAGACCTGTCTCCACCAGTACTGTACCCCAGTGTTTGACAGTGACAGACCTGTCCTCACCAGTACTGTACCCCAGTGTTATACAGCGACAGACCTGTCACCACCAGTACTGTACCCCAGTGTTATACAGTGACAGACCTGTCTCCACCAGTCCTGTACCCCAGTGTCATACATTGACAGACCCGTCCCACCAGTACTGTATCCCAGTGTTATACAGTGACAGACCCGTACCCACCAGTACCGTACCCCAGTGTTATATACACACTGACAAACCCGTCCCCACCAGTACTGTAGCCAGAGTTATACAGTGACAGACCCGTCCCCACCAGTACTGTACCCCATTGTTATACATTGGCAGACCCGTCCCCACCAGTTCTGTGCCCCAGTGTTATCCAGTGACAGAACTGTCTCCACCAGTACTATGCCCTGTGTTATACAGTGAAAGACAGGTCCACACCAGTACTGTGCCCCAGTGTTAAACAGTGACAGACCTGTCCCCACCAGTATTGTATTCATGTGTTATGCACTGACCGAACTGTCCCCACCAGTACTGTACCCCTGTTTAATGTACTGACAGACCTGTCCACACCAGTAATATGCCCCAGTGTTATATAGTGAGAGAGCTGTCCCCACCAGTAATGTACCCCAGTGTTATCCAGTGACAGAACTGTCTCCACTAGTACTATACCCCAGTGTTTATACCGTGACAGACCCGTCCCCACCAGTGCTATACCCCAGTGTTATACAGTGACAGACCTGTCCCCAACAGTACTGTACCCCTGTGTTATACAGTGAGACTGTCATCACCAGTACTGTGGCCCAGTGTTATACAGTAACAGACCTGTCTCCACCAGTACTGAACCCCAGTGTCGTACATTGACAGACCCGTCCCACCAGTACTGTATCCCAGTGTTATACAGTGATAGACCCGTACCCACCAGTAGCGTACAGCATTGCTACACAGTGACAGACCTGTCTCCACCAATACTGTACCCCAGTGTTATATGCACAGTGACAAACCCGTCCCCACCAGTACTGTACCCCATTGTTATACATTTGCAGACCCGTCCCCACCAGTTCTGTGCCCCAGTGTTATCCAGTGCCAGAACTGTCTCCACCAGTACTATGCCCTGCATTATACAGTGAAAGACAGATCCACACCAGTACTGTTCCCCAATGTTAAACAGTGACAGACCTGTCCCCACCAGTATTGTATTGATGTGTTATGCACTGACCGAACTGTCCGCACCAGTTCTGTACCCCAGTGTTATACAGTGACAGACCTGTCCCCACCTGTACTGTACCCCAGTGTTATACAGTGACGGACCTGTCCCCACTGGTACTGTACCCAAGTGTTATACACTGACAGACGTAAACCCACCAGTACTGTGCCCCAGTGTTTCACAGTTACAGACCTGTAACTGATACCGTGACAGACATGTCCCCACCAATACTGTACATCAGTGTTATACAGTGACAGACCTGTCCCCACCAGTACTGTACATCAGTGTTATACAGTGACAGACACGTCCCCAGCAGCACTGTTCCCCAGTGTTATACAGTGACAAAACTGTCCCCAACAGTACCGTACCCCAGTGTTATAAAGTGACAGACCCGGCCCGACCAATACTGTACCCCAGTGTGATACCGTGACAGACGTGTCCCCACCAGTACTGTACATCAGTGTTATACAGTGACAGACCCGTCCCCACCAGTACTGTACCCCAGTGTGATACCGTGACAGACATGTCCCCACCAGTACTGTACATCAGTGTAATACAGTGACAGACCCATCCCCACCAGTACTGTACCCCAGTGTTATACAGTGACAGACCTGCCCCACCAGTACTGTAGCCCAGTGTGATACAGTGACAGACCTGTCCCCACTAGGACTGTACCCCAGAGTTATACAGTGACAGACCCGTCCCCACCAGCACTGTTCCCCAATGTTATACAGTGACAGACCCATCCCCACCAGCACTGTTCCCCAGTGTTATACAGTGACAGACCCATCCCCAGCAGTACTGTACCCCAGTGTTAGACAGTGACAGACCTGTCTCCACCAGTACTGTATCCCAGTGTCGTACATTCACAGACCCGTCCCACCAGTACTGTATCCCAGTGTTATACAGTGACAGACCCATCCCCACCAGTACTGTACCCCATTGTTACACAGTGACAGACCTGTCTCCACCAGTACTGTATTCCATTGTGAAACATTGACAGACCCGTCCCCACCAGTTCTGTGCCCCAGTGTTATCCAGTGACAGAACTGTCTCCACCAGTACTATGCCCTGCGTTATACAGTGAAAGACAGGTCCACACCAGTACTGTTCCCCAGTGTTTCACAGTTACAGACCTGTCCGCACCAGTACTGTACCCTAGTATTATACAGTGACTGATCCGTCCTGACCAGTACTGTGGCCCATTATGATGCAGTGACAGACCTGTCCCCACTAGTACTGTGCCTCAGTGTTACATAGTGACAGACCTGTCACCACCAGTACCGTACCCCAGTGTTATACAGTGACAGACCTGACTCCACCGGTACTGTACCCCTGTGTTATACAGTGAGACTGTCATCACCAGTATTGTGGCCCAGTGTTATACAGTAACAGACCTGACCCAGCAGTACTGTACCCCAGTGTTATACAGTGACAGACCTGTCCCCATCAGTACTGTACCCCAGTGTTAGACAGTGACAGACCTGTCTCCACCAGTACTGTACCCCAGTGTCGTACATTGACAGATCCGTCCCACCAGTACTGTATCCCAGTGTTATACAGTGACAGAACCGTCCCCACCAGTACCGTACCCCAGTGTTATACAGTGACAGACCTGTCTCCACCAGTACTGTACCCCAGTGTTATATGCACAGTGACAAACCCGTCCCCACCAGTACTGTACCCCATTGTTATACTTTGACAGACCCGTCCCCACCAGTTCTGTGCCCCAGTGTTATCCAGTGACAGAACTGTCTCCACCAGTACTATGCCCTGTGTTATACAGTGACAGTTCCGTCCCCACCTGTACTGTACCCCAGTGTTTCACAGTTACCGACCTGTCCCCACCAGTACTGTACCCCATTATTATACAGTGACAGACCTGTCCCCACCAGTACTGTACCACTGTGTTAAAGAGTGACAGATCCATCCGCACCAGTAATGTACCCCAGTGTTCTACAGTGACAGACCTGTCCCCACCAGTACTGTACCCCAGAGTTATACAGTGACAGACCTGTCCCCACCAGTACTGTACACCAGTGTTATACAGTGACAGACCCGTCCCGACCAGTACTGTACCCCAGTGTTATACAGTGACACACCTGTCCCCACTTTACTGTACCCCAGTGTTATACACCGACAGACCCATCCCCACCAGTACTGTACCCCAGAGTTATACAGTGACAGACAAGTCCCCACCCGTATTGTACCCCAGTGTTATACAGTGACAGACCTGTCCTGACCAGTAACGAACCCCAGTGTTATACAGTGACAGACCTGTCCCCACCAGTACTGTACCCCAGTGATATACGATGTCAGACCTGTTCCCACCAGTACTGTATCCCATTATTATACAGTGACTGAGCCGTGCTGACCAGTACTGTACCCCAGTGTTATACAGTGACAGACCTGTCCCCACCAGTACTGAACCCCAGTGTTATACAGTGACAGACCTGTCCCCACTAGTACTGGGCCTCAGTGTTACACAGTGACAGACCTGTCACCACCAGTACTGTACCCCAGTGTTAGAGTGACAGATTCATCCGCACCAGTAATGTACCCCAGTGTTATACAGTGACAGACCTGTCCCCACCAGTAGTGTATACCAGAGTTATACACTAACAGAGCCGTCCCCACCAGTACTGTACCCCAGTGTTATACAGTGACAGACCCATCCCCACCTGTACTGTACCCCAGTGTTATAGTGACAGACCTGTCCCCACCTGTACTGTACCCCAGTGTTATACAGTGACAGACACGTCCCCACCAGTACTGTACGCTAGTGTTATACACTGACAGACATAAACCCACCAGTACTGTGCTCCAGTGTTATACAGTGACAGACCCGTCCCCACCAGTACTGTACCCGTGTTATACAGTGACAGACCTGTCCCCACCAGTACTGTGCCCCAGTGTTATACAGTGACAGACCCGTCCCCACCAGTACTGTACCCGTGTTATTCAGTTACAGATTTGTTCCCACATGGACTGTACCCCAGTGTTATACAGTGACAGACCTGTACCCACCAGTATTGTACCCTTGTGTTATACAGTGACAGACCTGTCCCCACCAGTTATTTCCCCCAGTTTTATACTGTGACAGACCTGTCACCATCACTACTGTCCCCCAGTGTTATACAGTGAAAGACTGTCCCCACCTGTACTGTACCCCAGTGTTAGACAGTGATAGACCTGTCCCCACCAGTACTGTACCCCAGTGTTATACACTGACAGACATGTCTGCACAAGTACTGTACCCCATTGTTGTACAGTGATAGACCTGTCCCCGCCAGTAATGGACCCTTGTGTAATACAGTGACAGACCTGTCCCCACCAGAACTATACCCCAGTGCTATAGAGTGATAGACCTGTCGCCACCAGTACTGTACATGTATTATACAGTGACAACGCATCCCCACCAGTTCTGTACCCCAGTGGTATACAGTGACAGAACCGTCCCCAAGAGTACTGTACCCCAGTACTAATCAATGACAGACCAGTCCCCACAAGTACTGTACCGCAATTTTATACAGTGACAGGCTTGTCCCCACCAGTTCTGTACCTCAGTGTTATACAGTGAAGGAACCGTCCCCAAGAGTATTGTACCCCAGTGTTAATCAGTGACAGACCTTTCCCCAACAGTACTGTACCCCAGTGTTATACAGTGACAGACCTGTTCCCACCAGTACTGTACCCCAGTGTTAATCAGTGACAGACCTGTCCCCACCAGTACTGTGCCCCAGTGTTATACAGTGACAGACCCGTCCCCACCAGTACTGTACCCGTGTTATTCAGTGACAGATTTGTTCCCACAAGGACTGTACCCCAGTGTTATACAGTGACAGACCTGTACCCACCAGTATTGTACCCCTGTGTTATACAGTGACAGACCTGTCCCCACCAGTTATTTCCCCCAGTTTTATACTGTGACAGACCTGTCACCATCACTACTGTACCCCAGTGTTATACAGTGATAGACCTGTCCCCACCAGTACTGTACATGTGTTATACAGTGACAACGCATCCCCACCAGTTCTGTACCCCAGTGGTATACAGTGACAGAACCGTCCCCAAGAGTACTGTACCCCAGTACTAATCAATGACAGACCAGTCCCCACAAGTACTGTACCGCAATTTTATACAGTGACAGGCTTGTCCCCACCAGTTCTGTACCTCAGTGTTATACAGTGAAGGAACCGTCCCCAAGAGTATTGTACCCCAGTGTTAATCAGTGACAGACCTTTCCCCAACAGTACTGTACCCCAGTGTTATACAGTGACAGACCTGTTCCCACCCGTACTGTACCCCAGTGTTAATCAGTGACAGACCTTTCCCCAACAGTACTGTACCCCAGTGTTATACAGTGACAGACCTGTCCCCACCAGTACTGTACCCCAGTGTTATAGTGACAGACCTGTCCCCACCTGTACTGTACCCCAGTGTTATACAGTGACAGACACGTCCCCACCAGTACTGTACCCAAGTGTTATACAGTGACAGACATAAACCCACCAGTACTGTGCTCCAGTGTTATACAGTGACAGACCCGTCCCCACCAGTACTGTACCCGTGTTATACAGTGACAGACCTGTCCCCACCAGTACTGTGCCCCAGTGTTATACAGTGACAGACCCGTCCCCACCAGTACTGTACCCGTGTTATTCAGTGACAGATTTGTTCCCACAAGGACTGTACCCCAGTGTTATACAGTGACAGATCTGTACCCACCAGTATTGTACCCCTGTGTTATACAGTGACAGACCTGTCCCCACCAGTTATTTCCCCCAGTTTTATACTGTGACAGACCTGTCACCATCACTACTGTACCGCAGTGTTATACAGTGATAGACCTGTCCCCACTAGTACTGTACCCCTTTATTATACAGTGACAGACTCTTCCCCACCAGTATTGTACCCCAGTGTTATACAGTGACAGACCTGTCCCCACCAGTATTGTACCCCAGTGTTATACAGTGACAGACCTGTCCCCACCAGTACTGTACTCGTGTTAGACAGTGACAGCCCTGTTTCCACAAGTACTGTCCCCCAGTGTCATACACTGACAGACCTACCCCGACCAGTACTGTGCCTCAGTGTTTTTTAGTGACAAACCTATCCCCACCAGTACTGTGGCCCAGTGTTAATCAGTGACAGACCCATCCCCACCAGTACTGTACACCAGTGTTAATCAGTGACAGACCTGTTCCCACCAGTACTGTACCCCAGTGTTTCACAGTTACAGACCGGTCTCCACCAGTACTGTACCCCGGTGTTATACAATGACAGACCTGTCCCCACCGGTGCTGTACCCCAGTGTTATACAGTGACAGACCTGTCCCCACCAGTACTGTACCCCAGTGTTATACAGTGACAGGCCCGTCCCACCAGAACTGTACCCCATTATTATACAGTGACAGACCTGTCCCAACCAGTACTGTGCCTCAGTGTTAAAGTGTGACAGATCCATCCGCACCAGTACTGTACCCCAGTGTTATACACCGACAGACCCCGCCCACCAGTACTGTATCCCAGAGTTATACAGTGACAGACCTGTCCCCACCAGAACTGTACCCCAGTGTTATACAGTGACAGACCTGTCCCCACCTGTACTGAACCCCAGTGTTATACACTGACAGACCTGTCCCCACCAGTACAGTATCCCAATGTTAATCATTGACAGCCCTGTTTCCACAAGTACTGTCCCCCAGTGTCATACAGTGACAGACCCGTCCCCACCAGTACTGTACCCCAGTGTTATACAGTGACAGACCAGTCCCCACCAGTGCTGTGCCCCAGGGTTATACTGTGACAGACCTGTCCCCGTACTGTACCCCAGCTTTATACAGTGACAGACCTGTCCCCACCAGTACTGTACACCAGTGTTATACAGTGACAGACCTGTCCCCACTAGTACTGGGCCTCAGTGTTACATAGTGACAGACCTGTCACCACCAGTACTGTACCCCAGTGTTAGAGTGACAGATTCATCCGCACCAGTAATGTACCCCAGTGTTATACAGTGACAGACCTGTCCCCACCAGTAGTGTATACCAGAGTTATACACTAACAGAGCCGTCCCCACCAGTACTGTACCCCAGTGTTATACAGTGACAGACCCATCCCCACCAGTACTGTACCCCAGTGTTATAGTGACAGACCTGTCCCCACCTGTACTGTACCCCAGTGTTATACAGTGACAGACACGTCCCCACCAGTACTGTACCCAAGTGTTATACAGTGACAGACATAAACCCACCAGTACTGTGCTCCAGTGTTATACAGTGACAACCCGTCCCCACCAGTACTGTACCCGTGTTATACAGTGACAGACCTGTCCCCACCAGTACTGTGCCCCAGTGTTATACAGTGACAGACCCGTCCCCACCAGTACTGTACCCGTGTTATTCAGTGACAGATTTGTTCCCACAAGGACTGTACCCCAGTGTTATACAGTGACAGACCTGTACCCACCAGTATTGTACCCCTGTGTTATACAGTGACAGACCTGTCCCCACCAGTTATTTCCCCCAGTTTTATACTGTGACAGACCTGTCACCATCACTACTGTACCCCAGTGTTATACAGTGATAGACCTGTCCCCACCAGTACTGTACCCCTTTATTATACAGTGACAGACCTGTCCCCACCAGTATGTACCCCAGTGTTACACAGTGACAGATATGTCCCCACCAGTTCTGTACCCCAGTGTTATACAGTGACAGACTCTTCCCCACCAGTATTGTAACCCAGTGTTATACAGTGACAGACCTGTCCCCACCAGTATTGTACCCCAGTGTTATACAGTGACAGACATGTCCCCACCAGTACTGTACTCGTGTTAGACAGTGACAGCCCTGTTTCCACAAGTACTGTCCCCCAGTGTCATACACTGACAGACCTACCCCGACCAGTACTGTGCCTCAGTGTTTTTTAGTGACAAACCTATCCCCACCAGTACTGTGGCCCAGTGTTAATCAGTGACAGACCCATCCCCACCAGTACTGTACACCAGTGTTAATCAGTGACAGACCTGTTCCCACCAGTACTGTACCCCAGTGTTTCACAGTTACAGACCGGTCTCCACCAGTACTGTACCCCGGTGTTATACAATGACAGACCTGTCTCCACCGGTGCTGTACCCCAGTGTTATACAGTGACAGACCTGTCCCCACCAGTACTGTACCCCAGTGTTATACAGTGACAGGCCCGTCCCACCAGAACTGTACCCCATTATTATACAGTGACAGACCTGTCCCAACCAGTACTGTGCCTCAGTGTTAAAGTGTGACAGATCCATCCGCACCAGTACTGTACCCCAGTGTTATACACCGACAGACCCCGCCCACCAGTACTGTATCCCAGAGTTATACAGTGACAGACCTGTCCCCACCAGAACTGTACCCCTGTGTTATACAGTGACAGACATGTCCCCACCAGTACTGAACCCCAGTGTTATACAGTGACAGACCTGTCCCCACCATTACTGTACCCCAGTGTTATACAGTGATAGACCTGTCTGCACAAGTACTGTACCCCATTGTTGTACAGTGATAGACCTGTCCCCGCCAGTAATGTACCCTTATGTAATACAGTGACAGACCTGTCCCCACCAGAACTATACCCCAGTGCTATAGAGTGATAGACCTGTCGCCACCAGTACTGTACATGTGTTATACAGTGACAACGCATCCCCACAAGTTCTGTACCCCAGAGTTATACAGTGACAGAACCGTCCCCAAGAGTACTGTACCCCAGTACTAATCAGTGACAGACCTCTCCCCACAAGTACTGTACCCCAGAGTTATACAGTGACAGACAAGTCCCCACCCGTACTGTACCCCAGTGTTATACAGTGACAGACCTGTCCTGACCAGTACTGAACCCCAGTGTTATACAGTGACAGACCTGTCCCCACCAGTACTGTGCCCCAGTGTTTCACAGTGACAGACCTGTCCCCACTAGTACTGGGCCTCAGTGTTACATCGTGACAGACCTGTCACCACCAGTACTGTACCCCAGTGTTAGAGTGACAGATTCATCCGCACCAGTAATGTACCCCAGTGTTATACAGTGACAGACCTGTCCCCACCAGTAGTGTATACCAGAGTTATACACTAACAGAGCCGTCCCCACCAGTACTGTACCCCAGTGTTATACAGTGACAGACCCATCCCCACCAGTACTGTACCCCAGTGTTATAGTGACAGACCTGTCCCCACCTGTACTGTACCCCAGTGTTATACAGTGACAGACACGTCCCCACCAGTACTGTACCCCAGTGTTATACAGTGACAGACCCATCCCCACCAGTACTGTATCCCAGTGTTATAGTGACAGACCTGTCCCCACCTGTACTGTACCCCAGTGTTATACAGTGACAGACACGTCCCCACCAGTACTGTACCCAAGTGTTATACAGTGACAGACATAAACCCACCAGTACTGTGCCCCAGTGTTATACAGTGACAGACCCGTCCCCACCAGTACTGTACCCGTGTTATTCAGTGACAGATTTGTTCCCACAAGGACTGTACCCCAGTGTTATACAGTGACAGACCTGTACCCACCAGTATTGTACCCCTGTGTTATACACTGACAGACCTGTCCCCACCAGTACTGTACCTCTGTTATACAGTGACAGACCTGTTCCCACCAGTACTGTACCTCAGTGTCATACAGTGACAGACCAGTCCCCAGCAGTACTGTACCCCAGTGTTATACACTGACACACCTGTCCCCACCTGTACTTTACCCCAGAGTTACACAGTGTCAGACTTGCCCCCACCAGTACTGTACCACAGTGTTATACAGTGACAGGCCTGCCCCCACCTGTACTGTACCCCAGTGTTATACAGTGACAGACCTGTCCCCACCTGTACTGTAGCCCAGTGTTATACAGTGCCAGACCTGTCCCCACTAGTACCATACCCCAGTGTTATACAGTGACAGACCTGTCCCCACTAGTACTGGGCCTCAGTGTTACATAGTGACAGACCTGTCACCACCAGTACTGTACCCCAGTGTTAGAGTGACAGATTCATCCGCACCAGTAATGTACCCCAGTGTTATACAGTGACAGACCTGTCCCCACCAGTAGTGTATACCAGAGTTATACACTAACAGAGCCGTCCCCACCAGTACTGTACCCCAGTGTTATACAGTGACAGACCCATCCCCACCAGTACTGTACCCCAGTGTTATAGTGACAGACCTGTCCCCACCTGTACTGTACCCCAGTGTTATACAGTGACAGACACGTCCCCACCAGTACTGTACCCAAGTGTTATACAGTGACAGACATAAACCCACCAGTACTGTGCTCCAGTGTTATACAGTGACAGACCCGTCCCCACCAGTACTGTACCCGTGTTATACAGTGACAGACCTGTCCCCACCAGTACTGTGCCCCAGTGTTATACAGTGACAGACCCGTCCCCACCAGTACTGTACCCGTGTTATTCAGTGACAGATTTGTTCCCACAAGGACTGTACCCCAGTGTTATACAGTGACAGACCTGTACCCACCAGTATTGTACCCCTGTGTTATACAGTGACAGACCTGTCCCCACCAGTTATTTCCCCCAGTTTTATACTGTGACAGACCTGTCACCATCACTACTGTACCCCAGTGTTATACAGTGATAGACCTGTCCCCACCAGTACTGTACATGTGTTATACAGTGACAACGCATCCCCACCCAGTTCTGTACCCCAGTGGTATACAGTGACAGAACCGTCCCCAAGAGTACTGTACCCCAGTACTAATCAATGACAGACCAGTCCCCACAAGTACTGTACCGCAATTTTATACAGTGACAGGCTTGTCCCCACCAGTTCTGTACCTCAGTGTTATACAGTGAAGGAACCGTCCCCAAGAGTATTGTACCCCAGTGTTAATCAGTGACAGACCTTTCCCCAACAGTACTGTACCCCAGTGTTAGACAGTGACAGACCTGTTCCCACCCGTACTGTACCCCAGTGTTAATCAGTGACAGACCTTTCCCCAACAGTACTGTACCCCAGTGTTATACAGTGACAGACCTGTCCCCACCAGTACTGTACCCCGGAGTTATACAGTGACAGACCTTTCCCCACCAGTACTGTACCCCGGTGTTATACACTGACAGACCTGTCCCCACCAGTACTGTACCCCGGTGTTATACACTGACAGACCTGTCCCCACCAGTACAGTATCCCAATGTTAATCATTGACAGCCCTGTTTCCACAAGTGCTGTCCCCCAGTGTCATACAGTGACAGACCCGTCCCCACCAGTGCTGTGCCCCAGGGTTATACAGTGACAGACCTGTCCCCGTACTGTACCCCAGCTTTATACAGTGACAGACCTGTCCCCACGAGTACTGTACACCTGTGTTATACCGTGACAGACCTGTCCCCACTAGTACTGGGCCTCAGTGTTACATAGTGACAGACCTGTCACCACCAGTACTGTACCCCAGTGTTAGAGTGACAGATTCATCCGCACCAGTAATGTACCCCAGTGTTATACAGTGACAGACCTGTCCCCACCAGTAGTGTATACCAGAGTTATACACTAACAGAGCCGTCCCCACCAGTACTGTACCCCAGTGTTATACAGTGACAGACCCATCCCCACCAGTACTGTACCCCAGTGTTATAGTGACAGACCTGTCCCCACCTGTACTGTACCCCAGTGTTATACAGTGACAGACACGTCCCCACCAGTACTGTACCCAAGTGTTATACAGTGACAGACATAAACCCACCAGTACTGTGCTCCAGTGTTATACAGTGACAGACCCGTCCCCACCAGTACTGTACCCGTGTTATACAGTGACAGACCTGTCCCCACCAGTACTGTGCCCCAGTGTTATACAGTGACAAACCCGGCCCCACCAGTACTGTACCCGTGTTATTCAGTGACAGATTTGTTCCCACAAGGACTGTACCCCAGTGTTATACAGTGACAGATCTGTACCCACCAGTATTGTACCCCTGTGTTATACAGTGACAGACCTGTCCCCACCAGTTATTTCCCCCAGTTTTATACTGTGACAGACCTGTCACCATCACTACTGTACCCCAGTGTTATGCAGTGATAGACCTGGCCCCACCAGTACTGTACCCCTTTATTATACAGTGACAGACCTGTCCCCACCAGTATGTACCCCAGTGTTACACAGTGACAGATATGTCCCCACCAGTATTGTACCCCAGTGTTATACAGTGACAGACCTGTCCCCACCAGTATTGTACCCCAGTGTCATACAGTGACAGACCTGTCCCCACCAGTACTGTACTCGTGTTAGACAGTGACAGCCTTGTTTCCACAAGTACTGTCCCCCAGTGTCATACACTGACAGACCTACCCCGACCAGTACTGTGCCTCAGTGTTTTTCAGTGACAAACCTATCCCCACCAGTACTGTGGCCCAGTGTTAATCAGTGACAGACCCATCCCCACCAGTACTGTACACCAGTGTTAATCAGTGACAGACCTGTTCCCACCAGTACTGTACCCCAGTGTTTCACAGTTACAGACCGGTCTCCACCAGTACTGTACCCCGGAGTTATACAATGACAGACCTGTCCCCACCGGTGCTGTACCCCAGTGTTATACAGTGACAGACCTGTCCCCACCAGTACTGTACCCCAGTGTTATACAGTGACAGGCCCGTCCCACCAGAACTGTACCCCATTATTATACAGTGACAGACCTGTCCCAACCAGTACTGTGCCTCAGTGTTAAAGTGTGACAGATCCATCCGCACCAGTACTGTACCCCAGTGTTATACACCGACAGACCCCGCCCACCAGTACTGTATCCCAGAGTTATACAGTGACAGACCTGTCCCCCCCAGAACTGTACCCCAGTGTTATACAGTGACAGACCTGTCCCCACCAGTACTGAACCCCAGTGTTATACACTGACAGACCTGTCCCCACCAGTACAGTATCCCAATGTTAATCATTGACAGCCCTGTTTCCACAAGTACTGTCCCCCAGTGTCATACAGTGACAGACCCGTCCCCACCAGTACTGTACCCCAGTGTTATACAGTGACAGACCAGTCCCCACCAGTGCTGTGCCCCAGGGTTATACTGTGACAGACCTGTCCCCGTACTGTACCCCAGCTTTATACAGTGACAGACCTGTCCCCACCAGTACTGTACACCAGTGTTATACAGTGACAGACCTGTCCCCACTAGTACTGGGCCTCAGTGTTACATAGTGACAGACCTGTCACCACCAGTACTGTACCCCAGTGTTAGAGTGACAGATTCATCCGCACCAGTAATGTACCCCAGTGTTATACAGTGACAGACCTGTCCCCACCAGTAGTGTATACCAGAGTTATACACTAACAGAGCCATCCCCACCAGTACTGTACCCCAGTGTTATACAGTGACAGACACGTCCCCACCAGTACTGTACCCAAGTGTTATACAGTGACAGACATAAACCCACCAGTACTGTGCTCCAGTGTTATACAGTGACAGACCCGTCCCCACCAGTACTGTACCCGTGTTATACAGTGACAGACCTGTCCCCACCAGTACTGTGCCCCAGTGTTATACAGTGACAGACCCGTCCCCACCAGTACTGTACCCGTGTTATTCAGTGACAGATTTGTTCCCACAAGGACTGTACCCCAGTGTTATACAGTGACAGACCTGTATCCACCAGTATTGTACCCCTGTGTTATACAGTGACAGACCTGTCCCCACCAGTTATTTCCCCCAGTTTTATACTGTGACAGACCTGTCACCATCACTACTGTACCCCAGTGTTATACAGTGATAGACCTGTCCCCACCAGTACTGTACCCCTTTATTATACAGTGACAGACCTGTCCCCACCAGTATGTACCCCAGTGTTACACAGTGACAGATATGTCCCCACCAGTTCTGTACCCCAGTGTTATACAGTGACAGACTCTTCCCCACCAGTATTGTACCCCAGTGTTATACAGTGACAGACCTGTCCCCACCAGTATTGTACCCCAGTGTTATACAGTGACAGACATGTCCCCACCAGTACTGTACTCGTGTTAGACAGTGACAGCCCTGTTTCCACAAGTACTGTCCCCCAGTGTCATACACTGACAGACCTACCCCGACCAGTACTGTGCCTCAGTGTTTTTTAGTGACAAACCTATCCCCACCAGTACTGTGGCCCCGTGTTAATCAGTGACAGACCCATCCCCACCAGTACTGTACACCAGTGTTAATCAGTGACAGACCTGTTCCCACCTGTACTGTACCCCAGTGTTTCACAGTTACAGACCGGTCTCCACCAGTACTGTACCCCGGTGTTATACAATGACAGACCTGTCCCCACCGGTGCTGTACCCCAGTGTTATACAATGACAGACCTGTCCCCACCAGTACTGTACCCCAGTGTTATACAGTGACAGGCCCGTCCCACCAGAACTGTACCCCATTATTATACAGTGACAGACCTGTCCCAACCAGTACTGTGCCTCAGTGTTAAAGTGTGACAGATCCATCCGCACCAGTACTGTACCCCAGTGTTATACACCGACAGACCCCGCCCACCAGTACTGTATCCCAGAGTTATACAGTGACAGACCTGTCCCCACCAGAACTGTACCCCTGTGTTATACAGTGACAGACCTGTCCCCACCAGTACTGAACCCCAGTGTTATACAGTGACAGACCTGTCCCCACCATTACTGTACCCCAGTGTTATACAGTGATAGACCTGTCTGCACAAGTACTGTACCCCATTGTTGTACAGTGATAGACCTGTCCCCGCCAGTAATGTACCCTTGTGTAATACAGTGACAGACCTGTCCCCACCAGAACTATACCCCAGTGCTATAGAGTGATAGACCTGTCGCCACCAGTACTGTACATGTGTTATACAGTGACAACGCATCCCCACAAGTTCTGTACCCCAGAGTTATACAATGACAGAACCGTCCCCAAGAGTACTGTACCCCAGTACTAATCAGTGACAGACCTCTCCCCACAAGTACTGTACCCCAGAGTTATACAGTGACAGACATGTCCCCACCCGTACTGTACCCCAGTGTTATACAGTGACAGACCTGTCCTGACCAGTACTGAACCCCAGTGTTATACAGTGACAGACCTGTCCCCACCAGTACTGTGCCCCAGTGTTTCACAGTGACAGACCTGTCCACACTAGTACTGGGCCTCAGTGTTACATCGTGACAGACCTGTCACCACCAGTACTGTACCCCAGTGTTAGAGTGACAGATTCATCCGCACCAGTAATGTACCCCAGTGTTATACAGTGACAGACCTGTCCCCACCAGTAGTGTATACCAGAGTTATACACTAACAGAGCCGTCCCCACCAGTACTGTACCCCAGTGTTATACAGTGACAGACCCATCCCCACCAGTACTGTACCCCAGTGTTATAGTGACAGACCTGTCCCCACCTGTACTGTACCCCAGTGTTATACAGTGACAGACACGTCCCCACCAGTACTGTACCCCAGTGTTATACAGTGACAGACCCATCCCCACCAGTACTGTACCCCAGTGTTATAGTGACAGACCTGTCCCCACCTGTACTGTACCCCAGTGTTATACAGTGACAGACACGTCCCCACCAGTACTGTACCAAAGTGTTATACAGTGACAGACATAAACCCACCAGTACTGTGCCCCAGTGTTATACAGTGACAGATTTGTTTCCACAAGGACTGTACCCCAGTGTTATACAGTGACAGACCTGTACCCACCAGTATTGTACCCCTGTGTTATACACTGACAGACCTGTCCCCACCAGTACTGTACCTCTGTTATACAGTGACAGACCTGTTCCCACCAGTACTGTACCTCAGTGTCATACAGTGACAGACCAGTCCCCAGCAGTACTGTACCCCAGCGTTATACAGTGACAGACCTGTCCCCAGCAGTACAGTACCCCAGTGTTATACACTGACAAACCTGTCCCCACCTGTACTTTACCCCAGAGTTACACAGTGTCAGACTTGCCCCCACCAGTACTGTACCACAGTGTTATACAGTGACAGGCCTGCCCCCACCTGTACTGTACCCCAGTGTTATACAGTGACAGACCTGTCCCCACCTGTACTGTAGCCCAGTGTTATACAGTGCCAGACCTGTCCCCACTAGTACCATACCCCAGTGTTATACAGTGACAGACCGGTCCCCACCACTTCTGTACCCAAGTGTTATACAGTGACAGCCCGGTTCCCACCAGTACTGTACCCCAAGTGTTATACAGTGACAGACCTGTACCCACCAGTACTGTACCCCAGTGTTATACAGTGACAGACATGTCCCCACCGGCACTGTACCCTTGTTATACAGTGACAGACCTGTCTCCACCAATACTGTACCCCAGTGTTATACAGTGACAATTCTGTCCCCACCATTACTGTACCCCAGTATTATACAGTGACAGACCTGTCCCCTCCAATACTGTGCCCCAGTGTTATATAGTGACAAATCTGTCCCCACCAGTACTGTATCCCAGTGTCATACAGTGACAGACCAGCGCCCACCAGTACTGAACACCAGTATTATACAGTGCCAGAACCGTCCCCACCAGTATTATACCCCAGTGTTATACAGTGGCAGTCATGTCCCCACCAGTACTGTACCCCAGAGTTATACAGTGACAGACCTGTCCCCACCAGTACTGTACCTCAGTGTTATACAGTGACAGACCAGCGCCCACCAGTACTGAACACCAGTATTATACAGTGCCAGACCTGTCCCCATCAGTATTATACCCCAGTGTTATACAGTGGCAGTCATGTCCCCACCAGTACTGTACCCCAGAGTTATACAGTGACAGACCTGTCCCCACCAGTACTGTACCTCAGTGTTATACAGTGACAGACCTGTCTCCACCAATACTGTAACCCACAGTTATACAGTTTAAGACCTGTCCCCACCAGTACAGTACCCCAGTGTTATACAATGACAGACCCGTCCCCACCAGTACTGTACCCCAGTGTTATACAGTGACAGACCTGTCGCCACCAGTACTGTACCCCAGTGTTCTACAGTGACAGACCGGTCCCCACCACTGATGTTTCCCCAGTGTTATACAGGGACAGACCTGTCCCCACCAGTACTGTACCCCAGTGTTCTACAGTGACAGACCAGCGCCCACCAGTACTGAACACCAGTATTATACAGTGCCAGACCTGTCCCCACCAGTATTATACCCCAGTGTTATACAGTGGCAGTCATGTCCCCACCAGTACTGTACCCCAGAGTTATACAGTGACAGACCTGTCCCCACCAGTACTGTACCTCAGTGTTATACAGTGACAGACCTGTCCCCAGCAGTACTGTACCCCAGTGTTATACAGTGACAGACCTGTCCCCGCCAGCACAGTACCCCAGTGTTATACACTGACAGACCTGTCCCCACCAGGACTGTACCTCAGTGTTATACAGTGACAGACCTGTCTCCACCAATACTGTAACCCACAGTTATACAGTTTAAGACCTGTCCCCACCAGTACAGTACCCCAGTGTTATACAATGACAGACCCGTCCCCACCAGTACTGTCCCCCAAGTGTTATACAGTGACAGACCTGTCGCCACCAGTACTGTACCCCAGTGTTATACAGTGACAGACCTGTCACCACCAGTACTGTACCCCAGTGTTCTACAGTGACAGACCGGTCCCCACCACTGATGTTCCCCAGTGTTATACAGGGACAGACCTGTCCCCACCAGTACTGTACCCCAGTGTTCTACAGTGACAGACCAGCGCCCACCAGTACTGAACACCAGTATTATACAGTGCCAGACCTGTCCCCATCA
Organism: Isurus oxyrinchus; assembly: GCA_026770705.1. Lineage (NCBI taxonomy): Eukaryota > Metazoa > Chordata > Chondrichthyes > Lamniformes > Lamnidae > Isurus > Isurus oxyrinchus. The sequence goes on along the minus strand of JANJGN010000006.1, from coordinate 192,422,216 downwards.
GTATTATACCCCAGTGTTATACAGTGGCAGTCATGTCCCCACCAGTACTGTACCCCAGAGTTATACAGTGACAGACCTGTCCCCACCAGTACTGTACCTCAGTGTTAAACAGTGACAGACCAGTCCCCAGCAGTACTGTACCCCAGTGTTATACAGTGACAGACCCGTCCCCACCAGTACTGTCCCCCAAGTGTTATACAGTGACAGACCTGTCGCCACCAGTACTGTACCCCAGTGTTATACAGTGACAGACCTGTCGCCACCAGTACTGTACCCCAGTGTTCTACAGTGACAGACCGGTCCCCACCAATGATGTACCCCAGTGTTATACAGGGACAGAACTTTCCACACCAGTTCTGTGCCCCAGTGTTATAATGTGACAGACCTGTCCCCACCAGTAATATATCCCTGTGTTATACAGTGACAGACCTGTCCCCACCAGTACAGTATCCCAGCGTTATACTTTGACAGACCCATCCCCACCAGTAGTGTACCCCAGTGTTATACAGTGACAGACCTGTCCCCACCAGTACAGTACCCCAGCGCTATACTTTGACAGACCCGTCCCCACCAGTCCAGTACGCCAGTGTTATACAGTGACAGACCTGTCCCCACCAGTACTGTACCCCAGTGTTATACAATGACAGACCTGTCCCCAAGAGTACTGTACCCCAGTGTTATTCTTTGATAGACGTGTCCCCACCAACACTGTACCCCAGTGTTATATAGTGACAGACCTGTCCCCACCAGTACTGTACCCCAGTGTTATACATTGATAGACGTGTCCCCACCAGTACTGTACCCCACTGTTATACATTGATAGACGTGTCCCCACCAGTACTGTCCCCCAGTGTTATACATTGACAGACGTGTCCCCACCAGTTCTGTACCCCAGTGTTATACATTGATAGACATGTCCTCACCAGTACTGTACCCCAGTGTTATACATTGATAGACGTGTCCCCACCTGTACTGTACCCCAGTTTATGCAGTGACAGACCCATCCCCACCAGTACTGTAACCCAGTGTTATACAGTTACAGACCTGTCCCCACCAGTACTGTACCCCAGTATTATACAGTGACAGACCTGTCCCCACCAGTACTGTACCCAAGTGTTATACAGCGACAGACCTGTCCCCACCAGTTCTGTACCCCAGTGTTATAAAGTGACAGACCTGTCCCCACTAGTACTGTACCCCAGTGTTATACAGTGACAGACCTGTCCTCACCAGTACTCTACCCCAGAGTTATACAGTGACAGACCCGTCCCCACAGGTAATGTACCCCAGTGTTTTACAGTGACAGACCTGTCCCCAACACTACTGTACCCCAGTGTCATACAGTGACAGACCTGTCCCCACTAGTTCTGTACCCCAGTGTTATACAGTGACAGTCCTGCCCCCCACCAGTACTGTATCCCAGTGTTGTACAGTGACAGACCCGTCCCCACCTGTACTGTACCCCAGAGTTACACTGTCAGACTTGCCCCCACCTGTACTGTACCCCAGTGTTATGCACTGACAGATGTGTCCCCACCAGTACTGTACCCAGGTGTTATACAGTGACAGACCTGTCCCAACGTGTACTGTTCCCCAGAGTGTGTCAGACCTGCCACCACCACTACTGTACCCCAGTGTTATCAAGTGACAGACATGTCCCCACTAGTACTGTACCCCAGTGTTATACAGTGACAGACATTTCCCCACTAGTACTGTACCTGAGTGTAATACTGTGACAGTCCTGACCCACCAGTAATGTACGCTAGTGTTGTACAGTGACAGAAACGTCCCCACCTGTACTGCATACCAGTGTTATACAGTGACAGACCCGTCCCCACCAGTAGTGTACCCCAGTGGCATTCAGTGACAGACCTATCCCCAGTAGTACTGTACCTCGGTGTTATACAGTGACAGAACTGTGTCCACCAGTACTGTACCCCAGTGTTATTAAGTGACAGACCTGTCCCCACCAGTACTGTACCCCAGTGTTATACAATGAACGACCTGTCCCCACCAGCACTGTACCCCAGTGTTATACAGTGACAGACCTGTCCCCACCAGTACTGTACCTCAGTGTTATACACTGACAGACCTGTCCCCACCAGTACTGTACCTCTGTTATACAGTGACAGACCTGTCCCCACCAGTACTGTACCTCAGTGTTTTACAGTGACAGACCAGTCCCCAGCAGTACAGTACCCCAGTGTTATACAGTGACAGACCTGTCTCCACCAGTACAGTACCCCAGTGTTATACAGTGACAGACCTGTCCCCACCAGTACAGTACCCCAGTGTTATACAGTGACAGACCTGTCCCCACCAGTACAGTACCCCAGTGTTATACAGTGACAGACCTGTCCCCACCAGTACTGTACCCCAGTGTTATACAGTGACAGACCTGTCCCCACCAGTACTGTACCCCAGTGTTATACAGTGACAGACCTGTCCCCACCAGTACTGTACCCCAGTGTAATACAGTGACAGACCTGTCCCCACCAGTACTGTACCCCAGTTTTATACAGTGACAGACATATCCCCACCAGTACTGTACCCCAGTGTTATACAGCGACAGACCTGTACCCACCAGTACTGTACCCCAGTGTTATACAGTGACAGACCTGTACCCACCAGTACTGTACCCCAGTGTTATACAGTGACAGACCTGTCCCCACCAGTACTGTACCCCAGTGTTATACAGTGACAGACCTGTCCCCACCAGTACTGTACCCCAGTGTTATACAGTGACAGACCTCTCCCCACCAGTACTGTACCCCAGTGTTATACAGTGACACACCTGTCCCCACCAGTACTGTACCCCAGTTTTATACAGTGACAGACATATCCCCACCAGTACTGTACCCCAGTGTTATACAGCGACAGACCTGTCCCCACCAGTACTGTACCCCAGTGTTATACAGTGACAGACCTGTACCCACCAGTACTGTACCCCAGTGTTATACAGTGACAGACCTGTACCCACCAGTACTGTACCCCAGTGTTATACAGTGACAGACCTGTCCCCACCAGTACTGTACCCCAGTGTTATACAGTGACAGACCTGTCCCCACCAGTACTGTACCCCAGTGTTATACAGTGACAGACCTGTCCCCACCAGTACTGTACCCCAGTGTTATACAGTGACACACCTGTCCCCACCAGTACTGTACCCCAGTTTTATACAGTGACAGACATATCCCCACCAGTACTGTTTCCCAGTGTTATACAGTGACAGACCTGTCCCCACCAGTACTGTACCCCAGTTTTATACAGTGACAGACATATCCCCACCAGTACTGTACCCCTGTGTTATACAGTGACAGACATATCCCCACCAGTACTGTACCCCAGTGTTATACAGTGACAGACATATCCCCACCAGTACTGTATCCCAGTGTTATACAGTGACAGACCTGTCCCCACCAGTACTGTACCCCAGTGTTATACAGTGACAGACCCGTCCCCTCCTCTGCTCTTACCCTTCCTGCTAATGAATCCCACCACGGCAGATGTTGAAATTTGAATTTTGTAAAAATCTCGAATTAAAAGTCTGATGATGTCCATGGAACCATTGCCAAGTATTGTTGAACCCTGTCTTTAGGGATGGAAAACTTCTGAGCCTACATGGTCTGGCCTATAGGTGACTCCAGACCCACAGCAATGCGGCTGACTTTTTAAGACCCTCTGAATAAGGGCAATTAGGGTTGGGCAATAAATGCTGGACAACCATTGATGGCCACATCCCATGGTGGTGAGAGCCCTGTGCCCATCAGTAAAATCCAGATTGATGTTCACTGAGTAAAATCCAACTCACTTCCGCCCTGTATGTTACTGGCATTTGTTAAATTGTTCTCGCACGGGTAAGGAAAGGGTTAATGTACAGGGTGACTTTGCTGTGATCTAACCACAGCCTCTGAGTGTCAGCGGGTTTGCATCGCTGTGTGTTGGGGGAAGTGACTGTCAGCCTGTGTTTTCTCCCCAGGCCCCCGGTGTCCTGCTGACCTGCCATGACTGGGGTGATGAGCGCTGGCTCGATGGAGCAGATGGAACTCAGTTCCCACAAGGACACTCTCTGTTTCCAGGTCAGTCCTTCCAGTCAGGGAATCTGCCGTTAAATTGGAAGCGAAACTAAGCTAAACCTTTCCGGTGACAAACGATCAGGGTAGACGACGTCTAGTTGGCTTTGAAAGCCAAAGGTACACTGCTGACTGAGGGCGGTGAGGGGTTCCAGTAAAGGGAGCTCCCCACAACATTCGGAGGCAGATTGGGAGAACCTGTGTGGTTAGATTCAGGGAGAAGGGGGCGAGAGGGCAGTGTAGGTGATCTCAACATCAGATCCCCATCCTGCGATCCCAGCACCAGATCCCCACCCAGTGATCCCAGCACCAGATCCCCATCCTGCGATCCCAGCACCAGATCCCCACCCAGTGATCCCAGCACCAGATCCTCATCCTGCGATCCCAGCCCCAGATCCCCACCCTGCGATCCCAGCCCCAGATCCCCACCCTGCGATCCCAGCCCCAGATCCCCACCCAGTGATCCCAGCCCCAGATCCCCACCCAGTGATCCCAGCCCCAGATCCCCACCCAGTGATCCCAGCCCCAGATCCCCACCCAGTGATCCCAGCCCCAGATCCCCACCCAGTGATCCCAGCCCCAGATCCCCACCCAGTGATCCCAGCCCCAGATCCCCACCCAGTGATCCCAGCCCCAGATCCCCACCCAGTGATCCCAGCCCCAGATCCCCACCCAGTGATCCCAGCCCCAGATCCCCACCCAGTGATCCCAGCCCCAGATCCCCACCCAGTGATCCCAGCCCCAGATCCCCACCCAGTGATCCCAGCCCCAGATCCCCACCCAGTGATCCCAGCCCCAGATCCCCACCCAGTGATCCCAGCCCCAGAACCCCACCCAGTGATCCCAGCCCCAGATCCCCACCCAGTGATCCCAGCCCCAGATCCCTATCCAGTGACTTCTGCTCCTGATCCCTATATGGTGATCCCAGCCCATGATTCTTGTCCAGTGATTCCTGCTCCAGATCCCTATCCGGTGATCCCAGCCCGTGATCCTTGTCCAGTGATTCCTGCTCCAGATCCCTATCCAGTGATCCCAGCCCATGATTCTTGTCCAGTGATTCCTGCTCCAGATCCCTATCCAGTGATTCCTGCTTCAGATCCCTATCCAGTGATCCAAGCCCGTGATCCTTGTCCAGTGATTCCTGCTCCAGATCCCTATCCAGTGAATTCAGTTGCTAGTGAAGCCTGGGACTGGGTTGTGGATGGACTCAGGTTCTTGTGTCAATGGGAGAGACTGAGGGCAGTGAGGAGGTGGATGTTATTCTCCTGTCATTGGAAGAGACAGTGATGGTCTGATGGGTACAGAGTCCAGTGCAGAGAGGTTCTGAGCCCTGCCCTGAGCCTCACTATTGCCCCTCTCTTCTTGCCCAGATATTTCCTGACCCCTCGGACTTTGAACATTGCTGCAGACTGAAGGACCATCTCCCATCCATCGTGGTGGAACCGAGCGAGGGCGAGGTGGAGAGTGGGGAGCTGCGATGGCCGCCAGAGGAGTTGGTGGTCACTGAGGAGCCCAGCCAGAAAGTCTGCGAAGAGGGTGAGACCCAGGTTAGCATGGAGCAATAGCTGAACCCATCGCTAACAAGAAATAAACTGAGTGCGTGTGGAGAAGGCGAGAGGAGAGAGACCTTCCCACTGAGAACTACAACTGGGAGAAGGACTGCACTTGAGGCCTGGTATGAGTAATCTTGGCCTGGTATTTCTGGAGCTTTCCGGTGATTTCAGACCCCGTCGGCTTGCTGTAAGATTGGGTTGTCCTTGTAGACAGATAGATTCTTCCATCCTTCACAAAGCCTTGGAACTACCACTGTTTCCTCAACATTCTGTTGACCGAACTGCGAGATCCGACATGAAAATCGAGGGTAGTTCTGCTTCGGCCTGCTGCTGCATATTCCATGGCAGTTGCCACAAATGCCATGAGCCATACTGAAAGCTATAAATAGTTCAATAAGTCTTAGTTCAATAAGTTCAATAAGGCTTAGAAAATCGCAGGGCCGCCACCCCCATAATTCCCCGAGCGATTGAAATGGGCCAGTCCTGGCTCCAGGTGCCACACAGGTCTGGACCGTACCATTGATGCTCGGAAGGAGGGCAGATGTTGGCCTGGTTCACCTTGGCTGTGCCATTGTGTATCTTTATTTCATATCCATGGATCTGTGAGCCAGCTGTTGGTGGATTCTCCTGTGGAAGGGATCGGTCACTCCTGGTCACTCGGTGGTCACTCGCCACTCACCTCCGGTCACTTTTTGCAGGCATTTCCCATTTTCCACCATCATGCGGGTGGTTTGGGATCCCTGTGGGTGTGTTCACTCAGCTCTTAGGGCTTGAATCCTGGGTTAGCAACTGATAAACAATGGCCTGATTTTCTGAATCCCAAGTGTTTGTACTGTGGGCAATATCTGTACCGTGTGGAGTAACCCAATATCTGTACCGTGTGGAGTAACCCAATAAAGATCATTTCATTTTCCATTTCCTGGAGCTCAGTTTTTTTATTCATTCATGGGATATGGGTTATTCCGACTTGATCTATGACGATGATGCCAGTGTTGGATTGGGTGGTTTCTGTGTTTTATTCATTCACGGGATGTGGACATTGCTGGCTGGGCCCAGCATTTATTGCCCATCCCTAGTTGCCCCTTGAGAAGGTGGGGGTGAGTTGCCTTCTTGAACCGCTGCAGTCCGTGTGGTGTAGGTACACCCACAGTGCTGTTAGGGAGGGAGTTCCAGGATTTTGACCCAGCGACAGTGAAGGAACGGTGATATATTTCCAAGTCAGGATGGTGAGTGACTTGGAGGGGAACTTCCAGGTGGTGGTGTTCCCATCTATCTGCTGCCCTTGTCCTTCCACAATAAATGCATAATATTTTAAAATATCAATTTAACTTTAATATAGTAAATCATGCTGAGGTGCTTCACAGGACCATTATCAAACAAAAGGTTACATTGAGCCACATAAGGAAATATTAGGGACTGGTGAGCAAAAGATTGGTCAAAGAGGTAGGTTTTCAGGGAGCCTCTTAAAGGAAGAGAGGTTTAGGGGGGTAGTTCCAGACCACAGGGCCAACTCAGCTGAAGGCATGGGCACCAGTGGTGCAGCAATTCAATCGGATATGACTTGTGAGTTCTGTGCTGCCCAATATATCCCTTACTCAGGATCAGTCAGCATTCCCGTCTCCTGTGCTTAGAGAGTGAGTAGGGGAGGTGGAAAGGGAGAGGGAGTTGGGCAAAGGGGAGAAGGGGATGGAGAAGGAGGGGCAAGGAGGAGGGGGAATAGGGAGGGGAAGACCGACAGGGAGGGAGGAGGAAAGTCAGGGAGAGGGATGAAGATGGAAAGAGGGAGGGGTAAAGGAAAGAAGGGTAAAGGGGATGGGGTGGCGGGAGGGAGGGTAGAAGATGGAGAACAGGGGAGAGGGGGTGGAGAGGAGGGTGGAAGAGGAAAGAGGAGTGAGGAGGCGGCAGGGGAGTGGATCAGGGGCAATGGGGGGTGTGGGGTGCAGGATGGGGTGAGGAGAATAGCAAGCTGCCCCACAGTTTGGGGAATCTGGGGTGGGGGCCTTGGCCACTGCAGAGACAGGAAACCCAGCAGAAAATGTCAGTCTATTTTCAGAAGTACATGAGACCAGAGAGATAGCAGACAGCAGAGAAAGCAGCAGCACTCAAGTCATTTACCACCACCACAACCTCCACCATCCCTGAGTCTCTCAACTCTCTGACCTCAACAAGGGTTCACAGAATGAAGATTATTAACTGACATTTACCATCTGGAGCAGCTCAGCCTCCGGACAGTCAGACACTGAGAGCTGCATCTGAAAACACGGCTAAAAACATCCAGCCCTCAGTCTGTACATTAAAGAGAATGCTGCACCACTCTCCCCATCAAACACTCCCAGGACAGGTACAGCACGGGGTTAGATACAGAGTAAAGCTCCCTCTACACTGTCCCCATCAAACACTCCCAGGACAGGTACAGCACGGGGTTAGATACAGAGTAAAGCTCCCTCTACACTGTCCCCATCAAACACTCCCAGGACAGGTACAGCACGGGGTTAGATACAGAGTAAAGCTCCCTCTACACTGTCCCCATCAAACACTCCCAGGACAGGTACAGCACGGGGTTAGATACAGAGTAAAGCTCCCTCGACACTGTCCCCATCAAACACTCCCAGGACAGGTACAGCACGGGGTCAGATACAGAGTAAAGCTCCCTCTACACTGTCCCCATCAAACACTCCCAGGACAGGTACAGCATGGGGTTAGATACAGAGTAAAGCTCCCTCTACACCATCCCCATCAAACACTCCCAGGACAGGTACAGCACAGGGTTAGATACAGGGTAAAGCTCCCTCTACACTGTCCCCATCAAACACTCCCAGGACAGGTACAGCACGGGGTTAGATACAGAGTAAAGCTCCCTCTACACTCTCCCATCAAACACTCCCAGGACAGGTACAGCACGGGGTTAGATACAGAGTAAAGCTCCCTCTACACTGTCCCCATCAAACACTCCCAGGACAGGTACAGCACGGGGTTAGATACAGAGTAAAGCTCCCTCTACACTCTCCCCATCAAACACTCCCAGGACAGGTACAGCACAGGGTTAGATACAGAGTAAAGCTCCCTCTACACTCTCCCCATCAAACACTCCCAGGACAGGTACAGCACAGGGTTAGATACAGGGTAAAGCTCCCTCTACACTCTCCCCATCAAACACTCCCAGGACAGGTACAGCACAGGGTTAGATACAGAGTAAAGCTCCCTCTACACTCTCCCCATCAAACACTCCCAGAGCAGGTACAGCACAGGTTTAGATACAGAGTAAAGCTCCCTCAACACTGTCCCCATCAAACACTCCCAGGACAGGTACAGCACGGGGTTAGATGCAGAGTAAAGCTCCCTCTACACCATCCCCATCAAACACTCCCAGGACAGGTACAGCACGGAGTTAGATACTGAGTAAAGCTCCCTCTGTACTGTCCCCATCTAACACTCCCAGGACAGGTACAGCTCTGGGTTAGATACAGAATAAAGCTCTCTCTACACTGTCCCCATCAAACACTCCCAGGACAGGTACAGCGTGAGGTTAGATACAGAGTAAAGCTCCCTCTACACCGTCCCCATCAAACACTCCCAGGACAGGAAAAGCACGGGGTTAGATACTGAGTAAAGCTCCCTCTACACTGTCCCCATCAAACACTCCCAGGACAGGTACAACACGGGGTTCAATACTGAGTAAAACTCCCTCTACACTGTCCCCATCAAACACTCCCAGGAGAGGTACAGCATGAAATTAGACACAGAGTAAAGCTCCAGCTATGCTCCCCTGCCTGAAAATCTGGAGACCAGAACTATGTACAGTATTCCAGATGTGGTCTCACTGAAGCTCTGTAAAATTATAGTGTCATGAGGCTATGTAACACTAGTATGTAATACTATTGGAAAATATTTTTCTTTTAAAATAGAGGTTTAGACTGTTGGTGTGTCTTAATTGGATTAAAGCCAGCCTGTCTGGGTGCTTTGATGTGTACTAGTTTTGAGATGTTGAAGAGGTAAGAGTTCATTTGCATTTTTTGAATAGAGAGGGGTGAAATCTGGCACCTAACTAGCAGAGACCAAGCAATATGTTTATATTACTAATAAAGTTGGCACTGTTAAAGGGGTTTCATTGTTAGAAGAGGTGGAGTTAAAAGAGGTTGGTGATACAATGAGAATTTACATTCAATGAGATGTGCCGGATATAATTTCAGCAGTTTCCGTGTGTGCAGGGCAGAGGCAATGTAGAGTCAAAGCAGCTGCAAGGCTATAACTGTCTTCACAGGAACCAAAGTGAAAAGAACCTCATTTTGAATTCATAAAAGTTATGATAGTAGTAATTTGTAGCCATTTATAAGTGTTTAATGTGTTGTAACTTAATAAAATGTTTCATTTAGTTTAATATGAAACCTCTCGAGCACTGGTAGTGTGATTACTGAATTTAGAGTTGCTTTTCAAACATAACACTTACAAATATAGATTATGACAGTTGTTTAAAGTTTCCCTCTGGAATCGTTAAATAACTCAGCTTTACCAACAGCTGTGTCATAACAACTGGGGGCTTGTCCAGGATAAAAATATTTCTAATTCCTTGATTGGTTTGGAATTTGTGAATCTCAAGGTTACGAGCACTTTGAATTCAGCACTTGGTGAGCTATTTTAGAAGTGATGAAACTGCAAGATGGCTTTGGCAATTGCTAAGACTTGTCTGGGAGTAGAAGAGATAACTCTGATTGGGTTGAAAAAAATAACCAAAAGTAAGTTAATAGATTTGGCAGATAAGTTAAAATTGGGGTTAGCAGAGGGTGCTAGGAAATCAGATATAATTAAAAGTTTCGCACAGCATCTACAGTTGGAAGTGAAACCTGACACGAGTCACAGCTGGAGGTGGTGAGACTTCAGTTACAAATGAAGACGCTTGAATTAGGAGCAAAGGACGGAGAAATGGTATTTAAAAACAAATCAGAAATTGCAGAGATAGAGAAGGAGGAAAGGCAAAGAGAGAGAGAAAGAGAATTCAAACTGAAAATGTTGGCAGTTAGAAAAGAACAGGTGAAGGATTTATCTCTAGAGTAGAACCCAGTGGGGAGATGTTTAAATTTGTACAAGCTCTTCCAAAGTTTGAGGAAAGAGATATTGAAGCATTCTTTATTTCATTTGAGAAGCTAGCTAAACAGATGAAATGGTCACAGGAAAACTGGACATTATTATTACAGTCTAAGTTGTTAGGTAGAGCACATGAGGTATATGCTTCACTTTCAGAATAAATGTTGGTGAATTATGATGTGGTGAAATAAGTTATTTTGAGTGCATATGAGTTGGTTCCTGAAGCATACAGGCAGAAATTTAGGAATATGAGAAAAAAAGCCTGGGAAAACTTAGTTTGAAAGAATAAAACAAAATAATTTTGACCGGTGGATACAGGTGTTAAAAATAGAGACGATCTATGCAGCTCTTAAGGAAGTCATTCTTTTGGAAGAATTTAAAGATTCAATCCCTTCAGTAGTGAGAACACATGTGGAGGAACAGAGGGTTGATTCTGTAAGACAAGCAGCAGAGATAGCTGATGATTATGAGTTAGTTCATAGAGCTAAACCTTCTCTTCCATCACCCTTTCAAATTGGAAAAGGGTAAAAAGTGGGAAGGTGAAAGTAAGGCAGGTAGTCAGGGAAGGGAAGGAGTAGCTGGAAGTTCCCAGAAAGTTTTTTTTCTCAGAACAAAAAGGAAGGTGCTGAAGGTGGAAGCGACATTCAAAAATTGAGATGTTTTCATTGTAATAAAGTGGGGCACATGAAGTCAGTGTGTTAGAGATCATAGAGAAAATCTGTAGGAATTATTGGGGTACAGAAATGCACTGGAAGTAAAAGTACTGTGGGTTCTGGGGTTCAGGCACAGGGGAAACTAATGGTTTGCGTACAGGTAAAATTGGTTCAGCAGAAGTGTTTAACTCAAAGAGGTTAGTGGAATTACAGAAACATGATTTTCAATTTAAGCAGTTATATCAGAAAGATTATTCAGAAACAGAAGCAAAATGTATTCCAGTCTGTTATTATCTTCAGGAAGGTATTTTAATGAGAAAGTGGATGTCGGATCATGTCTCAGCATATGAAATCTGGAGGGAGGTGCATCAGATTGTTATCCCATTAGGGTATAGAAATGAGATTCTGAGGATTGCTCATGAAATTCCAATGGGGGGACATTTAGGAATTAGGAAAACACAGGAAAAGATAGAGGTAAATTTTTGGCCAGGATTGCATAGGGATGTATTTAAATCCTGTAGAACCTGTCATCTATGTCAAGCAATAGGAAAACCACAAGCAGTGATTAAGCCGACACATTTAATCCCAATACCAGCATTTGAAGAACCTTTTACCAGGGTCAGGATTGATTGTGTAGGACCCCTGCCTAAACTAAAAGTAGAAATCATTATTTACTGACAATAATGGATGTGTCTACCAGCTTTCCTGAAGTGATACCTTTAAGGAATATTACAACTAGGAAGATTGTGGAGAGTTAATTAAATTTTTTACAAGATATGGTTACCTAAGGAAATACAATCAAATCAGGGGTCAAATGTCATGTCACAGCTGTTTAAGGAAGTAATGAACAATTTGGGGATAAAACAGTGTAAAGTCAACAGCTTATCATCCGGAGTCACAAGCAGCTTTGGAAAGATGGCATCAAACTTTAAAAACTGTGTTAAGAGCCTTCTGTCAGGATTATTCACAGGATTGGGATACAGGGATTCCATTTTTGTTATTTGCTATTAGAGACGCTCCTAATACATTGACTGGTTTCAGCCTTTTTGAACTGGTTAATGGTCATGAGGTAAGGGGACCTCTGAAATTGATTCAGGAGAAATTGATGGGTCACAATTCAGAATCTGTTCTGGATTACATATCAAATTTCAGTGAATGGTTGAACAGAGCATGAGAGTTGGCTAGGAAACATTTAAAAACACCACAGAAAGTGATGAAAGTGAAAGCAGATAAGACGACTAAAATTCACAGTTTTGTTTCTGGAGAAAAAGTGTTAGTTTTGTTACTAGTACTAGGAGGTTCATTAAATGCAAGAATTAGTGGGCCTTACAGGATTGAAGAGAAACTGAGTGAAGTAAATTATTTAATAAATACCCCAGATAGAAGAAAGAAGCAGAGGGTGTGTCCTATAAATACACTTAAAAAGTACTTTGACAGGGAAGAGGAACAGAAAGAGGTGTTAGTGATGGTGGATGATGAGAAAGAGATCGAAGTGCAGGACTCTGAAATTGATTTTCCTCTAATCAAATTGGATAATGAGGGGGTGCTTGAAAATATAAATGTAATATTGAGTTACCTTCCAAGCAAGTGTCAAAGTGACTTGGAAAAGCTGTTGCAGTCACACCAAACCTATTGTGGAAATAAGCTGGGAAGGACAAATTTAGCTGTACATGATGTGCATATAGAAATATCATCTTCAATAAGGCAATAACCTTATAGATTAAATCTGGCAAAGTTATTACAAGTACAAAAAGGAATTGATTTCATACTTCAAAATGTTATCATTGAGTCTGGCTGCAGTAACTGGAGTTCACCTGTTGTACTGGCAGATGGAACACAAAGACTTTGTTGACTCTCGAAAGATGAATTTTGTGATAAAAGCGGATTCATATCCCATACCACAGCTGGAAGATTGCACTGAGAAAATGGGACAATCGAAATTTATCGCAAAGATTGACTTGCTAAAAGGATATTGGCAGGTAGCGTTGTCGGATAGAGCAAAGGACATATCAGCTTTTGTAACGCCAAGTGGACTATATCAGTTTAAAGTCATGCCATTTGGTATGATGAATGAACCTGTGACATTTCAAAGACTGACAAACATAGTAATTGTGGGTCTAAGCAATTGTGCTGTTTATATTGATGATCTGATAGTTTTCATTCAGAGGTCGGAGGAAAATTTACAGCATCTGGAAGAATTATTTACTCAACTACAAGAAGCTAATTTGGTGATGAACTCGGCTAAAAGTGAATTTGCAAAAGCGCAAGTTTGGTATCCAGGCCTTACCATTGGTCATGGTGAGGTGGCTCCGAGAGATGCAAAGGTCAAAGCTATTGTGGGTTTCCCAGTGTCTACAGCAAGTTATGTATCTAGGCCACACATTGGACATGGTGAGGTGGCTCCGAGAGATATGACAGTCAAAGCTATCGTGGATTTCCCAGTGTCTACAACTAAATGAGAAGTTCTGAGATTTCTGGGCATGAGTGGGTTTTACCGGAAATTTGCACCAAACTTTAGCCAAGTCGTTGCTCCACTGACTGAACTATTAAAATAGAACAAGAGGTTTCAATGGACACTGGCGTGTCAGACATTACTCGATAGTTTGAAAACTGCATTAACTACGACACCAGTGCTGGCAGTACCCAATTATGCCAAGAAATTCAAGTTGGCCATTGACAGAAGTGATATAGACATTGGGGCTGGACTGTTACAGGAAGATGACACTGGAATTGAAAAACTAAAAGGGTATTTTTCACAGAAGCTGAATACACAACAAAGAAGATATTCAACAATTGAGAAAGAGATTTTGGGTTTGGTGTTAAGCTTTGCAGCATTTTGAAATTTATGTTGCAAACAATTCATCAGAAACAATTGTTTACACAGACCATAATCCTTTGAAGTTTTTGGACATATTTCGAGATAAAAGTGCAAGGCTTTTCAGATGGAGTCTATTATTACAGCCATCCAATCTACAGATTATACACATTGCTGGTAGAGAAAATCTGTTCACAGATGAGTTATCAAGAGTTTGAAACTTAAAGGAAAATGGGACATTTTAAAATACTCGGACACTGAACTGGAGTGGTTTCTGTTGATACCGAGGACTTGTGTGTATATATATAGTTATGTTATTGCATGCATCTGTTAATGTAATAGTTTAATAAGTATAGGACATGGTGTCTCTTAAGAGTTATGACGGTTCATTTTTTGATCAGAAGGAAGATGTCATGAACTTATTAATACATATAATATTATTGGAAAATATTTTTCTTTTCAAATAGAGGTTAAGTCTGTGGGTGTGTCTTAATTGGATTAAAGCCAGCTAGTCTGGGTGCTTTGAGGCGTACTAGTTCTGATATTTAAGAGCGGTGGAGTGCATTTGCATTTTTCGAATACAGCATTCAAGAAGCGGGGTGAAATCTGGCACCTAGCTAGCAGAGACCAGCAATATGTTCCTATTACTAATAAAATTGATATACTGTGAAAGAGGTTTTACTGTTAGAAGAGGTGGAGTTCAAAGAGGCTGGTGATACAGTGAGAATTTACATTCAATTCAATGAGATGTGCTGGATATAACCGATAGCAGTTTTTGTGTGTGCAGGGAGAGGCAATGTAAGATCAAAGCAGCTGTAAGCCTACAACTGTCTCCACAGGAACCAAAGTGAAATGAACCTCATTTTGAATTCATAAAAGTTATGATAGTAGTAAATTGTAGCCATGTATATGTGTTTAATGTGTTGTAACTTAATAAAATGTTTCTTTTTGTATAATATAAAACCTCTCACCAGACTGGTGGTCTGATTCCTGAATTTAGAGTTGCATCTCAAACAAACCGCTTAAAAATATAGGTTATGACAGTCATTTAAAGTTTCCCTCTGGAAGTTTTAAATAACTCAGCTTTACCAACTGCTCGGTCTAAACAATAGCAAGACTTCTTTGTCCTTGTACTCGAGTCCCCTTGCAATAAAGGCCAACTGCCACTTGCCTTCCTACCTGCACGTTAACTTTCTGTGTTACCTGTACGAATGCCCTCAATCCCCTGTAGAGGAGCTGGAATCCCTGCTGAAATTCTGAAATACAGCGAGATACACTCCGGGCTCAGCTGCACGACCTCAATTCCCGCCTGTGGGTAGAGGGAGGTCTGGCTGTGGAACTCAGAGATGCTGACATCACGACTTTCTTCAAGTAAGGAGACATGTCCAGTTGCGATAACCTACAGAGGAGCATCCCTGGTGTCTGCCAGATCAGTACGAGGATGATCCTCCTCCCAGTGACACAAGTGTTCCTTCCAGAGTTGCAGTGCAGTTTCTCACTCATCGAGAGGTGCCACAAATGTGATCTTTACTGTGCAGCAAATCCAAGATAAATGCAAAGTTTTGTTTTTATTCATTCACGGGACGTGGGCTTCGCTGGCTGGGCCAGTATTTATTGCCCATCCCTAGTTACCCCTTGAGAAGGTGGTGGTGAGCTGCCTTCTTGAACCGCTGCAGTCCATGTAGTGTTGGTACACCCACAGTGCTGTTAGGGAGGGAGTTCCAGGATTTTGACCCAGTGACAGTGAAGGAACGGTGATATATTTCCAAGTCAGGATGGTGAGTGACTTGGAGGGGAACTTCCAGGTGGTGGTGTTCCCATCTATCTGCTGCCCTTGTCCTTCTAGATGGTAGTGGTCGTGGGTTTGGAAGGTGCTGTTTAAGGAGCCTTGGTGAGTTCCTGCAGTGCATCTTGTAGATGGTACACACACTGCTGCTACTGTGTGTCGGTGGTGGAGGGAGTGAATGTTTGTGGATGTGGTGCCAATCAAGCGGCTGCTTTGTCCTGGATGGTGTCCAGCTTCTTGAGTGTTGTGGGAGCTGCACTCATCCAGGCAAGTGGGGAGTATTCCATCACACTCCTGACTTGTACCTTGTAGACGGTGGACAGGCTTTGGGGAGTCAGGAGATGAGTTACTCCTCGCAGGTTTCTCAGCGTCTGGCCTGCTGTTGTTCTTTTTATTCATTCATGCGATGTAGGTGTCGCTGGCTAGGCCAGCATTTATTGACCATCCCTAATTGCCCTTGTTCAGAGGGTATTTAAAATTCAACCACATTGCTGTGGGTCCATAAGACCATAAGACATAGGAGCAGAAATTAGGCCATTCGGCCCATCGAGTCTGCTCCACCATTCAATCATGGCTGATAAGTTTCTCAACCCCATTCTCCCACCTTCTCCCCGTAACCTTTGATCCCCTAACCAATCAAGAACCTATCTATCTCAGTCTTAAATACACTCAATGACCTGGCCTCCACAGCCTTCTGTGGCAATGAATTCCATAGATTCACCACTCTCTGGCTAAAGAAGTTTCTCCTCATTTCTGTTCTAAAAGGTCTTCCCTTTACTCTGAGGCTGTGCCCTCGGGTCCTAGTCTCTCCTACTAATGGAAACATCTTCCCCACCTCCACTCTATCCAGGCCTTTCAGTATTCTGTAAGTTTCAATCAGATCCCCCCTCATCCTTCTAAACTCCATCGAGTATAGACCCAGAGTCCTCAAATGTTCCTCATATGTTAAGCCTTTCATTCCTGGGATCATTCTCGTGAACCTCCTCTGGACCCTCTCCTGGTCCAGCACATCCTTCCTGAAATACGGGGTCCAAAATTGCTCACAATATTCTAAATGTGGTCTGACCAGAGCCTTATAAAGCCTCAGCAGCACATCCCTGCTTTTATATTACAGTCCTCTCGAAATAAATGCCAACATTACATTTGCCTTCCTAACTACCGACTCAACCTGCAAGTTAACCTTAAGAGAATCCTGGACTAGGACTCCCAAGTCCCTTTGCACTCCAGATTTCTGAATTCTCTCCCCATTTAGAAAATAGTCTATGCCTCTATTCTTCCTACAAAGTGCATGACCTCACACTTCCCCACGTTGTATTCCATCTGCCACTTCTTTGCCCATTCTCCTAACCTGTCCAAATCCTTCTGCAGCCTCCACGCCTCCTCAATACTACCTGTCCCTCCTCCTATCTTTGTACCATCTGCAAACTTAGCCAGGATGCCCTCAGTTCCTTCATCTAGATCATTAATGTATAAAATGAAAAGTTGTGGTCCCAACACTGACTCCTGCGGAACTCCACTAGTCACCGGCCGCCATCCTGAGAAGGAGCCCCTTATCCCCACTCTCTGCCTCCTGCCAGACAGCCAATCTTCTATCCATGCTAGTACCTTGCCTCTAACACCATGGGCTCTTATCTTACTGAGCAGCCTCCTGTGCGGCACCTTGTCAAAGGCCTTCTGGAAGTCCAAGTAGATAACATCCATAGGCTCTCCTTTGTCTAACCAGCTCGATACCTCCTCAAAGAATTCTAACAGATTTGTCAGGCATGACCTCCCCTTGATGAAACCATGCTGACTTTGCCCTATTTTACCACGCACTTCCAAGTATTCTGAAATCTCATCCTTAATAATGGACTCTAAAATCTTACCAACGACCGAGGTCAGGCTAATCGGCCTATAATTTCCCGACTTTTGCCTCACTCCCTTCTTAAACACGGGGGTTACATTAACGATTTTCCAGTCCTCTGGGACCCTCCCTGACTCCAGTGATTCCTGAAAGATCACCATTAATGCCTCCACTATCTCTTCAGCTATCTCTGGGGTGTAATCCATCTGGTCCAGGTGACTTATCCACCTTCAGACCTTTCAGTTTTCCTAGCACCTTCTCCTTGGTAATGGCCACCATACTCACCTCTGCCCCCCGACTCTCTTGAACTTTAGGGATGCTACTCGTGTCTTCCACCGTGAAGACTGACGCAAAGTACCTATTCAGTTCCTCTGCCATTTCTTTGTTCCCCACTCCTACTTCTCCAGCGTAATTTTCCAGTGGCCCAATGTCCACTTCTGCTTCTCTCTTACCCTTCATATATCTAAAAAAAACTCTTGCAATCTTCTTTTATGTTACATGCCTGTTCCCTAGTGGGCTCCACCACAATCTGCTCCAAAAAGCCACCTCATAGACATTCCACAAATTCCTTTTCTTGGGATCCACTACCAACCTGATTTTCCCAGTCTACCTGCATATTGAAATCCCCCATGGTCACTGTAACCTTGCCTTTCTTACACACCTTTTCTATCCCCTGGTGTATCTTGTGCCCCACATCCTGACTACTGTTCGGAGGCCTGTACATAACTCCCATTATGGTTTTTTTACCTTTGCAGTTCCTCAACTCTACCCACACAGATTCTACATCATCTGACCCTATGTCATTTCTTGCTATAGATTTCTCATTTCTTACTGCCAACCTGCCTATCTTTTCGATAGGATGTATATCCTTGGATATTTAGCTCCCAGTCCTGATCCCCTTGCAGCCATGTCTCCGTGATGCCCACCACATCATACCTGCCAATTTCAATCTGCGCCACAAGCTCATTTACCTTATTTCATATACTGCGTGCATTCAGATACAGCACCTTCAGTCCTGTATTTCCCACCCCCTTTCTCATTGTCGTCCCTTTATCTGATGTGCTTGAAGTTAGATTCCTAGCCCTTTCCAAACACTCTGTCCTATTTTGTGTTCTGGAGACTTTAATAGCCTCTCGGGCTCTCCTTTCTTTTCAGTTTTTTCATAATTTTCCATGAAGTTGAATCCACCCCGACACACGGTAACCTGCTGCTTTGTTTCCCATTAGTCATACTTCTTGGAGTTTTACCCTTCCCTTGCCCCCCCCCCCCACTTTCTAGTTTAAAGTCCTGTTGAGCACCCTATTTACCCTTTTCGCTAGAACATTGGTCCCAGATCGGTTCAGGTGGAGACCGTCCCAATGGTACAGATCCCTCCTGTTCCAATACTGATGTCAGTGCCCCACGAAATGGAACCCCTCTTTCCCACACCACTCCTTTAGCCACATGTTTACTTCCCTTATTCTCACGTCCCTATGCCAATTTGCACGTGGCTCAGTTAGTAATCCGGAGATTATAACCCTTGAGGACCTGTTCTTTAATTTAGTTCCTAGTTCCTGATAATCCCCAAACAGGTCCTCTTTCCTAGTCTTACCTATGTTATTTGTCCCAACGTGGACCACAGCAACTGGATCCTCCCCCTCCCTCTCCAATATCCTTTCAAGCCGGTCAGAGATGTCCCTCACCCTGGCACCGGGCAGGCAACATACCATGCGGGACTCTCGATCCTGCTTACAAAGGAAGCTATCAATTCCCCTAATTATAGGATCCCCTACAACTACCACTTGTCTTTTTGCTCCCCCCTCTTGAATGGCCTCCTGTGCCACAGTGCTGTGGTCAGCTGGCTCATCCTCCTCATCCATACAGGGAGCAAGTACCTCGTACCTGTTGGACAAGGTCAAGAGCTGAGGCTCCTCTGTTCCTGAACACAGGATCCCTCTACCTGCCTCACTTGCAGTCAACCCTGCTGACCCTGACCACTGACCGAACTTGAGGTACTTAATCTACCGGGTGTGACCGCCTCCTGAAACAAAGCATCCAGGTAACTCTCTCCCTCCCGGATGTGCCGCAGCGTCCGGAGCTCGGACTCCAGCTCATCAATTCTGAGCCGGAGTTCCTCCAGCAACCAACACTTGCTGCATATGTGGTCACTGTGGCTCACAATGGGATCTGCCAGCTCCCACATCACACAGCTACAGCACATCACCTGCCCAGCCAGCTCGACTTAGATAATTTATTAATTAGCTTTGCAGTGTTTCTTTTTTCAAATTTGGTGCAGATTTCCTACCAACCAATCAGGTCACAGCTTTCCTGTGATGTCACTTTTTCAGTTTTGGCTTCAGTTACTCTGTGCCCCTAGGTCACCACTCCAGTGCTCCTCCCTCCAAATCTGCTCCCTTGAGACAAGGCCACGAATCCCCGAGGTAAGTTAGATTTATACTCACCACTCCGGTGCTGCTCCCTCCGAGTCTGCTCCCTAGAGACAAGGCCATGAATCCCTGAGGTAAGCTAGATTTATACTCACCACTCCGGTGCTCCTCCCTCCGAGTCTGCTCCCAGGAATTACTCACCAATCAGCTTTTTCTTTAAACTCCACTTTCAGAAGAGTGTCCCTCATAGTTCTGGTGCATTCCTGAAGGCACTGCCTCTTCTTCTTTGTTTTTAGATTTGAAGAGGAGGGAGGGATGGAAACACTACAGCAATATAATGTTTTGGGCTATTCTGTTCTTTGACAGTGGGTCCTCCACAATTCCCTCCTGAGTCGTGGTGTCTGCGGTGACTTCTCCCAGAATGCTTCAGTCACTTCTCACCAGCACTCTCTGTTGGATGTTCTCCTTCCTGTTGAGTGAAGAGTCCTTCTCTGTTCTGTTCTTTGACAGTGGGTCTTCCTCAATTCCCTCCTGAGTCGCAGTGTCCGTGGTGACTTCTCCCAGAATGCCTCAGTCACTTCTCACCAGCACCCTCTGGGTCGAGAGTCACATGTAGGCCAGAGCAGTTAAGGGCCACAGATTTCCTTCTATAAAAGACATTAATGAACCAGATGGATTTTTACAACAATCGACAATGGTTTTGTGTTCATCATTAGACTTTTAATTCCAGACTTTTATTGAATTGAAATTCCACCATCTGCCATGAATTCGAACCCTGGTTCTCCAGAGTATTACCCTGGATCTCTGGATTACTAGTCCAGCAACAATACCACTATGCTATCACCTACGCATAGCCATAGTATTTATGTGGCTAGTCAAGTTCAGTTTCTGGTCAATGGTAACCCCCAAAATGTTGATAGTGGGGGATTCAGTGATGGTATTGCCATTGAATGTCAAGGGGAAATGGTTAGATTCTCTCTTATTGGAGATGATCAGTGCCTGACACTTATGTGGCATGAATGTTAATTGCCACTTGTCAGCCCAAACCTAGGTATTGTCCAGGTCTTGCTACATTTGGACATGAGGGGTCACGAATGTTGCTGAACATTGTGCAATCATCAGCGAACATCCCACTTCTGACCTTATGATGGAAGGAAGGTCATTGATGAAGATGGTTGGGCTGAGGACACTACCCTGAGGAACTCCTGCAATGATGTCCTAGAACTAAAATCATTGACATCCAACAACCACAACCATCTTCCTTTGTGCTAGGTATGACTCCAACCAGCAGAGAGTTTTCCCCCTGATTCCCATTGACTCCAGTTTTGCTCGGGCTCCTTGATGCCACACTCAGTCAAATGCTGCCTTGATGTCAAGGGCAGTCACTCTCACCTCACCTCGGGAGTTCAGCTCTTTTGCCAATGTTTGAACCAAGGCTGTAATGAGGTCAGGAGCTGAGTGACCCTGGCAGAACCCAAACTAAGTATTAATGAGCAAGTTATTGCTAAGCAACTGCTGCTTGATAGCCCTGTTGGTGACCCCTTCCATCACTCTACTGATGATGGAGAGTAGACTGATGGGGAGGTAATTGGCCGGGTTGGATTTGTCCTGCTTTTTGTGTACAGGACATACCTGGGCAATTTTCCACATAGCCGGGTAGATGCCAGTGTTGTAGCTGTACTGGAACAGCTTGGCTAGGGGTACGGCAAGTTCTAGAGCACAAGTCTTCAGTACTATTGCCAGAATATTGTCAGGGCCCATAGCCTTTGCAGTATCCAATGCCTTCAGCCGTTTCTTGATGTCATGTGGAGTGAATCGAATTAGCTGAAGACTCGGATCTGTGATGCCGGGGAACCTCCGGAAGAGGCTGAGATGGATCGTCCACTCTGCACTTCTGGCTGAAGATTGTTCCTCCTCCAGTGAGTTGTTTAATTGTCCACCACTATTCACAGCTGGACGTGGCAGGACTGCAGAGCTTAGATCTGATCCATTGGTTGTGGGATCGCTTAGCTCTGTCTATCACTTGCTGCTTATGCTGTTTGACATGCAAGTAGTCCTGTGTTATAGCTTCACCAGGTTGACGCCTCATTTTTAGGTATGCCTGGTGCTGCTCCTGGAATGCCCTCCTGCACTCCTCATTGAACCAGGGTTGATCCCCAGGCTTGATGGTAATGGTAGAGTGGGGGATATGCTGGGCCATGAGGTTACAGATTGTGTTCGAGTACAATTCTGCTGCTGCTGATGGCCCACAGCGCCTCATGGATGCCCAGTCTTGAGTTGCTAGATCTGTGTGAAATCTATCCCATTTACACAGTGGTAGTACCACACAACACGATGGAGGGAATCCTCAGTGTGAAGGTGGGACTTTGTCTCCACAATGACTGTGTGGTGGTCACTCCTACTGATACTGTCATGGACAGATGTATCTGCGGCAGGCCCTTCCAGCCTGCTCTGTCATTCAATACGATCATGACTGATCCTCTATCTCAACGCTATACTCCCGATCTCTCCTCATACCCCTTGACGCCTTTATTTCCTTCTTAAATATATTCAACGACATGGCCTCCATAGCCTTCTTTGGTAGACAATTCCACCACCCTCTAAGTTAAGAAGTTTCTCCTCATCTCAGTCCAAATGGCCTACCCCTTATCCTGAGATTCTGACTCCTTGTTCTAGACCCCCAGCCAGAGGAAACATCATCCCTGTATCCAGTCTGTCCATCCCTGACAGAATTTTATATGTTTCAATGAGATCCCCTCTTATTCTCCTCAACTCCAGTGAATACAGGCCTAGTCGGCCCAATCTCTCCTCATACAACAATCCAGCCATCCCAGGAATCAGTCTGGTGAACCTTCATTGCTCTCCTTCTGGCAAGTATATCCTTTCTTAGATAAGGAGACCAAAACTGTGCATAATACTCCAGGTGTGGTCTCACCAAGGCCCTGTACAGCTGCAGTAAGACATCCTTGTTCCTGTGCTCAACTCCTCTTGGAATCAAGGCCAACATGCCCTGACAATATTCCGGTAATAGTACTGAAGACTTGTGTTCCAGAACTTGCCGCGCCCCTGGCCAAGCTGTTCCAGTACAGCTACAACACTGGCATCTACCCGGCTATGTGGAAAATTGCCCAGGTATGTCCTGTACACAAAAAGCAGGACAAATCCAACCCGGCCAATTACTGCCCCATCAGTCTACTCTCCATCATCAGTAAAGTAATGGAAGGGGTCATTAATATGTTATCAAGCAGCACTTGCTTAGCAATAACTTGCTCACTGACGCCCAGTTTGGGTTCTGCCAGGGCCACTCAGCTCCTGACCTCATTACAGCCTTGGTTCAAACATGGACAAAAGAGCTGAACTCCCGAGGTGAGGTGAGGGTGACTGCCCTTGACATCAAGGCAGCATTTGACCGAGTGTGGCATCAAGGAGCCCGAGCAAAACTGGAGTCAATGGGAATCAGGGGGAAAACTCTCCGCTGGTTGGGGTCATACCTAGCACAAAGGAAGATGGTTGTGATTGTTGGAGGTCAGTCATCTCAGCTCCAGGACATCACTGCAGGAGTTCCTCAGGGTAGTGTCCTCGGCCCAACCTTCTTCAGCTGCTTCATCAAGTGGTCGCCTCGCGACACAGCTCTCCCCCGTCAGGACTAGCGGCTATCGTCAGAGAGCCGCTGCTCAGGAATCCGCCCCTCCGTCCTTTTCAGTGGTTGGCGGAGAGGAGGGCTGTGGCCGTAGGGGTGACCAGGATCAGGGACGTTCTGGGTGGCGGAGGACTGGTCTGGATGCGCCCGCAGGAGTTGGCGCGTCGCGCATCTGAGACTGTCCAGGTCGCAGCCGATGCCATCCAAGACCTGAGAACGGTCGTGCTCGGACCCGACGTTATTTTGGGTCTTGAGGTGGCCCAGGTGCCTGGTAGTCTTCCGTCTGAACGTTCCCCTGTTCGGACAGAATTCCACATTGGCCCCAAGTCCCGAACCCTCCCTCGGGTGCTGGTGCCCCGCAATATGAGCCGCCTCGGGGACATGCCCTCCGTGCCTTTTGGCACGGCAAAGAGGGGCTTTTTTGTATGGACTGCTGCTGCACACCTTCCATTTTCTCGCCCTTGTCCGCCGCCTGGACACGCCCTGGCGTGCCTTGTTGCCGTCCAGCGGCGGAGACCCCCAATGGGAGGCCCTCTACGGAGGTGTCCTCCCCCTTTCTATCGGGGACCTGGGTTGGAGGGTGTTGCATGCAGCAGTCCCCTATAATAAGAGGATGCATAGGTTCACGGACTCTCAGGACACGTGCCCTTTTTGCGGTGTTGTGGAGTCCGTGGACCATGTATACATAGGGTGTGGTAGGCTGCACTCCCTTTTTAGTTATTTGAAAAACCTATTATTGATGTTTTGTTCGCACTTCAGCCCCACGCTCCTGATCTATGGGCACCCGGTGCGGAAGGGGTTCGGGAAGGAGGAGGACCTCCTCGTGAACCTGCTCCTGGGCCTGGCCAAGTTGGCCATTAACAGGTCCAGGCAGCGGGCGATCGACGGGGGAGTCCCGCCCGATTGTTTGTCCCTCTTCCGCGGCTACGTTCGCGGCCGGGTGTCCCTGGAGAGGGAGCACGTGGTGTCTGCTGGCACTCTTGAGGCCTTCCATGCTCGGTGGGCACCGCGGGGACTGGGGTGTTTTGTTGACCCCTTTAATCACATTTTGATTTAAAGTTTGTAAGTTTCCTTTCAACTTTGTTCTTGGTTTTACAGCTGACCTGAATTAGGGGCTGTGCTTGATTTATCCCGATTTTGTTGATTTGGTTTTCATTTAAAAGATTATCACTGACCTTCCTTCCATCATAAGGTCAGAAGTGGGGATGTTCGCTGATGATCGCACAATGTTCAGCACCATTCGCGACTCCTCAGATACTGAAGCAGTCCATGTCCAAATGCAGCAAGACCTGGACAATATCCAGGCTTGGGCTGACAAGTGGCAAGTAACATTCGCACCACACAAGTGTTAGGCAATGACCATCTCCAACAAGAGAGAATTTAACCATCACCCCTTGACATTCAATGTCATCACCATCACTGAATCCCCCATTATCAACATCCTGGGGGTTACCATTGACCAGAAACTGAACAGGACCAGCCACATAAATACTGTGGCTACAAGAGCAGGTCAGAGGTTGGAAATCCTGCGACGAGTAACTCGCCTCCTGATTCCTCAAAGCCTGTCCACTACCTACAAGGCACAAGTCAGGAGTGTGATGGAATACTCCCCACTTGCCTGGATGAGAGCAGCTCCCACAACACTCAAGAAGCGCAACTCCATCTAGGACACAAAATCTATTTGATTGGCACCACACCCACAAACATTCACTCCCTCCACCACCGACACACAGTAGCAGCAGTGTGTGTACCATCTACAAGATGCACTGCAGGAACTCACCAAGGCTCCTTAGACAGCACCTTCCAAACCCACAACCACTACCATCTAGAAGGACAAGGGCAGCAGATAGATGGGAACACCACCACCTGGAAGTTCCCCTCCAAGTCACTCACCATCCTGACTTGGAAATATATCACCGTTCCTTCACTGTCGCTGGGTCAAAATCCTGGAACTCCCTCCCTAACAGCACTGTGGGTGTACCTACACCACATGGACTGCAGCGGTTCAAGAAGGCAGCTCACCCCCACCTTCTCAAGGGCAACTAAGGATGGACAATAAATGCTGGCCCAGCCAGCGAAGCCCACATTCTGTGAATGAATTAAAAATTTAAAATAATTGGCAAGGTGCCACATCAAACCTGATTATGCAAAGTAAGAGCTCATGGTGTTGGGGGTAACATATTAGCATGGATGGAGGATTGGTTAGCTAACAGGAAGCAGAGAGTGGGGATACATGGATCTTTTTCAGGATGGCAAGGTATAATGAGTGGAGTGCCACAGGGATCAGTGCTGGGGCCTCAACTGTTCACAAAATATATCAATGCCTTGGATGAAGGGACCGAATGAATGGTTGCTAAATTTACTGATGACGCAAAGATAGGAAAGTTAACTGTGTGGAGAACAGAAGGAGGCTGCAAAGGAACATTGACAGGTTACGTGAGTGGGAAAATTCGTCAGATGGAGTGGGAAAATGTGAACTTAACCACATTGGCAGGGAGAATAGAAAAGCAGTATATTATTAAAATGGAGAGAGATTGCAGAACTCTGAGGGACCTGGGTGTCCTGGTACATGAATGACAAAAGGTTAGGGTGCAGGTCCAGCGAGGGATTAGGAAGGCAAGTGGAATGCTGTCATTTATTGCCGGATGAATGGAATGTAAAGGTAGGGATGTTTTGCCAATGTTGTACCAGGCATTGGTGAGGTCACATCTGGAGTCCTGTGTACAGTTTTGGTCTCCTTATCCAAGAAAGGAGATAAACGCATGAGAAGCAGTTCAGAGGAGGTTCACTCACCTGATACCTGGGATGCAGGGGTTATCTGATGAGGAAAGGTTAGACAGGCTGGGCCTGTGTCCATTGGAGTTTAGAAGATTGAGAGGTGATCTTATTGAAACAAAGAAGGTCCTGAGGGGTTTTGACAGGGTGGATGCTGAGTGGATGTTTCCCCTTGTGGAGCAGACTAGCAGTAGGGGACACAGTTTAAAAATAAGGGGTCTCCCAGTGAAGATGGAGGTGAGGAGAAATTCTCTCTCTCTGAGGGTTGCAAATCTTTGGAACTCTCTTCTCTGGAGAGAGTTGGGAGCACAGTCAATGAATATTTTTAGGGCAGAGATAGATAGATTCTTGAGTAACAAGGGAGTTAAAGGTTATTGGGTGTTGGTGGAATGTGGAGTTCAGACCACAATCCGATCAGCCATGGTCTTATTGAATTGTGGAGCAGGCTTGAGGGGCCGAATGGCCTACTCCTGCTCCTATTTCGTATATTTGCATTATCAATTGTTATAAAATAACCCATCTGGTTCACCTACTGGAAGGAAATCCGCCCTCCTTACTTGGACTGGCTCACATGTGACTCCAGACCCACAGCAGTGGGTTGGCTCTTAATTGCCCTCGAAATAGCCCAGTGAGCCACTTAGTTCAAGGGCAATTAGGAATGGGCAACAAATGCTGGTTTTGCCAGCAATGCTCACAGCCCATCACCCCAGACACTGCCTGAGAAGTCAGCCAGGTCCCTCTGAATGTCAATCTTTTTACATGTATAATGCCTTTTAAAAAATATTCTGCCTTTCTATCCTTACAACCAAAGTGAATAACTTCACACTTCCCCACATTATACTCCATCTGAAATCTTGTTGCCCACTCACTTACCCTGTCTACATCTCTTTGCAGCCTCTCAGTGTCCTCCTCACAGCTTACCTTCCCACCTTGCCTTGTATCATCAGTAAGGTTAGCTACATTACTCTCCATCTCTTCATCTAAATTTTTAATATTAATATTAATGGTTTGGATGAGTGGACAGAAAAGTGTCCAATGGAATTTGACCCGGAAATGTGTAAGGTAATGCATTTGCGGAGACAAACAAAGCAAGGGATTACTCAATAAAGGGGAATATATTGAGAGGGGTCGTGGAAGTGAGAGACCTTGGAATGCATGTCCACAGGTCCCTAAAGGTGGCAGGACAGGTGGACAAGGTGGTCAAGAGAGCATATGGAATGCTTTCCTTTGTTGGGTGAGATATTGAATACAAAAGCAGGGATGTAATGCTGGAACTGTACAAAACTCTGGTTAGGTCACAGCTGGAGTATTGTGTACAGTTCTGGTCACCACATTACAGGAAGGACATCATTGCTCTGGAGAGAGTACAGAGGAGATTTACAAGAATGTTGCCAGGGCTTGAAAATTGCAGCCATGAGGAAAGATTGGATAGGCTAGGGTTAGGTTTGGGGTCAAAGTTAGGATTTGGGGTCACAATAAGTGTTCGGTATTATGGTTAGGATTCGGGGTCACGATTTGGGTTCAGAATCATGGTTAGGGTTTGGGGTTACAATTAGGGTTTGGGGTCATGGCTAGGATTTGGGGTCACAATTAGGGTTCAGGGTCATGGTTAGGGTTCAGGGTCACAATTAGAGTTCAGGGTCATGGTTAGGGTTCAGGGTCACAATTAGGGTTCAGGGTCGTGGTTAGTGTCTGGGGTCATGGGTAGGGTCCGAGGTCACGGTTAGGGTTCAGGGTCACAATTAGGATCCCGAGTCATCATGAGGGTTTGGGATCAAGGTTAGGGTTTGAGGTCACAGTTGGGGTTTGGGGTCATGGTTAGGTTTTGGGGTCACAATTAGGGTTTGGTGTCACGGTTAGGGGTTTGGGTCAAGGTTAGGGTTGGGGGTCAAGGTTAGGGTTTGGTGTCACGGTTAGTGCTTGGGGTCACAGATAGGGTTTGGGGTCACAGTTAGAATTGGCGGTCTGGGTCAGGGTTAGAGTTAGTGGTTTCAGTTTACTTGGTGTCGAGGGTATTAGGGTTTGGAGTCAGGAAAAGAATCTCTGTGGTTTCCCTAGTGATGAGGTTAGGGGTCAGGGTTCCTGTTGTTTCCTGGTGATGGGGGCGTGTCGGCAGTTAGAAGTAGGGTTCCTATTGTCTCCCTTGGGGGCGTGGCAGTTAGGGCTAGGGTTTGGGTCACAATACTGGGTCAGGGTAAGAAATAGGGTTGGGGTTTCCCTGGTGATGGGGGGTTAAGGTTTGGATTGGGGATAGGGTCAGGGTTAGGGTCTGGGTCAGGGTTAGCATTAGGTTCAGGGTTTAGGTTAGGGTTAGGGTTTGGGTTAGGATTGGGGTCAGGGTTAGGGTCAGGGTTTGGGTTAGGTTCAGGGCTAAGGTTTGGATTCGGGTGGGGGTCTAGGGTTTGGATTAAGGTTAGGGTCTGGGTTAGGGTTAGGGTTAAGGTTAGGGTTAGTGTATGGGTTCGGGTAATGGTCAGGCTTAAGGCATGGGTTAGGGTTAGAGTCTGGGTTAGGGTCTGGGTCAGGGTTAGCATTAGGTTCGGGGTTTGGGTTAGGATCGGGGTCAGGGTTAGGGTCAGGGTTTGGGTTAGGTTCAGGGTTAAGGTTTGGATTGGGGTGAGGGTCTAGGGTTTGGATTAAGGTTAGAGTTAGGGTCTGGGTTAGGGTTAGTGTATGGGTTAGGGTTAGGGTCAGGGTTAAGGTGTGGGTTAGGGTTAGGGTCTGGGTTAGGGTTAGGATTAGGATATGGGTTAGGTTTATGCTCTGGGTTAGGGTCTGGTTAAGGGTTAGGGTTAGGTTTGGGTATGTGTTAGGGTCTGGGTTAGGATTAGGGTTTGGGTTAGGGTTAGGATCTGGGTTAGGGTTAGGGTATGGGTTAGTTTATGCTCTGGGTTAGGGTCTGGTTAAGGGTTAGGGTTAGGTTTGGGTATGTGTTAGGGTCTGGGTTAGGGTTAGGATCTGGGTTAGGGTTAGGGTTAGGGTATTGGTTAGTTTGTGCTCTGGGTTAGGGTCTGGTTAAGGGTTAGGGTTAGGTTTGGGTATGTGTTAGGGTCTGGGTTAGGGTTAGGGTCTGGGTTAGGGTTAGGGTCTGGGTTAGGGTTTGGGTTAGGGTTAGTGTTTAGGTTAGGGGTCAAGGTTTAGGTTAGGGTTAGGGGTCAGGGTCCAGTCAGTGTTTGGGTTAAGGTTCGATTTAGGGTCAGGGTCCCTGCTGTTTCCCTGGTGATGGGGGGCAGTTAGGGTTAGGGTATGGGTTTGGGTTAGGGTTAGGGTTTGGGCTAGGGTTAGGGTTAGAGTTAGGGGTTAGGGCTAGGTTTTGGGTTAAGGTTAGGGTCAGGCTTAGGGTTTGGGTTAGGGTCAGGATTAGAGGTTAGTGTTAGGGTTAGTGTTAGGGTTGGGATTAGCATTAAGGTTAGGGCTAGGATTAGGATGAGGGTTAGGGTTTAGATTTGTGTTAGGGTCAGGGGTCAGGTTTAGGGCTCAGAGTTCCTGTGGTTTCCCTGGTGATGGTGGGGTGACTGTGTTAGGGTTAGGGTTAGGGGTTAGGTTTAGGGGTCAAGGTTCCGATGGCTTCCTTGGTGATGGGGGTTTAGGGTTAGGTTCAGGGTTAGGGGTCAGGGATTGTGTGGTTTCCCATAAAACGATAAGACGAAAGAGCAGAAGTAAGCTATTTGACCCATCGAGTCTGCTACGCCATTCAATGAGATCATGGCTGATTTGATAATCCTCAACTCCACTTTCCTGCCTTTTCCCTGTAACCCTTGATTCCATTACTGATTAAACATCTGTCTATGTCAGCCTTGAATATACTTAACGACCCAGCCTCTACAGCCCTCTGCGGTGAGGAATTCCACAGATTGACTTCCCTCTGAGAGAAGAAATCCCTCCCTATCTCTGTTTTAAATGTGTGCCCCCTTACTCTGAGATTATGCCCTCTGGTCCTAGACTCTCCCACAAGGGGAAACAACCTCTCAGCATCTACCCTGTCAAGCCTCCTAAGAATATTATATGTTTCAATAAGGTCGTCTCTCATTCTCCTAAACTCCAATGAGTACAGACCCAACCTACTCAACCTCTCCTCATAAGAAAATCCCTCCATCCCTGGGGTCAACCTAGTGAACCTTCTCTGGACTGCCTCCAATGCCAGTGTATCTTTCCTTAGATAAGGGGACCCAAACTGTTCACAGTCTACTACGTGTGGTCTAACTAGTGCCTTGTATAGTTTTAGCAAGACTTCCCTATTTTTATACTCCATTCCCTTTGAAATAAAGGCCAACATTCCATTTGCCTTATCTATTACCTGCTGAACCTGTATGTTAGCTTTTTGTGATTCATGCACGGGGACCCCCAAATCCCTCTGTGCTGCAGCTTTCTGCAGTCTTTCTCCATTTAAATAATATTCAGCTCCTCTATTCTTCCTGCCAAAGTGTATAACCTCACACTTTCCCACATTATATTCCATCTGCCACATTTTTGCCCACTCACGTAACCTGTCTATATCCCTCTGTAGACTCCTTGTGTCACCCTCACCACTTGCCTTCCCACCTATTTTTGTGTCATCCGCAAACTTAGCGATAGTACATTCATTTCCCTCGTCCAAGTCATTAACATATATTGTAAATAATCGTGGTCCCAGCACTGATCCCTGTGGCGCTCCACTAGTTACAGGTTGCCATCCTGAAAACACCCTCCTTATCCCAACTCTCTGTCCTCTATTAGTTAGCCAGTCCTCCAACCATGCTAATATACTACCCCCAACACCATGGGCTCTTATCTTATTAAGTACCCTGATGTGTGGTACCTTATCGAACGCCTTTTGGAAATCCAAATATATTACATCTACTGGTTCCCCTGTATCTATCCTGCTTGTTACCTCCTCAAAGAATTCTAATAAATTTGTCAGGCTTGATTTCCCCTTCATGCTGACTCTGCTGGATTAGATTATGTAATTCTAAATACTCTGCTATTACATTCTTTATAATAGACTCCAACATTTTCCCAATGACAGATGTTAAGCTAACTGGCCTATAGTTACCTGTTTTTTGACTCCTTTTCTCCAATCCTCTGGGACTTTCCAGAATCTAAGGATTCTTGGAAGATTACTACCAGTGCATCCACTGTCTCTGCGGCTACTTCCTTTACTATCCTAGGATGTAACCCATCAGGTCCAGGTGACTTATCGGCCTTTAGCCCCATTAGTTTCCCTAGTACTTTTTCTCTAGTGACAGTTATTGTATTTAATTCCTCCCCCCTTTTTCCCCTTGATTATTTAGTATTTTTGGAATGTTATTAGTATCTTCTACCATGAAGACTGATCCATAATATTTATTCAGCTCCTCTGCCATTTCCTGGTTCCCCATTATTATTTCCCCAGCTTCATTTTCTCAGGGGCCTGTGTTCACTTTGCCTCTCTCTTCCTTTTCATATATTTAAAGAAGCTCTTACTGTCCATTTTTATATTACTTGCTAGTTTACCCTCAAAGTTTATCTTCTCCCTCTTTATTATGTTTTTGTACATCTTCTGTTGGTTTTTAAAACTTTCTCAATCCTCTGCCTTACCGCTGATCTTTGCCATATTGTATGTTTTTTCCTTCACTTTGATACTATCCTTAACTTCCTTGGTTAACCTTGGTTGGTTTATCCCTTTCCTAAAACCCTTCCTCACTGGGACATATATTTATTGTGAGTCATGAATTATTTTCTTGAACATCTGCCATTGTTCATCAGCCGTCTTTTCTGCTAAACTCCTTTCCCAGTCCACTCCAGACAACTCTGCCCCCATTCCTTTGTAATTACCATTATTTAAGTTTAGCACAGTTGGTTCCGAACTAAGTTTCTCACTCTCAAACTGAATGCTAAATTCCACCATGTTATGGTCACTGTTTCCTAGGGGATCTTTTACTCTGAGATCATTTATTAAACCTGCCTCATTACACATTACCAGATCCAAAATAGCCTGATCCCTGGCTGGACCCACAACATATTGTTCTAGGAAACTGTCCCGAATACAATCTATGAATTCTTGCTCATGGTTACCTCTGCCCATTTGATTTTCCCAATCTACATGGAGATTAAAGTCACCCATGATTAATATACTGCCTTTTTTACATACCCTCCTGATTTATTCTCTGTCCTACAGCATAGCTACAGTTAGGGGGCCTATAGTCTACTCCCACCAGTATCTTCTTCCCCTTGTTATTTCTTACCTCCACCCATATGGATTCTACATTTTCCGATCCAAGATCATTTCTTACTATCGTATTTATTCCATCTCGTACTAACAAAGCTACCTCACCACCTTTTCCTTCCTGCCTGTCCTTTCAAAAAGTCACATACCCCTGAATATTTAGTTCCCAGCTTTGATCTCCTTGTAACCATGTCTCCGTAATGGCTTTAAGATCATACCCATTCATCTCTGTTGTGCCGTTAATTCATTTATTTTGTTCTGAATGCTGTGTGCATTTAAGTAAAGAGCCATTAATTTTGCCGTTTCATCAGTTTTTCCCCCTTTGACCCTATTTGCTGCTGTTTTTTATGTTTGTACGTTCAATCCCTTCCTGTCACACTCTGAGTATCATTACCTAAGTAGCAGCCCTGCAATGGCGCCATATCCTTTTGCTTTGTAAGCCTACTTATCCCTTCTCCAGAACCCTCCCCCAATATTTAGTTTAAAGCCCTCTCTACAGCCCTAGTTATTGGATTTGCCAGGACACTGGCCCCAGCATGGTTCAAGTGAAGCTCATCCCACCAGAACAGCTCCTTTCTACCCCAGTACTGATGCCGGTGCCCCATGAACTGAAACTCATTCCTCCCACACCAATCTTTGAGCCAAGCCTTTAACTCCTTGACCTTATTTACCCTATGCCAGTTTGCCCGTGGTTCAGGCAGCAATCCTGAGGTTACCTTGGAGGTTCTCCTTTTAAATTTAGCTCCTAACTGTTCAAATTCTTTCAGCAGAACCTCCTTTCTAGCCCTGTCAATGTCGTTGGTACAACATGGACGATGACAACTGGATCCCTCCCCTCTCCCTCCAAGTTCCCCTCCAGCCCTGAGGAGATGTCCTTAACCCTGGCACGGGACAGGCAACACAGCCTTCGGGGCTCACGTTTCCCTGGTGATGGGTTAGCGTTAGGGGTCAGGGTTAGGGGTCAGGATCAGGGTGAGGGGTCAGGGTTAGGGTTCCTGTGGTTTCCCTGGTGATGGGGGCGGTCCTGGGTTGTCTGGAGCGTTGATCTCAGAGGGGGGAAAGGTCAGGTTGCGTCACCGCCCCCCCCCCCCCTCCTCGCCCCACCCCCCCTGTAACCATGGTGATGGCTCCTGGTTTCCACTCGGACCTCTTATCCCGCCGGACCGCCAGCAGCGGCGGAGCGCAGCCCCGCGGCAGCTTCCGGGCGGAAACAAGCGGCAGAGGCCGGCCGGAGTCTTCAATCCCTCAGCCGGGGCAGCTGAGAGAGGCCAGGCCGCAGGATAGAGCCGCGGTGAGAGGCCCCGGCCTCAACCTCAACCTCCAGAGAGAGAGAGAGAGAGAGGCAGCTGGAGGGGCAAGGGGGGGAGGGAGTGAGGGAGAGGGAGTGAGGGGAGGGGGAGGGGTAAGGGGGAGGGAGTGAGGGAGAGGGAGTGAGGGAGAGGGGAGGGAAAGAGAGGGAGGGGGAGGGAGTGAGGGGAGGGGGGAGGGAGAGGGAGTGAGGGAGAGGGGGAGGGAGGGGGGAGTGAGGGAGAGGGGAGGGAAAGAGAGGGAGGGGGAGGGAGTGAGGGGAGGGGGGAGGGAGAGGGAGTGAGGGAGAGGGGGAGGGAGGGGGGGAGTGAGGGAGAGGGGAGGGAAAGAGAGGGAGGGGGAGGGAGTGAGGGGAGGGGGGAGGGAGTGACGGAGAGGGGGAGGGAGTGAGGGGAGGGGGAGGGGGAGGGGGGAGGGAGTGACGGAGAGGGGGAGGGAGTGAGGGGAGGGGGAGGGAGAGGGGGGAGTGAGGGAGGGGGGAGGGACGGGGAGGGGGAGGGAGTGAGGGGGAGGGGAGGGGGGAGGGAGGTAGACACCTGGAGTGAGGGGGAGGGAAAAGGAGGGAGTGAGGGGGAGGGAGTGTTGACTGGACTGAGGTAGACACCTGGAGTGAGAGGGCGGCAGTGATACTTGGAGTGAGCGAGTGGCACAGTGGAATGAGGGTGAAGAGAAAGATTTTAACAGAATTGGTGAAGAAGAGAGTGGACAGTCATATCTCATTGTAACAGGAGGGCGAGGCACATTCAGCATCTGAAGAGAGAGGATTACAGCTGGTGGTGCAGAGCAGTGACACACGGGTCGGTTGTCGGACTGCCAGAACTTAGCAGGATCAAGGGGAAGTCAGGCAGGTAAGCATCTATTCCAACAACTCACTATAACAACTTCATAACGTCAACACATCTTGAACACCAGATATATTTCTGATCATTTTGGATTTCCATTTTGCTCAAATCTTTCTTTGCCTGCGTTTTATTTGTTCAGCAGTGACACAAGTGCACTGCAACAACTGCCCTGTACACTGGGACTATGTTGACTTGCGGAGGTCTTTGTTGTCAAACACACACTGCAGTAGCAGAAGGCTGAGCTGGTGCAGCTGATCTGGTGTTGGATCTCCTCGTCAATGGTGGCCTTTTGAGAGAGGTGGCTGCCAAGGTGTGGGAAGTGCTCAACATATTCCAGAGTCGCTCCTCCAACATAGATGGGAAGTGGAATATTTGGCTGACCAGGTGTGGATGAATGAGTTTTGTTTTGGCAACTTTCAAGGACTGACCAAGCCTCATGTACACCGAATTGAAGAGATCCAGAGAAAAGCAAAATACTGCGGACGCTGGAAACCTGAAACAAAAACAGAAAATGCTGGTAAAACTCAGCAGGTCTGGCAGCATCTGCAGAGGGAGAAACAGAGTTAACGTTTCAAGTCCAATATGACTGTTCTTCGGAACTTGCGAAGTTCTGAAGAAGAGTGGTTTGCAAATCTGATGCAGAATGGGTAACAACACTGTAGTCATCCACACACTAGATTGTGCTTGCCTATGGTGGTCAGTTTAGTTCTGGTGTGGAGGTGACTGAGGTTAGAGTTTTCCATCTCAGCAGTATTTAATACTCACACCAGAGGACGGTTAATCTTTGATGAGGTAAATAACCAATGTCAGGTAGATTGCAAATAATATGGGGGCTCTCAGGAAGCAGTTGCAGGGTTGTCATGAAGTTTTTTGGACATCCAAATCTCTGGAGCACAATCCACAGAGCCTCGCGATTTACTAAGCCAAATGCTTTGGTCAGGTGATGAATGCAATGAAGAGTTCCTGGTGTTGTTCTTGATGCTTTTTTTGGGATTTATCTGGCAACTAAAACCATGTCAGCAGTTCCTCTGGAAGGTCTAAAGCCTCACCGTGTCTCTGCGAGGATTTCCACAGCTACAGGAACTAGGCAATTCAGGAGAGAATGTCGGGTTTTTCCCTACTATTCAAGAGGGAAATACCTCGTTAGTTTCATTGGCGTAGTGGTATTGTCGCTGGACCAGTAATCCAGAAACCCAGGGTGATGCTCCCAGGACAAAGTCAACATGGATTTATGAAAGGGAAACAATGTTTGACAAACTCACAGGAGTTTTATGAGGACCTAACTAGCAGAATAGATAAGGGAGAACCAGTGGATGTAGTGTATTTTGATTTTCAAAAAGCTTTTGTTAAAGTCCCACATAAGTGGTTAGTGCGCAAAATTAAAGCACATGGGATTGGGGGTAATATATTGACATGGATTGAGAATTGGTTAGCAGATAGGAAACAGAGAGTAGGAATAAATGGGTCTTTTTCAGAGTGGCAGGTGGTGACTAGTGGGGTACCGCAGGGATCAGTGCTTGGACCCCAGCTATTCACAATATACATCAATGATTTGGATGAGGGAACCAAATGTAATATTTCCATGTTTGCTGGTGACATGAAACTTGATGGGAATGTGAGCGATGAGGAGGGGGTTAAGAGGCTTCAAGGCGATTTAGACCATTTGAGTGAGTGGGCAAATGCATGGCAGATGCAATATAACTTGGATAAGTGTGAATTATCCACTTCGATAGGAAAAACAGAATGGAAGAGTATTATTTAAATGGTGATAGATTGGGAAATGTTGATGTATAAAGGGACCTGGGTGTCCTTGCACACCAATCACTAAAAACATGCATGCAGGTGCAGTTAAGAAGGCAAATGGTATGTTGGCCTTCATTGTGAGAGGACTTGAGTACAGGAGCAGGGATGTCTTACTGCAGCTGCACAGGGCCTTGGCGAGACCACACCTGGAGTACTGTGTGCAGTTTTGGCTTCCTTACCTGAGGAAGGATATACTTGCCAAAGAGGAAGTGCAGCAAAGGTTCATCAGACTGATTCCTGGGATGGCAGGATTGTCGTATGAGGAGAGATTGGGCCGACTAGGCCTGTATTCACTGGAGTTTAGAACAATGAGAGGGTATCTCATTGAAACGTATAAAATTCTGACAGGGAGAATGTTTCCTCTGGCTCGGGGGTCTGAAACAAGAGGTCACAGTCTCAGGATACAGGGTAAGCCATTTAGGACTGAGATGAGGAGAAACTTCTTCACTCAGGGGATAATGAACCCTTGGAATTCTCTACCACAGAAGCTGTGGAGGGCAAGTCACTGAATATATTTCAGAAGGAAATAGATTTCTGGACTCTAGAGGCATTAAGGGGTATGGGAAGACAGTGGGAGTACGACATTGAGATCAGCCATGGTGGAGCAAGTTCGAAGGGCCAAATGAACAATTACTGCTCCTATTTTCTTTGTTTTTATAGAGGCATATTGACTATGGTTGAGCTGTAGGTGAATTATCTTGAGCCTTTAAAAAATATTTTCACAGGATATGGGCATCGCTGGCTAGACCGGCATTTATTGCCCATCTCTAGTTATCTTTGAGAAGATAGTGGTGAGCTGCCTTCTTGAGCCGCTGCAGTCCATGTGGTGTAGGTACACCCACAGTGCTGTTAGGGAGGGAGTTCCAGGATTTTCACCCAGCGACAGTGAACAATAATACAATTATATTTATACAATTGGGGAATTCTGGCAAGACCAACTCTGTGGACACGAGGGTCACTATCAGCCTTTCTTGCCCAGTGCAGGGTCTTGGAGCTATGTGGATGTTCATCACTGAATGAACAAGTCTGCCCAGCAGGCGACAGACCCCCACATGGATCGAATGCTATAGATGTCACTTAGATCGTTGACTTGAACAATGACGGCATCCAGAAAGTGCCAGTGTTTTGATGGCAGATCCCTCCAAGTGGATTTTTATTTGCCCTTCTGGCAGGTGGACACTTGTTCCTTCAGCTGCCTCTCCCCACGTAGGCGTGTCTCACTGAGGGCAGTGATGTCAATCTGGAGTCTCGACAGCTCCTATACAATTGCAGTTCTTTCATGAGATTCTCCGAGTGCGTTCTTACATTCCAAGTTGCAAAGGTTAAAGTTTCCTTTCTTTGACCATGAAGACGGTGATCCCTCAGTATGTGGTTCCCCAGCCAGGAGGAAGTGGGACAGCCTATTTTGAGAGCACCTTTTCTAGATCCTTCCCCATTTGAGGTGAGCAGCGGGTTTCCTGAAGAGGACAGCTCAGTGACAGTTGCTGCTGTCCAAAGGTGACTCTGTCCCAATGCAGGTGTCCAACAACCTTCATGCATCTGTTGTCTCTGTGCAGATTCTTGTCTCGAGACTCCCAGGTCACAGCCCTGTCCCCATTGCCAATTCTCCATCGCCAAAACGCTTTAAGGGAAGACGATGACATAGTGGTATTGATGCTGGACTAGTGAGTTTAAATCCTACCACAGCAGCTGGTGGAATTTAAATTCAATTGATTAAAAAATTCAATTCATAAAATATGTGGAATTGAAAGTGAGTCTCAGTAATAGTGACCATGAAACTATCACTGATTGTCATAAAAAACCGGTACAGTTCACTAACCCTTTAGGGAAGGAAATCCGCCCTCCTTACCTGGTCTGGCTTACATGTGACTCCAGACCCACGGCAATGTGCTTGACTCTTAACTGCTCTCAATTAGGGAAGAGCACCAAATGCTGGCACCCCATAAATGAACAAAAAAACCAACTGGGCAGCTGGGCCCTGGTAGAAGCCTGGGCATGACTTTGTTAGTGAGGGGAGCTTGGGGTGCCCCTATTGTCCACCAGTTGGTAGTCAGATTTTGGTGGTGTGTCAAACCACAATGACTACGGCTACCTTGCTGCTGCAACCTTCACAGCTAGTCAGGCTGTTCACTCGACTGATATCTGATACCTGGAATGGAGGGGTGGGAGACAGTTGTCTTCTGAGGAAAGGCTGGACAGGCTGGGCCTGTATCCATTGGAGTTTAGAAGACTGAGAGGTGATCTTATTGAAACAAAGAAGATCCTGAGGGGACTTGACAGGGTGGATGCTGAAAGGATGTTTCCTCATGTGGGAGAGACTAGAACTAGGGGATAGGGTTTAAAATGAGAAGAAACTTTTTCCCTCAGTGGGCCATGAGCCTTTGAAACTCTTCCCCAGAGACCAAATGGGGGCAGGTTCAGTGAATATTTTTAAGGCAGAGGGAGATAGATTCTTGATTAACAAAGATTATTGGGGGCAGGCAGAATGTGGAGTTGAGACCACAATCAGGCCAGCCATGATCTTATTGAATGGCAGGGCAGGCTCAAGGGGCTGAAGGGCCTCCTCCTGCTCCTAATTCCTATGTTCATATGTATGTCTGTGTTTTCATATTGTTAGGATGTGGCAGGTGGTATTTGCTAGGCTGACCAAATCCACAAGGGACACTTGGCCACAACATCACAACGATTTTGCAATTTGTATTTATTACCAGAAGGCCTATGCACTGAAGTCAGAAGTAATGAGTCCACTAGCACCTTTCGAGGTTTTAAAGATTAAATTAAAACATTTATTAACAAAATAAGAAAATCCTTAAACACATACACAAGATTACAGTTACGCAATTATAACAGTTCCCAAAATTTCTACTTAACCAGACTCCTAACTACAAATCCCCTATAAGGCAACAGGCCAAATAGATTCCCAATTTATAAAGTCGTCCAGCAATATTACCACAAGCCACTGGACAATGGACTTCCAAAAACTCTTAACACAACTTTGGTTTCTGGAACAGCAAACTTCTGTAACATGGCTCGAGGCTTTTTCCCCAAGTCTGTTTCACACAGTCACCTTTCAAGATCTCACACAGCCACACCCCGCACAGCCTTCCATCCTTCTTTAAATATATTTTCTCCCATTTTGATCTGTAGACCCCATTGTTTCAACTTGCCTTTAGAAGTTACTTTTCCCAGAATATAATAATCTTTCACGTTATTATGGTCAGCACTTTTGGAAAAATCAGTGTAATAACCTCGTCTTATTTATCTTGCCAATTGTAAACATTTTCCATGTCCCTGTGAAAATCAAACACCTTTCC
Organism: Isurus oxyrinchus; assembly: GCA_026770705.1. Taxonomy (NCBI): domain Eukaryota; kingdom Metazoa; phylum Chordata; class Chondrichthyes; order Lamniformes; family Lamnidae; genus Isurus; species Isurus oxyrinchus. The sequence continues at coordinate 192,382,179 of JANJGN010000006.1, read as the reverse complement.
CACTTATCTACAAATGCAAATTTCATTCACACCATCTCTGTTGAGACCTCACCTTTGTTTACTCATCTCCATTTCAAATGCCTTTTTACCCCAACTTCTTTGATAATTTAAACCTTGCAGCCTAATCATCTCTAGTTTAGTTAAATTAGCCACACACACACACACACACACACACACACACACACACATATAAGCCTGCTTTAAAATACCCCACAGTAATATTAGGAAAAATATCATAGTTCCTTGACACCTCCCCCCTTATGGAAAAATGAACTGCCATAATTTTAAAAGACGGTTTAATTTTCTCAACCCATCTTACATTACTGACTATAGTTGTCTATATACACAAAGCTATTACACCACAATGTACACGCATTACATAACAATCTGTGTACAAATCCTTAGTATCAATAGAGGTCATTTCAGTCTAGTGTTCACGTTTCAAATGTCCAATTTCCTTTGAACTTTAAACTCTTGACAATGCATCCGCAACTAAAATTTCTCATCCAGCTACATATATAATCTGTAAATTAAACAGTCGCAGCAATAAACTCTATCTGAACAGTTTAGCACTTCGGTCTTGAAACTTGTCCAGAAATATTAAAGGATTGTGGCCTGTATAAACAATTGTTTCTGACAAATTGCTGGCAACATAAACCTGAATGCTGCAATGCTAACACCAGACCTCGAGTCTCTTTCTCAATGGCTGAGTATCTTTTCTGAAGTATGTCCAGCTTCTGTGAAAAATATCAATTCCTGTTTCATCTTCTTGTGACAGCACCTCACCAATGCCCAAGTCACTTGCATCAATCACCAACTTAAATTGCTTGGCATAATTAGGTGCTGCCGAAACTGGTGGCGTAGTCAACACAGTTTATAAACTGTCAAATGCCTTCTGACACTCCAGTGTCCAATGAAATTTTTTGCTTTTTTTAATAGCTCAGTCAGTGGAGCAACCACTTGGCTAAAGTTTGGGTTCAAATTTCCAGTAAAACCCACTCGTGCCCAGAAACCTCAAAGCTTCTCATTTTGTTGTAGGCATTGGGAAATCCACGATAGCCTTGACTGTCACATCTCTCGGAGCCACCTTACCTTATCCAATGGTAAGGCCTAGACACATAACTTGCTCTTTTGCAAATTCACTCTTAGCCAAGTTAACCAAATTAGCTTCTTACAGTCGATCAGACAGTTCTTTCAGATTTTCTAAATACTCCTCCCACATCTGATTGAAAACCGCACAATTCCTGAGTCCTGCAATTACTTTGAAGTGTCGCCAGTGCATTCTTCATACCAAATGGCATCACTTTAAACTGATATAGTCTATCTGGTGTTATAAAAGTTGTCAGCTCTTTTGCTCTTTCCGATGACAGTAATTGCCAATATCCTCGCTGCAAGTCAATCTTTCTGATAAACTCTGATTGTCCCACTTTCTCAATACAATCTTCAACCATTCCCCATATTAATATGAGGAGAAATATGATAGTTCCTTGACAGTATGAGAGACACAGCCTTCCTTTGCCTGTTCTGCTGTTGTGGACTTTATAGACCACACTTTGTCTCACACATCTCCCTGACCTTGCTGCTTGGAGCAAGGATCTGCCAACAGTGTCACTCAAGGGATGTACAAGCCTCTTCACCACATCAAGGTGATAACCCACAGAGGGGCATGTACACACACAACATTGGCATCTACTTGGCAATGTGGAAACTGCCCAGCAATGTCCTGTCCACAAAAAGGACAACTCCAACCCGGCCAATTACACAACCTCCCACCCCCCTCATCAGTCTACTCTTGATCATCATACAGTAATGGAAGGGGTCATCAACAGTGCTATCAAGTGGCACTTGCTTCACAATAACCTGCTCTCTGACATCCAGTTTGGGTTCCACCAGGGCCACTCAGCTCCTGACCTCATTACAGCCTTGGCTCAAACATAGACAAAAGAGCTGAACTCCCGAGGTGAGGTGAGGGTGACTGCCCTTGACATCAAGGCAGCATTTGACCGAGTGTGACATCAAGGAGCCCGAGCAAAACTGGAGTCAATGGGAATCGGGGGAAAACTCTCCGCTGGTTGGAGTCATACCTAGCACAAAGGAAGATGGTTGTGGTTGTTGGAGGTCAGTCATCTCAGTTCCAGGACATCACTGCAGGAGTTCCTCAGGGTAGTGTCCTCAGCCCAACCACCTTCAGCTGCTTCATCAATGACCTTCCTTCCATCATAAGGTCAGAAGTGGAGATGTTCGCTGATGATTGCACAATGTTCAGCACCATTCACGACTCCTCAGATACTGAAACAGTCCATGTCCAAATGCAGCAAGACCTGGACAATATCCAGGCTTGGGCTGACAAGTGGCAAGTAACATTCATGCCACACAAGTGTCAGGCAATGACCATCTCCAACAAGAGAGAATCTAACCACCGCCCCTTGACATTCAATGGCATTACCATCACTGAATCCCCCACTATCAACATCCTGGGGGTTACCATTGACCAGAAACTGAACTGGACTAGCCAGATGAGCATTGGCTACAAGAGCCAGTCTGAGGCTGGGAATCCTGCGATGAGTAATTCACTTCCTAACTCCCCAAAGCCTGTCCACCATCTACAAGGCACAAGTCAGGTGTGTATTGGAATACTCTCCACTTGCCTGGATGAGTGCAGCTCCCACAACACTCTAGAAGCTGGACACCATCCAGGGCATAGCGGCTCACTTGATTGGCACCCCATCCACAAACATTCACTCCCTCCACCACCGACGCTCAGTAGCAGTAGTGTGTGTACCATCTACAAGATGCACCAAGGTTCCTTCGACAGTACCTTCCAAACCCACGATCTCTACCATCTAGAAGGACTAGGGCAGCAGATCGATGGGAACACCACCACCTGCAAGTTCCCCTCCAAGTCACCCATCATCCTGACTTGGAAATATATCGCCGTTCCTTCACTGTCGCTGGGTCAGAATCTTGGAACCCCCTCTCTAAGACCACATGGCGTGCAGCAGTTCAAGAAGGCAGTTCACCGCCTTCTAAAGGACGATTAGGGATGGGCAATAAAAACGCTGGCCTCACCAGCGAAGCCCACATCCCATTAAAGATTTTTATAAAAAACACACGCTCCCATGTGAGTGCCAAAGAACATTCCAACAAGGTCATAGCCAGGACACTTTGGATGACGGGGGAGTTTGAGAACTAAAAAAAAGCAGTGGGCTATGTATGTCAAGTGAATTCTTCAAGTGTAAACCGTGGCCAACAATAAGTTTAGCCGGGAGGTGAAGAGGAAAATAAGACTTGCAAAGAGAGAGCCTGAGATTAGAATGGCTGTTGTTGTGACTGGGATGGGAAGAGTGCACTGTCTGTCTCCAGATCCACTACTGCACAGGTCACAACATCGATTTGAATAATTTCCCCCGTTAGCTATACAGCCAAATCTGTGCTTTACTTGTGAATCTCAGAATGACCACTCCACGCCCAGGTTCCTTCAATAAATAACAACATTGTTAGCTTATTATAAAACCAGACTTGTCAAGTAGAATGCAAAGCTTATTTACATACAGTATAAAACATGGAAGCTTAATCATTATTCTTTCTAAATACCCTAACTTACACACACGTGCACATGCACACATCAAAAAAATAATAAAACAGAGGAATTCTGCCAAACGGTCAAAAGCCAGTGGTTCAAGGGGAAGAGGATAGATGGTGGAGTCTTTGAAATGGTGTCTGGGTTATATGGTTGGGGTCTCAGCACCGGTCTGCGAAACAATCGATGACTTTTGCACTACTTTTCAGGCAGCCTTTGCGGAGTATAGTAAATAAGATTGGGGAGTTACAGGCACAGATTGCCATGTGGAATTATGTTGTTGTGGCGATAACAGGGACCTGGCTGAAGGAAGGGCTGAACTGGGTGTTAAATATTCCCAGGTACAAGGTGTTTAGAAGATAGGAGAGGAGGAGGGGTGGTGGTGGTATTGGTTAAGGAGAGCATTGCAGTGCTGGAGAAAGAGGATGTCCCAGAGGGTTCAAGGTCTGAATCAATTTGGCTCGAGCTCAGGAACAAAAAGGGTGCAATTACATTGCTCGGTGTAGTCTATAGATCGTCAAACAGTGAGAAGGACGTAGAGGAACAAATCTGCAGGGGAATTACAGAGAGATGCAGCATTATAGAGTAGTTATAATGGGGGACTTTAATTACCCGGATGTAGACTGGGACAGTGGTAGTGTAAAGGGTGGAGAGGGGCAAAAGTCCGTAGATTGTGATCAGGAGAATTTTCTACAGCAGTATGTGTCCAATCCAACAAGAAATGACGCACTGTTAGACCTGGTTCTTGGAAATGAGGTGGGCCAAGTGGATCAAGTGTCAGTGGGGGAACATTTAGGACACAGTGATCATTGTATTGTATGTTTTAGGATGATGATAGAAAAGGACGATAGGTAATCCAGAGTAAAAATAATTAACTGGACAAGAGCCGACTTCGATGGGGCAAGAACAGAGCTGGGCCAGATAGACTGGAATGAAAGATTGGCAGGAAAAGCTGTAGCTGAATAATGGGCTACCTTCAAAAAAGAATTGGTTCGGGCACAGTCAAGGTATATTCCATCGAAAGGGAAAGGTAGGACTAACAAATCCAGAGCTCTCTGGATGGAAAAGGAGATTGAAATTAAGATAAAGAAGAAAAAATGTCAGGTAGAAAATACAATTGAGAACCAAGAGGAATACAGAAGGTTCAGAGGGGAGGTGAAAAAGTATATTAGAGAAACAAAGAGGGATTATGAGAAAAGATTGGCAGCCAACATAAAAAGGAATCCCAAAGTCTTCCATAGACATATAGATAGTAAATTGGTGGTAAAAGGAGGAGTAGGGCTGATTAGGGACCTAAAAGGGAATTTACACATGGATGAAGGGACCGTGACTGAGGTATTAAATGAATTCTTTGCATCCGTCTTTACCAAGGAGGTAGATGCTACCCAGGTCATGGTGACAGACGAGGAAACTCTGTCACTAGAAGGGTTCAGAATTGATAAGCAGGAAGTGTTGACTAGACTGTGGGTGCTTAAACAAGGCACTGGGACCGGATAAGAAGCATCCAAGGATATTGAAGGAAGTGAGAGTAGAAATTGCAGGGTCACTGGCCATAATCTTTCAGTCTTCCCTAGACTCAGGGGAGGTGCCAGAGGACTGGAGAATTGTAAACATTACACCCTTGTTCAAAAAAGATTGTAAGGAGAAGCCCAGCAATTACAGACCGGTCAGTTTAACTTCAGGTGGGCAAGATTCTAGAAACAGTTATTCAGGATTGAATTAGTAATCACGTGGAAAAATATGGGTTGATAAGGAAGAGCCAGCCTGGATTTCTAAAGGGGAAATCATGTTTAACTAACTCGCTGGAGGTTTTTGAAGAGGTAACAGAAAAGGTCAATGAGGATAATGCTATTGATGTGGTGTACGTGGAATTTCAAAGGGCATTTGACACAGAGCCACACAACCGACTTGTGAGAAAAGTTATTGCTCATGGAATAAAAGGGACAGTAGCAACGTGGATACAGTGTTATACAGTTCCACACACACTGACTCTCACTGGGGTACGGGTCCCACACACACTGACTCTCACTGGGGTACAGTTCCACACGCACTGACTCTCACTGGGATACGGGTCCCACACACACTGACTCTCACTGGGGTACAGTCCCACACACACTGACTCTCACTGGGGTACAGTTCCACACACACTGACTCTCACTGGGATACGGGTCCCACACACACTGACTCTCACTGGGGTATGGGTCCCACACACACTGACTCTCACTGGGGTATGGGTCCCACACACACTGACTCTCACTGGGGTACGGGTCCCACACATACTGACTCTCACTGGGGTACAGTCCCACACACACAGACTCTCACTGGGGTACTGTTCCACACACACTGACTCTCACTGGGGTATGGGTCCCACACACACTGACTCTCACTGGGGTATGGGTCCCACACACACTGACTCTCACTGGGGTACGGGTGCCACACGCTCTGACTCTCACTGGGGTACGGGTGCCACACGCTCTGACTCTCACTGGGGTACGGGTCCCACACACACTGACTCTCACTGGGGTACAGTTCCACACACTCTGACTCTCACTGGGGTACAGTTCCACACACGCTGACTCTCACTGGGGTACAGTCCCGCACACTCTGACTCTCACTGGGGTACGGGTCCCACATACACTGACTCTCACTGGGGTACAGTTCCACACACGCTGACTCTCACTGGGGTACAGTCCCACACACGCTGACTCTCACTGGGGTACGGGTCCCACACACACTGACTCTCACTGGGGTACGGGTCCCACACACACTGACTCTCACTGGGGTACGGGTCCCACACACACTGACTCTCACTGGGGTACAGTCCCACACACACTGACTCTCACTGGGGTACGGGTCCCACACACACTGACTCTCAATGGGGTACAGTTGATTTCAGTACTATACCCCAGTGTTATACAGTGACAGACCCGTCCCACCAGTACTGTACCCCAGTGTTATACAGTGACAGAGCTGTCCACACGAGTACTATACCCCAGTGTTATACAGTGACAGACCTGTCCCCACCAGTACTGTACCCCAGTGTGATGCAGTGACAGACCTGTCCCCACCAGTACTGTACCCCAGTGTTATACAGTGACAGACCCGTCCCACCAGTACTGTACCCCAGTGTTATACAGTGACAGACCTGTCCACACGAGTACTATACCCCAGTGTTATACAGTGACAGACCTGTCCCCACCAGTACTGTACCCCAGTGTGATGCAGTGACAGACCTGTCCCCACCAGTACTGTACCCCAGTGTTATACAGTGACAGACCCGTCCCACCAGTACTGTACCCCAGTGTTATACAGTGACAGACCTGTCCACACGAGTACTATACCCCAGTGTTATACAGTGACAGACCTGTCCCCACCAGTACTGTACCCCAGTGTGATGCAGTGACAGACCTGTCCCACCAGTACTGTACCCCAGTGTTATACAGTGACAGACCCGTCCCACCAGTACTGTACCCCAGTGTTATACAGTGACAGACCTGTCCACACGAGTACTATACCCCAGTGTTATACAGTGACAGACCTGTCCCCACCAGTACTGTACCCCAGTGTGATGCAGTGACAGAGCTGTCCCCACCAGTACTGTACCCCAGTGTTATACAGTGACAGACCCGTCCCACCAGTACTGTACCCCAGTGTTATACAGTGACAGACCTGTCCACACGAGTACTATACCCCAGTGTTATACAGTGACAGACCTGTCCCCACCAGTACTGTACCCCAGTGTGATGCAGTGACAGACCTGTCCCCACCACTACTGTACCCCAGTGTTATACAGTGACAGACCCGTCCCACCAGTACTGTACCCCAGTGTTATACAGTGACAGACCTGTTCCCACCAGTACTGTACCCCAGTGTTATACAGTGACAGACCTGTCCCCACCAGTACTGTACCCCAGTGTTATACAGTGACAGACCTGTCCCCACCAGTACTGTACCCCAGTGTGATGCAGTGACAGACCTGTCCCCACCACTACTGTACCCCAGTGTTATACAGTGACAGACCCGTCCCACCAGTACTATACCCCAGTGTTATACAGTGACAGACCTGTCCCCACCAGTACTGTACCCCAGTGTTATACAGTGACAGACCCGTCCCACCAGTACTGTACCCCAGTGTTATACAGTGACAGACCTGTCCACACGAGTACTATACCCCAGTGTTATACAGTGACAGACCTGTCCCCACCAGTACTGTACCCCAGTGTGATGCAGTGACAGACCTGTCCCCACCTCTACTGTACCCCAGTGTTATACAGTGACAGACCCGTCCCACCAGTACTGTACCCCAGTGTTATACAGTGACAGACCTGTTCCCACCAGTACTGTACCCCAGTGTTATACAGTGACAGACCTGTCCCCACCAGTACTGTACCCCAGTGTTATACAGTGACAGACCTGTCCCCACCAGTACTGTACCCCAGTGTGATGCAGTGACAGACCTGTCCCCACCACTACTGTACCCCAGTGTTATACAGTGACAGACCCGTCCCACCAGTACTGTACCCCAGTGTTATACAGTGACAGACCTGTTCCCACCAGTACTGTACCCCAGTGTTATACAGTGACAGACCTGTCCCCACCAGTACTGTACCCCAGTGTTATACAGTGACAGACCTGTCCCCACCAGTACTGTACCCCAGTGTTATACAGTGACAGACCTGTCCCCACCAGTACTGTACCCCAGTGTGATGCAGTGACAGACCTGTCCCCACCACTACTGTACCCCAGTGTTATACAGTGACAGACCTGTCCACACGAGTACTATACCCCAGTGTTATACAGTGACAGACCTGTCCCCACCAGTACTGTACCCCAGTGTTATACAGTGACAGACCCGTCCCACCAGTACTGTACCCCAGTGTTATACAGTGACAGACCTGTCCACACGAGTACTATACCCCAGTGTTATACAGTGACAGACCTGTCCCCACCAGTACTGTACCCCAGTGTGATGCAGTGACAGACCTGTCCCCACCACTACTGTACCCCAGTGTTATACAGTGACAGACCCGTCCCACCAGTACTGTACCCCAGTGTTATACAGTGACAGACCTGTTCCCACCAGTACTGTACCCCAGTGTTATACAGTGACAGACCTGTCCCCACCAGTACTGTACCCCAGTGTGATACAGTGACAGACCTGTCCCCACCAGTACTGTACCCCAGTGTGATGCAGAGACAGACCTGTCCCCACCACTACTGTACCCCAGTGTTATACAGTGACAGACCCGTCCCACCAGTACTGTACCCCAGTGTTATACAGTGACAGACCTGTTCCCACCAGTACTGTACCCCAGTGTTATACAGTGACAGACCTGTCCCCACCAGTACTGTACCCCAGTGTTATACAGTGACAGACCTGTCTCCACCAGTACTGTACACCTGTGTAATACAGTCGCAGACCTGTCCCCACCAGTACTGTCCCCCAGTGTTATACAGTGACAGACCTGTCCCCACCAGTACTGTACCCCAGTGTTATACAGTGACAGACCTGTCGCCACCAGTACTGTACGCCAGTGTTATACAGTGACAGACACTTCTACACCAATACTGTACCCCAGTGTTATACAGTGACAGACCTGTCCACACGAGTACTATACCCCAGTGTTATACAGTGACAGACCTGTCCCCACCAGTACTGTACCCCAGTGTGATGCAGTGACAGACCTGTCCCCACCACTACTGTACCCCAGTGTTATACAGTGACAGACCTGTCCCCACCAGTACTGTACCCCAGTGTTATACAGTGACAGACCTGTCTCCACCAGTACTGTACACCTGTGTAATACAGTCGCAGACCTGTCCCCACCAGTACTGTCCCCCAGTGTTATACAGTGACAGACCTGTCCCCACCAGTACTGTACCCCAGTGTTATACAGTGACAGACCTGTCGCCACCAGTACTGTACGCCAGTGTTATACAGTGACAGACACTTCTACACCAATACTGTACCCCAGTGTTATACAGTGACAGATCTGTCCCCACCAGTACTGTGCCCCAGTGTTATACAGTGACAGACTTGGCCCCAACAGTACTGTACCCCAGTGTTATACAGTGACAGAGCAGTCCCCAGCAGTACTGTACCACAGTGTTATACAGTGACAGATCTGTCCTCACCAGTACTGTACCCCAGTGTTATACAGTGACAGACATGGACCCACCAGTACTGTCCCCCAGTGTTATACAGTGACAGACCTGTCCCCACCAGTACTGTCCCCCAGTGTTATACAGTGACAGACCTGTCCCCACCAGTACTGTACCCCAGTGTTATACAGTGACAGACCTGTCCCCACCAGTACTGTACCCCAGTGTTATACAGTGACAGACCCGTCCCCACCAGTACTGTACCCCAGTGTTATACAGTGACAGACCTGTCCCCACCAGTACTGTACCCCAGTGTTATACAGTGACAGACCTGTCCCCACCAGTACTGTACCCCAGTGTTATACAGTGACAGACCTGTCCCCACCAGTACTGTCCCCCAGTGTTATACAGTGACAGACCTGTCCCCACCAGTACTGTACCCCAGTGTTATACAGTGACAGACCTGTCCCCACCAGTACTGTACCCCAGTGTTATACAGTGACAGACCTGTCCCCACCAGTACTGTACCCCAGTGTTATACAGTGACAGACCTGTCGCCACCAGTACTGTACGCCAGTGTTATACAGTGACAGACACTTCTACACCAATACTGTACCCCAGTGTTATACAGTGACAGATCTGTCCCCACCAGTACTGTGCCCCAGTGTTATACAGTGACAGACTTGGCCCCAACAGTACTGTACCCCAGTGTTATACAGTGACAGAGCAGTCCCCAGCAGTACTGTACCACAGTGTTATACAGTGACAGATCTGTCCTCACCAGTACTGTACCCCAGTGTTATACAGTGACAGACATAGACCCACCAGTACTGTCCCCCAGTGTTATACAGTGACAGACCTGTCCCCACCAGTACTGTCCCCCTGTGTTATACAGTGACAGACCTGTCCCCACCAGTACTGTACCCCAGTGTTATACAGTGACAGACCTGTCCCCACCAGTACTGTACCCCAGTGTTATACAGTGACAGACCCGTCCCCACCAGTACTGTACCCCAGTGTTATACAGTGACAGACCTGTCCCCACCAGTACTGTACCCCAGTGTTATACAGTGACAGACCTGTCCCCACCAGTACTGTACCCCAGTGTTATACAGTGACAGACCTGTCCCCACCAGTACTGTCCCCCAGTGTTATACAGTGACAGACCTGTCCCCACCAGTACTGTACCCCAGTGTTATACAGTGACAGACCTGTCCCCACCAGTACTGTACCCCAGTGTTATACAGTGACAGACCTGTCCCCACCAGTACTGTCCCCCAGTGTTATACAGTGACAGACCTGTCCCCACCAGTACTGTACCCCAGTGTTATACAGTGACAGACCTGTTCCCACCAGTACTGTACCCGTGTTATACAGTGACAGACCTGTCCCCACCAGTACTGTATCCCAGTGCTATACAGTGACAGACCTGTCCCCACCAGTACTGTCCCCCAGTGTTATACAGTGACAGATCTGTCTCCACCAGTGCTGTACCCCAGTGTTATACAGTAACAGGCCTGTCCCCACCAGTACTGTACCCCAGTGTTATACAGTGACAGACCCGTCCCCACCAGTACTGTACCCCAGTGTTATACAGTGACAGACCTGTCCCCACCAGTGCTGTACCCCAGTGTTATACAGTGACAGACCTGTCCCCACCAGTACTGTGCCCCAGTGTTATACAGTGACAGACTTGGCCCCAACAGTACTGTACCCCAGTGTTATACAGTGACAGAGCAGTCCCCAGCAGTACTGTACCACAGTGATATACAGTGACAGATCTGTCCTCACCAGTACTGTACCCCAGTGTTATACAGTGACAGACATGGACCCACCAGTACTGTCCCCCAGTGTTATACAGTGACAGACCTGTCCCCACCAGTACTGTCCCCCAGTGTAATACAGTGACAGACCTGTCCCCACCAGTACTGTACCCCAGTGTTATACAGTGACAGACCTGTCCCCACCAGTACTGTACCCCAGTGTTATACAGTGACAGACCCGTCCCCACCAGTACTGTACCCCAGTGTTATACAGTGACAGACCTGTCCCCACCAGTACTGTACCCCAGTGTTATACAGTGACAGACCTGTCCCCACCAGTACTGTACCCCAGTGTTATACAGTGACAGACCTGTCCCCACCAGTACTGTCCCCCAGTGTTATACAGTGACAGACCTGTCCCCACCAGTACTGTACCCCAGTGTTATACAGTGACGGACCTGTCCCCACCAGTACTGTACCCCAGTGTTATACAGTGACAGACCTGTCCCCACCAGTACTGTCCCCCAGTGTTATACAGTGACAGACCTGTCCTCACCAGTACTGTACCCCAGTGTTATACAGTGACAGACATGGACCCACCAGTACTGTCCCCCAGTGTTATACAGTGACAGACCTGTCCCCACCAGTACTGTCCCCCAGTGTTATACAGTGACAGATCTGTCCCCACCAGTGCTGTACCCCAGTGTTATACAGAAACAGGCCTGTCCCCACCAGTACTGTACCCCAGTGTTATACAGTGACAGACCCGTCCCCACCAGTACTGTACCCCAGTGTTATACAGTGACAGACCTGTCCCCACCAGTGCTGTACCCCAGTGTTATACAGTGACAGACCTGTCCCCACCAGTACTGTGCCCCAGTGTTATACAGTGACAGACTTGGCCCCAACAGTACTGTACCCCAGTGTTATACAGTGACAGAGCAGTCCCCAGCAGTACTGTACCACAGTGATATACAGTGACAGATCTGTCCTCACCAGTACTGTACGCCAGTGTTATACAGTGACAGACATGGACCCACCAGTACTGTCCCCCAGTGTTATACAGTGACAGACCTGTCCCCACCAGTACTGTCCCCCAGTGTTATACAGTGACAGACCTGTCCCCACCAGTACTGTACCCCAGTGTTATACAGTGACAGACCTGTCCCCACCAGTACTGTACCCCAGTGTTATACAGTGACAGACCCGTCCCCACCAGTACTGTACCCCAGTGTTATACAGTGACAGACCCGTCCCCACCAGTACTGTACCCCAGTGTTATACAGTGACAGACCTGTCCCCACCAGTACTGTACCCCAGTGTTATACAGTGACAGACCTGTCCCCACCAGTACTGTCCCCCAGTGTTATACAGTGACAGACCTGTCCCCACCAGTACTGTACCCCAGTGTTATACAGTGACAGACCTGTCCCCACCAGTACTGTACCCCAGTGTTATACAGTGACAGACCTGTCCCCACCAGTACTGTCTCCCAGTGTTATACAGTGACAGACCTGTCCCCACCAGTACTGTACCCCAGTGTTATACAGTGACAGACCTGTTCCCACCAGTACTGTACCCGTGTTATACAGTGACAGACCTGTCCCCACCAGTACTGTATCCCAGTGCTATACAGTGACAGATCTGTCCCCACCAGTACTGTCCCCCAGTGTTATACAGTGACAGACCTGTCCCCACCAGTACTGTACCCCAGTGTTATACAGTAACAGACCTGTCCCCACCAGTACTGTACCCCAGTGTTATACAGTGACAGACCTGTCCCCACCAGTACTGTACCCCAGTGTTATACAGTAACAGACCTGTCCCCACCAGTACTGTACCCCAGTGTTATACAGTAACAGACCTGTCCCCACCAGTACTGTACCCCAGTGTTACACAGTGACAGTCCTGTCCCCACCAGTACTGTACCCCAGTGTTATACAGTGATAGACTGTCCCCACCAGTACTGTACCCCAGTGTTACACAGTGACAGTCCTGTCCCTACCAGTACTGTACCCCAGTGTTATACAGTGATAGACTGTCCCCACCAGTACTGTACCCCAGTGTTATACAGTGACAGATCTGTCCCCACCAGTGCTGTACCCCAGTGTTATACAGTAACAGGCCTGTCCCCACCAGTACTGTACCCCAGTGTTGTACACTGACAGACCTGTCTCCACCAGTACTGTACCCCAGTGTTATACAGTGACAGACCTGTCCCCACCAGTACTGTACCCCTGTGTTATACAGTGACAGACCTGTCCCCACCAGTACTGTACCCGTGTTATACAGTGACAGACCTGTCCCCACCAGTACTGTACCCCTGTGTTATACAGTGACAGACCTGTCCCCACCAGTGCTGTACCCCAGTGTTATACAGTGACAGACCTGTCCCCACCAGTGCTGTACCCCAATGTTATACAGTAACAGCCCTGTCCCCACCAGTACTGTACACCAGTGTTATACAGTGACACACCTGTCCCCACCAGTACTGTACCCCAGTGTTATACAGTGACAGACCTGTCCCCACCAGTACTGTACCCCAGTGTTATACAGTGATAGACTGTCCCCACCAGTACTGTACCCCAGTGTTATACAGTGACAGGCCTGTCCCCACCAGTACTGTACCCCAGTGTTATACAGTGATAGACTGTCCCCACCAGTACTGTACCCCAGTGTTATACAGTGACAGGCCTGTCCCCACCAGTACTGTACCCCAGTGTTATACAGTGACAGACCTGTCCCCACCAGTACTGTACCCCAGTGTTATACAGTGACAGGCCTGTCCCCACCAGTACTGTACCCCAGTGTTATACAGTGACAGAGCTGTCCCCACCAGTACTGTACCCCAGTGTTATACAGTGACAGACCTGTCCCCACCAGTGCTGTACCCCAATGTTATACAGTAACAGCCCTGTCCCCACCAGTACTGTACACCAGTGTTATACAGTGACACACCTGTCCCCACCAGTACTGTACCCCAGTGTTATACAGTGACAGACCTGTCCCCACCAGTACTGTACCCCAGTGTTATACAGTGATAGACTGTCCCCACCAGTACTGTACCCCAGTGTTATACAGTGACAGGCCTGTCCCCACCAGTACTGTACCCCAGTGTTATACAGTGATAGACTGTCCCCACCAGTACTGTACCCCAGTGTTATACAGTGACAGGCCTGTCCCCACCAGTACTGTACCCCAGTGTTATACAGTGACAGACCTGTCCCCACCAGTACTGTACCCCAGTGTTATACAGTGACAGGCCTGTCCCCACCAGTACTGTACCCCAGTGATATACAGTAACAGGCTTGTCCCTAGTGTGAGTGACTTTCCTGCCCTGATGTGCTAATTGTTGACTCTCTTGCTCTTGTTTTGCAGCATGTTGTCATTGAAGGGAACTCTCATCCTGCTGTTGCTGTTCTTTAGCAGTTTCTTTGGCAGTATCTTCATGCTGGCTCCCTTCCTTCCCATCATGCTGCTGTCCCCGGCCTGTTATCGCTGGATCACTGAGCGTATTGTTGCTATCTGGCTCACCCTTCCTGTGGTAAGTGAGCATCTCTCGGTGAGTGATGCTGAATCTGGCTCCTGTTTTCAATTCGATAACCTCGTTCCCCTTCTCCCGGATTTCTCCTGTGCTTGTTCCTCAGCCATCTTAACCCTCTCGTCTTTCCCTTGTTGTCTCTGTCAGGCTCTGTTGGAGATGGTGCTTGGTGTGAGAGTGGTCATCACTGGGGATGGCTTCGTGCCTGGTGAGCGCAGTGTGATCATCATGAACCATCGAACACGCCTGGACTGGATGTATCTGTGGAGTTGTCTGCTGCGATACAGCTACCTCAGAATGGAAAAGATCTGCCTCAAGTCGTCCCTCAAATCCATTCCGGGCTTTGGTTAGTGCACCTGACTGCTGGACACTTACCCAATCACAGATACAAGTGCAGGGGGCTGTGCCGGAGGGATGGACAGGGCATTTGGGCCTGCCTGCCTTGTGTGATTGAGCCTAGGGTTGACGTATTTGATGAGACCATGTAGGAGGAGCTTTGCTGTCTAAACCCACAGCCAACGCTGACTTCCCACCTGAACCCAGCCATCCACACAGGAGAATCATCCTCGGCCTGTACAGAGTTACTGACAGGTTCAGTGAGTGGGTAATAAGGTGGGAGATGGTGTGTAATGTGGGGAAGTGTAAAGTTATTCACTTTGGTCCTAAGAATAGAAAAGGCGAATAATTTTTAGAAGTGGAGAAACTTGTAAATTTTGATGTGCGAAGGGACTTGGGTGGACTGGTGCAAGGAACAAAGAGTTAGCATGTGGGTGCAGCAAGCAATGAGGAAGGTAAATGGCTTGCTGTCCTTTCTCGCAAGTAGATCGGAGGACAGGAATAAGGAAGTGTCCCTCCAACTGTATAGGACCACACCTGGAGTAGCGCGCACACTTTTGGTCTCTACATCTAAGGAGAGATACATTTCATATTGGAGGTGGTACAACAGCGGTATTCACTAGAAAATAGTGAGAGCTGGTTGGGATATTAGAAAATTTTAAACTAGCCACAAATAGAATTGTAAAAAATCTTATAAATTCATTGTGGTTTTATTTATTCAGAAAGGTATCCTGATAAGTAAGACACAAAACAAATGATAAAAGAGAGACACGTCAGTAACTGTATACAGTACACCAAGCGTCATCTGATCCAGGCTCTATGTGTTGAGCAGAACCGCTCGAGTTCTCTTAACGCACTGCACCCTTGTCTCCTGACTGATTTGACTGTGGCAATTCACTTTTTAACTTGCAGCAACAAAGCATAATCTTTATGTTAATTGTATTCTGTGTACCACTTATCAAATTAATTACTTTACAGCTATCCCTGGCGTGTTAAACAAAAATCACTCCCGTACGTAACTATGCAATGAGGATGGGATACCTTCTATTCCTGACCTGTAAACTTTACGTTAAAAATCCACTAGCTGCCTTCGACTTAACAGGCCCAAAAATCCTCTCTCTGCCTCTGAAAAACGTGCTCATTCTTAAATCTACTTATCCTCCTGCTCTCCACCCCTCCCGCTCCCCCGCTGCTACCCTCTTCCAACCCTTGGTGTGAGTGAGGGTGCAGGAAGGGGGGTGGCGGGAGGAGCTGTGAGTGGGATGGTGGGGGAGGGAGGGGTCAGCAAGACGA
Organism: Isurus oxyrinchus; assembly: GCA_026770705.1. NCBI lineage: Eukaryota > Metazoa > Chordata > Chondrichthyes > Lamniformes > Lamnidae > Isurus > Isurus oxyrinchus. The sequence continues at coordinate 192,365,564 of JANJGN010000006.1, read as the reverse complement.
GCGTGTAGTGAACGCTGCTGCTGCTACTGCACGGTGATGGCTCACTCCATTGGGCCCTGGCATAGGAAGGTTGTCTTATGATGAGAGGCTGAGTAAACTGAGTTTCTATTCCCCGGAGTTCAGAAGTATGAGGTAATCCCATTGAAACATACAAGATTATGAAGAGGCTTCACAGGGTGGACACTGAGAGCTTGTTTCACTAGCCGGGGAACACAGAACACAGGGGCACGGTCACTGGATAAGGGGCCAAGGATTTAAAAAAGAGTTGAAGAGAAATGCCTACGTTCGGAGGGTTGTCAGTGTCTGAAATTCTCTACCCCAGAGGTTGCTCGATGCTCCATTGTTGAATGTATTTAAGGCTGGGGATGGACTCAGGGATTCGAGGGCAATTGGGGGGCAGGGTGAGAAAGTGGAGTTAAGGCTGATCGGCAGCCCTAAGGGTATAGAATAGCAGAGCAGACTTCAGGGGCTGAATGGACGACTGCTCCTAGTTCTAATGTTCCTACAACCCACGTGAGGGATTTCCAATGAGTAAATGAACCTAATGCTGTACCTGTCCTAGGAATGTTTGATGGGGACGGTGTAGAGGGAGCTTTACTCTGTATCTAACCCCGTGCTGTACCTGTCCTGTGAGTGTTTGATGGGGACGGTGCAGAGGGAGCTTTACTCTGTATCTAACACCGTGCTGTACCTGTCCTGGGAGAGTTTGATGGGGACAGTGTAGAGGGAGCTTTACTCTGTATCTAACCCCGTGCTGTACCTGTCCTGGGAGTGTTTGAGGGGGACAGTGTAGAGGGAGCTTTACTCTGTATCTAACCCCATGCTGTACCTGTCCTGGGAGTGTTTGATGGGGACAGTGTAGAGGGACCTTTACTCTGTATCTAACCCCGTGCTGTACCTGTCCTGGGAGTGTTTGATGGGGACGGTGTAGAGGGAGCTTTACTCTGTATCTAACCCCGTGCTGTACCTGTCCTGGGAGTGTTTGATGGGGACAGTGTGGAGGGAGATTTACTCTGTATCTAACCCTGTGCTGTACCTGTCCTGTGAGTGTTTGATGGGGACAGTGTAGAGAGAGATTTACTCTGTATCTAACCCCGTGCTGTACCTGTCCTGGGAGTGTTTGATGGGGACAGTGTGGAGGGAGATTTACTCTGTATCTAACCCCGTGCTGTACCTGTCCTGGGAGTGTTTGATGGGGACGGTGTAGAGGGAGCTTTACTCTGTATCTAACCCCGTGCTGTACCTGTCCTGGGAGTGTTTGATAGGGACAATGTAGAGGGAGCTTTACTCTGTATCTAACCCCGTGCTGTACCTGTCCTGTGAGTGTTTGATGGGGACAGTGTAGAGGGAGATTTACTCTGTATCTAACCCCGTGCTGTACCTGTCCTGGGAGTGTTTGATGGGGACAGTGTGGAGGGAGATTTACTCTGTATCTAACCCCGTGCTGTACCTGTCCTGGGAGTGTTTGATGGGGACGGTGTAGAGGGAGCTTTACTCTGTATCTAACCCTGTGCTGTACCTGTCCTGGGAGTGTTTGATGGGGACAATGTAGAGGGAGCTTTACTCTGTATCTAACCCCGTGCTGTACCTGTCCTGGGAGTGTTTGATGGGGACAGTGTGGAGGGAGATTTACTCTGTATCTAACCCTGTGCTGTACCTGTCCTGGGAGTGTTTGATGGGGACAGTGTAGAGGGAGATTTACTCTGTATCTAACCCCGTGCTGTACCTGTCCTGGGAGTGTTTGATGGGGACAGTGTGGAGGGAGATTTACTCTGTATCTAACCCCGTGCTGTACCTGTCCTGGGAGTGTTTGATGGGGACAATGTAGAGGAACTTTTCTACTCTTGGAAGATGGTGGCATAGTGGAAATTTCATTGGACCAGTAATCCAGAGGCCCAGGGCAATGCTCTGGAGACATGGGTTCGAATCCCACCTTGGTAGCTGGTGGGAATTTATATTTAATTAATAAATACAATTAATTAAAAATACACCTGGAATATAAAGCTGGTCCCAGTAACGGTGACCATGAAACTATCAGCGATTGTTGTAAAAACCCATCTGGGTCACTAATGTCCTTTACGGAAGGAAATCTGCTGTCCTTACCTGGTCTGGCCTACATGTGACTCCAGACCCACGGCAATGTGGTTGGCTATTAAATGCCCTCCAGCAAGCCACTCAGTTCAAGGGCATTTAGGGATGGGCAATAAATGCTGGCCTTGCCAATGATGCCCACATCCCAGGAACGAATAAAATAATCCTGGACCCCAAATCTCGGGAGGTTGTCAAGGCCTTAATGAGGGTACAGGAGAGATTGACCTGAACAGTACCAGGGACGAGAGGCTTCAGTTAACGTGGAGAGACTGGAGAAGCTAGGATAGTTCTCCTTAGAGCTGAGAAGATGAAGAGGAGATTTAATAGTGGTGTTGAAAATTATGAACAGTTTCAATTTAAAACAAAGTATGGAGAAACTGTATTCGGTGCCTGAGGGTGACTGACCAAAATCTGCAGGTCTAAGGTGATTGGCAAAAAACTCAGAGGCAACCTGATGGGAAATGAAGATAAGAAATAGGAGCAGGAGTAGGCCATTCAGCCCTTTGACTGTGCTCCGCCATTCAATGAGATCGTGGCTGATCTACTTCAACACCACTTTCCTGCATGTTCCCCGTGTCCCTCGATGTCTTTAACATGTAGAAATCTATCGATCTCAGTCTTGAATATACTCAATGACTGAGCTTGCACAGCCCCCTGGGGTAGTGAATTCCAAAGATTCACCACCCACCCTCTGACTGAAGAAATTCCTCCTCATCTCAGCCCGAAATAACCTGCCCCTTATTCTGAGACTGTGTCCCCTGGTTCTATACCACACCTCCCCCACAGCCAGGGGGAAATATCCTTCCTGCATCTACCCTGTTGAGCCCTGTAAGAATTATTGATGTTTGAATGAGATCACCCCTCATTCTTCTAAATTCCAGAGAATAAAGGCCCAGTCTATTTAATCTTTCCTCATAGGACCAGCCCTCCACCCCAGGAATGAGTTTAGTGAACCTTTGTTGCACCCCCTCTGTGCCATGTATATCTTTCCTTAGGTAAGGAGACCAAAACTGTACAAAATACTCCAGGTGTGGTGTCACCAAGGCTGTATGTAATTGCAGTCAGACATCACTACTCCTAGACTTAAATCCTCTTGTAATAAAGGCCAACATAGAAACTAGGAGCAGGAGTAGGTCATTCTGCCCTTCGAGCCTGCTCCGCTATTCATTATGATCCCGGCTGAGCCTCTATCTCAATGCCATGCTCCCGCTCTCTCCCCACACCTCTTTACAACTTTAGAGTCCAGAAATCTATCTATTTCCTTAAATATACACAGTGACTTGCCCTCCACTGTGCTCTGTGGCAGAGAATTCCATAGGTTCACCACCCTCTGAGTGAAGAAGTTTCTCCTCATCTCAGGCCTAAATGGTCTACCCCATTTCCTGAGACTGTGACCCCTTATCCTAGCACCCCCCCCACCCCCCCACCCCCCCCCCCACCCCAGCCAGAGGGAACATCATCCCTGCATCCAGTCTGTCCATCCCTGACAGAATTTTATACGTTTCAGTGAGATCCCCTCTCGTTGTTCTAAACTCCAGTGAATACAGGCCTAGTCGGCCCAATCTCTCCTCATACAACAATCCAGCCATCCCAGGAATGAGTCTGGTGAACCTTCTCTGCACTCCCTCTATGGCAAGTATATCCTTTCTTATCCTTTCATATCATTTGTCTTTTTAATTGTTCGCAGTCCCTGCATGTTAGCTTTCAGTGACTCATGAACATGGACATCCAAGTCCCTTTGGAGTACAACACTTGGCAGCCTCTCACCATTTAAGAAATATTCTGTTTTTCCTACCAAAGTGGATAACTTCACATTTTTCCACGTTATATTCTGTCTGCCATGTTCTTGCCCGCTCACTCAGCCTCTCCAAATCTTCTTGAAGTGTCTCTGCATCCTCCTCACAACTCATACTTCCACCTAGTTTTGTGTCATCAGCAAACTTGGAAATATTACATTGAATCCCCACTTCCAAATCATTGATATAGATTGTGACGAGCACTGATCCTTATGGTACCCCACTCATTACAGCCTGAAAATGACCCATTTATTCCTACTCTCTGTTTTCTGTCCGTTAACTGGTTCTGAATCCATACCGGGTATATTCCCCTAATTGCATGTGCTCTAATTTCATTCACTAACCTCCCGTGTGGGACCTTATCAAAAGCTTTCTGAAAACCAGTTCTCCCTTATCCATTCTGCTAGCTTCTAACATTTAGAAACGTTTTCTCACAGTGACTTGTTGTGGTCTGATCTTTATTGCCTGGGAAAATTCAAGAACAATTTTGAAAAAGTTATAAAGAATCAAATGGGAACTGTACAGGTCCATAGGGAAAGAGCAACTAATTGGGAACTTGACCAAGGAGCTGGCAGGGACCAGCTCGATGTCTAAAGTTAAAACCCTGGGGCCAAAGCTGCGAATCGGAGCCAGAAGCAAACGGCATACTGCCTGTTGCAAGAACTGCAACTTTTGAGATGCAAACTAGTAGCCAAAGGATTTACTCTGTATCTGACCTGTGCTGTACCTGTCCTGGGAGTGTTTGATGGGGACAGTGTAGAGGGAGCTTTACTCTGTATCTGACCTGTGCTGTACCTGTCCTGGGAGTGTTTGATGGGGACGGTGTAGAGGGAGGTTTACTCTGTATCTAACCCCGTGCTGTACCTGTCCTGGGAGTGTTTGATGGGGACAGTGTGGAGGGGGCTTTACTCTATATCTAACCCTGTGCTGTATCTGTCCTGGGAGTGTTTGATGGGGACAGTGTAGAGGGAGATTTACTCTGTATCTAACCCCGTGCTGTACCTGTCCTGGGAGTGTTTGATGGGGACGGTGTAGAAGGAGATTTACTCTGTATCTAACCCCATGCTGTACCTGTCCTGGGAGTGTTTGATGGGGACAGTGTAGAGGGAGATTTACTCTGTATCTAACCCCATGCTGTACCTGTCCTGGGAGTGTTTGATGGGGACAGTGTAGAGGGAGCTTTTCTCTGTATCTAACCCCGTGCTGTACCTGTCCTGGGAGTGTTTGATGGGGACAGTGTAGAGGGAGCTTTACTCTGTATCTAACTCCGTGCTGTATCTGTCCTGGGAGTGTTTGATGGGGACAGTGTAGAGGGAGCTTTACTCTGTATCTAACCCCGTGCTGTACCTATCCTGGGACTGTTTGATGGGGACAGTGTAGAGGGAGATTTACTCTGTATCTAACCCCGTGCTGCACCTGTCCTGGGAGTGTTTGATGGGGACAATGTAGAGGGAGATTTACTCTGTATCTAACCCCGTGCTGTACCTGTCCTGGGAGTGTTTGATGGGGACAGTGTAGAGGGAGCTTTACTCTGTATCTAACCCTGTGCTGTACCTGTCCTGGGAGTGTTTGATGGGGACAGTGTAGAGGGAGCTTTACTCTGTATCTAACCCCATGCTGTCCCTGTCCTGGGAGTGTTTGATGGGGACAGTGTAGAAGGAGCTTTATTCTGTATCTAACCCCGTGCTGTACCTGTCCTGAGAGTGTTTGATGGGGACAGTGTAGAGGGAGCTTTACTCTGTATCTAACCCTGTGCTGTACCTGTCCTAGGAGTGCATAATAGGGACAGGGTAGAAGGAGCTTTACACTGTATCTAACCCTGTTTTGTATCTGTCCTGGGAGTGTTTGATGATAGTATAGAGGGAACTTTACTCTGTGTCTAACCCCGTGCTGTATCTGTCCTGGGAGTGTTTGATGGGGACGGTGTAGAATGAGATTTACTCTGTATCTAACCCCGTGCTGTACCTGTCTTGGGTGTGTTTGATGGGGACAGTGTAGAGGGAGCTTTACTCTGTATCTAACCCTGTGCTGTATCTGTCCTGGGAGTGTTTGATGGGGACAGTGTAGAGGGAGCTTTACTCTGTATCTAACCCCGTGCTGTACCTGTCCTGGGAGTGTTTGATGAGGACAGTGTAGAGGGAGCTTTACTCTGTATCTAACCCCGTGCTGTACCTGTCCTGGGCGTGTTTGATGGGGACAGCGTAGAGGGAGCTTTACTCTGTATCTAACCCCATGCTGTACCTTGCCTGGGAGTGTTTGATGGGGACGGTGTAGAGGGAGCTTTACTCTGTATCTAATCCCGTGCTGTACCTGTCCTGTGAGTGTTTGATGGGGACGGTGTAGAGGGAGCTTTACTCTGTATCTAACCCCGTGCTGTACCTGTCCTGGGACTGTTTGATGGGGACAGTGTAGAGGGAGCTTTACTCTGTATCTAACCCCGTGCTGTACCTGTCCTGGGAGTGTTTGATGGGGACAGTGTAGAGGGAGCTTTACTCTGTATCTAACATCATGCTGTACCTGTCCTGGGAGTGTTTGATGGGGACAGTGTAGATGGAGCTTTACTCTGTATCTAACCCCGTGCTGTACCTGTCCTGGGAGTGTTTGAGGGGGACAGTGTAGAGGGAGCTTTACTCTGTATCTAACCCCGTGCTGTACCTGTCCTGGGAGTGTTTGATGGGGACAGTGTAGAGGGAGCTTTACTCTATCTAACCCCGTGCTGTACCTGTCCTGGGAGTGTTTGATGGGGACTGTGTAAAAGGCAGTGATTCTTACCCTGTGTGAGTCCTAGGCTAATGCGTAATTACTGAAACACACTGAATGTGTTTGCAAATGGAGTGATGGGGTTATTAATAACCCAAGTCCTCTGTGAGGATAGGCTGTGGGCCCGTCCTGATAGTCTTCACCTCCCGCCTGCACCAGGCCCACCTCCCACTCTCTGCCTGTATGCACAGACTGCACGGAAACCACAGGAGGAGGGTGGCTCCGATCTGCTCTGCGACAGGACTTCATGCTTTTCACTGCAGCGGTTTCTCTGCTCTCAGTCATTTACTGGAAACCTTCCGGCCACCTCTTCACATCTCAAAACTTTACAACTCTTAGAACAGGAAACGCTCAGCTCGCTGCCAACACTGTTAACAATCTGTGTCACAAGTTGTCTTATCAGCCAATTCTCTCTAACTTCCCCTCAACTGAAAACTTAGCATCATTCGAAAATGCATTGCTTTGTTTTTAACCAAAGAGGAATCTCAGCACGGGGTTAGATACAGAGTAAAGCTCCCTCTACACTGTCCCCATCAAACACTCCCAGGACAGGTACAGCACGGTGTTAGATACAGAGTAAAGCTCCCTCTACACTGTCCCCATCAAACACTCCCAGGACATGTACAGCACGGGGTTAGATACAGAGTAAAGCTCCCTCTACACCGTCCCCATCAAACACTCCCAGGACAGGTACAGCACAGGGTTAGATACAGAGTAAAGCTCCCTCTACACTGTCCCCATCAAACACTCCCAGGACAGGTACAGCACGGGGTTAGATACAGAGTAAAGCTCCCTCTACACTGTCCCCATCAAACACTCCCAGGACAGGTACAGCACGGGGTTAGATACAGAGTAAAGCTCCCTCAACACCGTCCACATCAAACACTTCCAGGCAGGGGATGTGTTGGCATAGTGATAATGTTGGTGGACTAGTAATTCAGAGACCCAAGGTTATGCTCTGGGGACCCAGGTGGAATTTGAACTCAATAACAAACTGGAATTAAAAGTCTGATTATGAGTGTGAAACCATTGTGGATTGTAAACACCCATCTGGGTCACTAATGGCCTTTAAAGAAGGAAATCATCTGCCCTGAAGGAACTGAGGCCATCCTGGCTAAGTTTGCAGATGATACAAAGATAGGTGGAGGGACAGGTAGTATTGAGGAGGCGGGGAGGCGGCAGAAGGATTTGGACAGGTTAGGAGAATGGGCAAAGAAGTGCAGATGGAATACAACATGGGGAAGTGTGAGGTCATGTACTTTGTAGGAAGAATAGAGGCATAGACTATTTTCTAAATGGAGAGAGAATTCAGAAATCTGGAGTGCAAAGGGACTTGGGAGTCCTAGTCCAGGATTCTCTTAAGGTTAACTTGCAGGTTGAGTCGGTAGTTAGGAAGGCAAATGCAATGTTGGCATCTATTTCGAGAGGACTAGAATATAAAAGCAGGGATGTACTGCTGAGACTTTATAAGGCTCTGGTCAGACCACATTTAGAATATTGTGAGCAATTTTGGGCCCCGTATCTCAGGAAGGATGTTCTGGCCCTGGAGAGGGTCCAGAGGAGGTTCATGAGAACGATCCCAGGAATGAAAGGCTTAACATATGAGGAACGTTTGAGGACTCTGGGTCTATACTCGATGGAGTTTAGAAGGATGAGGGGGGATCTGATTGAAACTTACAGAATACTGAAAGACCTGGATAGAGTGGAGGTGGAGAAGATGTTTCCATTAGTAGGAGAGACTAGGACCCGAGGACACAGCCTCAGAGTAAAGGGAAGACCTTTTAGAACAGAGATGAGGAGAAACTTCTTTAGCCAGAGAGTGGTGAATCTATGGAATTCATTGCCACAGAAGGCTGTGGAGGCCAGGTCATTGAGTGTATTTAAGACTGAGATAGATAGGTTCTTGATTGGTAAAGGGGTCAAAGG
>JANJGN010000006.1:192034491-192349491 GCA_026770705.1 Isurus oxyrinchus | reverse complement strand
TCTCTCTCGCTGTCTCTCTCTCTCTCGCTGTCTCTTTCTGTCTCTCTCTCTCGCTGTCTCTCTCGCTGTCTCTCTCTCTCTCTCTCGCTGTCTCTCTCTCGCTGTCTCTCTCTCGCTGTCTCTCTCTCGCTGTCTCTCTCTCTCGCTGTCTCTCTCTCTCTCGCTGTCTCTCTCTCTCTCTGTCTCTGTCGCTGTCTCTGTCTCTCTCGCTGTCTCTGTCTCTCTCGCTGTCTCTGTCTCTCTCGCTGTCTCTGTCTCTCTCGCTGTCTCTCTCTCTCTCGCTGTCTCTCTCTCTCTCGCTGTCTCTCTCTCGCTGTCTCTCTCTCTCGCTATCTCTCTCTCTCTCGTTGTCTCTCTCTCGCTGTCTCTCTCTCTCGCTGTCTCTCTCTCTCTCTCTCTCGCTGTCTCTCTCTCTCTCTCTCTCTCTCTTGCTGTCTCTCTCTCTCTCTCGCTGTCTCTCTCTCTCTCTCTCGCTGTCTCTCTCTCTCTCTCTCTCGCTGTCTCTCTTCTCTCTCTCGCTGTCTCTCTCTCGCTGTCTCTCTCTCGCTCTCGCCGTCTCTTGTTCTCCGCTCACTCTCTCGCTGTCTCTCTCTCTCTCTCTGCCTCGCTGTCTATCTCTCTCTCTCTGTCTCTCTCTCTCTCTGTCTCTCTCTCGTTGTCTCTCTCTCTCGTTGTCTCTCTCTCTCTCGCTGTCTCTCTCTCTCTCGCTGTCTCTCTCTCTCTCGCTGTCTCTCTCTCTCTCTCGCTGTCTCTCTCTCTCTCTCGCTGTCTCTCTCTCTCTCTCTCGCTGTCTCTCTCTCTCTCGCTGTCTCTCTCTCTCTCTGTCTCTCTCTCTCGCTCTCGCTGTCTCTTGTTCTCGCTCACTCTCTCGCTGTCTCTCTCTCTCTCTGTCTCGCTGTCTATCTCTCTCTCTCTGTCTCTCTCTCTCGCTGTCTCTCTCTCTCTGTCTCTCTCTCACTCTCTCGCTGTCTCTCTCTCTCTCTGTCTCACTGTCTATCTCTCTCTCTCTGTCTCTCTCTCTCGCTGTCTCTCTCTCTGTCTCTCTCTCTCTCTCTCGCTGTCTCTCTCTCTCTGTCTCTCTCTCTCGCTCTCGCTGTCTCTTGTTCTCGCTCACTCTCTCGCTGTCTCTCTCTCTCTCTCTCTCGCTGTCTATCTCTCTCTCTCTGTCTCTCTCTCTCGCTGTCTCTCTCTCTCTGTCTCTCTCTCTCGCTCTCGCTGTCTCTTGTTCTCGCTCTCTCTCTCGCTGTCTCTCTCTCTCTCTCTCTCTGTCTCGCTGTCTATCTCTCTCTGTCTCTCTCTCTCTCTCTCTGTCTCGCTGTCTATCTCTCTCTCTCTCTCGCTGTCTCTCTCTCTCTCTCTCTCTCGCTGTCTCTCTCTCTCTGTCTCTCGCTCACTCTCTTGCTGTGTCTCGCTCTCTCGGCCTCTCTCTGCACAGTCCCCAGTTGTTCTCCCTTTGCCAATCCCCCCCTCTCCCTCTGCTCACTCTGCTTTGTTTCCCTTTCAGGCTGGGCAATGCAGATGGCAGCATTTATCTTTGTCCGGAGGAATTGGGAAGAGGACCAGGAGTACCTCAGAGACATGTTGGACTACCTGTGTGATATCAAGCATCCTCTGCAGCTTCTTATGTTCCCTGAGGGCACAGATCTCACAGGTGTGTTTCTCAACCCCTTCTCTCCATCACCTCCTGTCCCATCAGCACCTCCAGCCTGCCAGGCACCGGCTTCCTTAGTTACTGATTTTCTACTGGAACAAAGTTAACGACTCACACTCAGTTTGCAATATCTAACTCTGCTTATTGCTTATTGATCATCTATTCAGAAACCACTTTTAGCTGATTGACTGTTAACTGCACTGTAAAGTAGGTAGCTTAGGTAACTTGCAGTTTCTTTTATACTTTTTAAAGCTCACAGTCAAATCCTAAATGTGCAATAAAATTTCAGCTTGTGAAGTAGAGAGCAGAGAATTCCCATGTGCACCAAATGCCCAAGTCTAGCCTGAGCACAGAACAGATTGCTGTGGCCCACTTGTTGAACCTTGGGGTTGGGGAGGGCTTGGGACATGAGGATAACATTAACAGTCACTTGACGAGAGTGGGTTAATTAAGGAAAGCCAGCATGGATTTGTTAAACTAGCTTTCTTGAGTTTTTGTTGAGGTAACAGTGATCGTGATGAGGGTGATGCTCATGTTCATATGGTATATATGGACTTAGAATTATAGAATGGTTAGAGCACAGAAGGAGGCCATTCGGCCTGCCTTGTCCATACTGGCTCTCTGTAAGAGCAACACACCTAGCCCCACTCTCCTGACTTTTCTCCATAGCCCTGCAAAATCTTTCCCTTCAGATAATTATCTAATTCTCATATGAAAGTCTCGATTATACCTGCATCCTCCACACACTCCTAACCATTCACTAGGGAAAAATTGTGTTCCCTCATGTCACCATTGCTTCTTTTGTCAATCACTTGACATCTGTTCTCTCTGGTTCTTGATCCTTCCACCAATGGGAACAGTTTCTCCCTATCTATCCATCCAGATCCCTAATGATTTTGAATACCTCGATCAGATCTCCTCTCAACTGTCCCTTCTCCCAGGAGAACAGTCCCAACTTCTCCAATCTATCTACATAACTGAAGTCCCTCATCCCTGGAACCATTCTCATGAATCTTTCCTGCACTCTCTCTAAAGCTTTCACACCCTTCCTAGAGTGTTACATCAAGAGCGCATCACAATACTCTAGTTGACGCTGAACTAGTGTTTTATCATATCTCCTTTCTACACAACCACCTCTGTCTCTCTCTCTCTCTCCACCCCCCACACACACACCTTAAACCAGCTTATATTTCAACTCTTTCTTGGACTCGAACTCAAGTTCTGTCGAAGGGTCATGAGGACTCGAAACGTCAACTCTTTTCTTCTCCGCCGATGCTGCCAGACCTGCTGAGTTTTTCCAGGTAATTCTGTTTTTGTTTTGGATTTCCAGCATCCGCAGTTTTGTTTTGTTTTTATCTTAGTGTTTTATTAAGGTTTATCATAACTTTGCTTTGTGCTCTATGCTCCTATTGATAAAGCCCAGGATACTGTGCTTTATAAACCGCTCTCTCAGCCTGTTTTGCCAGCTTCAATGATTTATGCACATTTGTACCAGGGCCCTCTGTTTCTTTAGAATTGTACCCTTTATTTTACATTGCCTCTTTACTTTCTTCCTACTAAAATAAATAACTTCACATTTCTCTGCATTAACTTTTAACTGCCACTTGCCCCATCCATTCCCCCAAACGGTCTGCATCCCCTTGAAGTCTCTCACTGTCTTCCTCACAGTTCACATCGCTTCAAACTTTTGTGTCATCCGCAAATTTTGAACTTGTGTCCTGTACGCCCAAGTCTAGGTCATGAATATATACCAGGAAGAGCAGGGGCCCCGAACACCAATCCCTGGGGAACTCCTCCTCCAGTCCGAAAGCAGCCATTCATCACAACCCTCTGTTTCCTGTCACACTCAGAACTCTCTATCCATGCTGACACTGTCCCCTCTATCCCATGGACTTCCTATCCATGCTGACACTGTCCCCTCTATCCCATGGACTTCCTATCCATGCTGACACTGTCCCCTCTATCCCATGGACTTCCTATCCATGCTGATACTGTCCCCTCTATCCCATGGACTTCCTATCCATGCTGACACTGTTCCCTCTATCCCATGGACTCTCACTTTGCTCACAAGCCTGTTGTGTGTCACTTCATTAGATACCTTTTGGAAGTCTGTGTACACCACATCAACAGCATTACCCTCATCGACCCTCTCTTTACCTCATCAAAAACTCCAGCAAGTTAGCTGAACATGATTTTCCCTTAACAAATCCACGCTGGCCTTCCTTAATTTTGTCTCAGACTTTTGTTTCTGGAACTTCCCCATCACTGAGGTTAAACGGACTGGCCTGTAGTTGCTGGGTTTATCCTTACACCCTTACTAGATGAAGGGTATAACGTGTGCAATTCTCCAGCCCTCTGGCACCATCCCTGTTTCTAAGGAGGAATGGGATTTCTTCCCTATTCCCTCAGTATCAGTCCTGACCTTTCTTCAGGCAGCTCTCCGATGTTGCCATGAGATCATATTCCCTTCTGGTTATCTACAGCTGCAGCTCACCAACCTTATTTTCCATGGTTTGTGTTTACATGCATGGTAAGCCTAACTTAGACCTTATTACACTCCCTCTAGTGCCATCTGTCTCCCAATGCTTCCTGCATCTTGTTTCTCCTTCACAGTGCTGCACCCTGGCTCCCACCCACTGCCCAGTTTGTTTCAACCCACCTGAACGGCACTAGTAAATCACCCCACGTGAACATTGATCCTAACCCGGTTGAGGTGCAACCTGTCCGGTCTGCACAGCAGCCATGACAACATTCCCCCGCCCCCCCCAAACACCCCACCTCCCCCGCCCACTCCAAAGCCCCAGGCACCCTCCACATGTCCCTCACACTCCTTCATAACCCTCGCACTCTGACCTTCTCCCCCATGTCCCTCATACTCTGACCTTCTCCCCTATACCCCTTGCACTCTGACCTTCACGAACATATGAATTAGGAGCAGGAGGAGGACATTCGGCCCCTCGAGCCTGCTCTGCCATTCAATAAGATCATGGCTGGTCTGATTTTAACCTCAATCCCACATTCCTGCCTAGCCCCGATAACCTTTCACCCCCTTATTAATCAAGAATCTATCCAGCTCTGCTTTAAAAATATTCAAAAACTCTACTTCCACCACCTTTTCTTCTCATCTCTGTCTTAAATGAGCGACCCCTTATTTTTAAACAGTGACCCCTAGTTCTAGATTCTCCCACAAGACGAAACATCCTTTCCACATCCACCCTGTCAAGACATCTCAAGATCTTAAAGGTTTCAGCTAAGTCACCTCTTACTCTTCTAAACTCCAGTGGATACAAGCCTAACCTGTCCAGCCTATCCTCATAAGACAACCCACCCAATCCTGGTATTAAATCTGGTAAACCTTCTCTGAACTGCTTCTAACACATTTACATCTTTCTTTAAATAAGGAGACCAGTACTGTACCCAATACTCCAGATGTGGTCTCACCAGTGCCCTGTGTAACTGAAGCATAACCTCCCTACTTTTGTCATCAATTCCCCTCACATTAAATAACATTCTATTGTCTTTCCGAATTACCTGCTGTACCTGCAAACTAACCTTTTGTGATTCATGCACTAGGACACCCAGATCCCTCTGAATCTCAGAGCTCTGCAATCTCTCACCATTTAGATAATAAGCTTCTTTTTTATTCTTCCTGCCAAAATGGACAATTTCACATTTGCCCACATTACACTCCATTTGCCCGACCTTTTCCCACTCACTTAACCTATCAATATCACTTTGTAGCCTCCTAATGTCCTCTCCACAATTTACCTTCCTACTTATCTTTGTGTTGTCAGCAAATTTGGCAACTGTTCCTTTAGTCCCTTCATCCAAGTCATTTATATAAACTGTAAAAGGCTGATGCCCCAGTACTGATCCCTGTGGCACACCACTCGCCACATCCTGCCAACCAGAAAAAGACCCATTTATGCCAACTCTCTGCTTCCTGTTAGCCAGCCAATCTTCTATCCATGCCAATATGTTAGTCCCTACACCATGAGCTTTTATTTTCTGCAGTACTCCTTGATGTGGCACTTTATCAAATGCCTTCTGGAAATCTAAGTACAGTACATCCACCGGTCCCCTTTATCCACAGCACGTGTGACTCCTTCAAAGAACTCCAATAAATTGGTTAAACATGATTTCTCTTTCACAAAACCATGTTGACTCTGCCTGATTGCTTTGAATGTTTCTAAATGCGCTGCTATAACATCTTTAATAATAGCTTCTAACATTTTCCCTATGACAGATGTTAGATTAACTGGCCTTTAGTTTCCTGCTTTCTGTCTCTCTCCCTTTTTGAATCAAGGAATTTTATTTGTTATTTTCCGATCTAATGGAATCTTCCCCGAATCTAGGGGATTTTGGAAAATTAAAACCAGTGCATCAACTATCTCACTAGCCACTTCTTTCAAAACCTTATGGTGAAGTCCATCCAGACCTGGGGATTTGTCAGTCCACAGCCCCAACAATTTGCTCAATATCACTTCCCTGGTGACTGTAATTTTCCCAAGTTCCTCCCTCCCTCTCATTTCCTGATTCACCGCTATTTCCGGGATGTTACTTGTCTCCTCTATAGTGAAGACCGAAGCAAGATACCTGTTCAATCCGTCTTCCATTATCAATTCCCCAGACGCGCTCTCTATAGGACCAACGCTCCCTTTGTTAACCCTTTTCTTATTTAAATATCTATAGAAACTCTTACTATCCATCTTTATATTACTCACTAGCTTTCTCTCATACTCTCATTTTTCCCTCCTTATTAATCTTTTTGTCATCCTTTGCTGTGTTTTATATTCTTTCCAATCTTCTGACCTGCCCCCCGTCTTTGTGTAATTATATGTTTTCTCTTTAAGTTTGATATTGTCTTTAACTTTTTTAATTAGCCACGGATGGTGGGCCCTCCCCTTGGGATTTTCCTTTCTCATTGGAATGTGTATATTCTGTTATTTCTGAAATATCCCTTTCAATGTCTGTCACTGAACCCCTATTGACACAGCCCTTAACCTCATTTGCCAGTTCACTCTAGCTAGCTCTGCTTTCACCCCCTCATAATTGCCTTTATTTAAGTTTAAAATACTAGGCTTGCACAAACTTGGTTCTCCCTCAAAATGAATGTAAAATTCAATCATTTTATGATCGCTAGGGCTGCCTTCACTGGGAGGTTATCAATTAATCCTATCTCGTTGCACAATGCCTGCTCTCTGGTTGGCTCCAGAACGTGCTGTTCTAAGAAACTACCCCAAAAACATTCTATGAACTCATCTACGCTACCTTTGCCCATCTGCTTTTTCCAGCCTATATGTTGATTAAAATCCCCCATGGTTATTACCGTACCTTTCTGACAAGCTCCCATTATCTCTCCTTTTATACTCTGCCTTACTGTGTAGTTACAATTCGGGGGCCTGTACACCACTCCCACAAGTGACTTCTTGTCTTTATCAGTCCTCATCTCAACACAAACTGCTTCTACATCCTGGTTTCCTGAACTTAGGCATCCCTCTCTAATGTGCGAATACATTAATTAACAGAGCCGCCCCTCCACCTTTTCCTAGTTTCTAAATGTGACATACCCCTCAATATTCAGCTCCTTCCTAAATGTGACATACCCCTCAATATTCAGCTCCTTCCTAAATGTGACATACCCCTCAATATTCAGCTCCTTCCTAAATGTGACATACCTTCAATATTCAGCTCCTTCCTAAATGTGACATACCTTCAATATTCAGCTCCTTCCTAAATGTGACATACCTTCAACATTCAGCTCCTTCCTAAATGTGACATACCTTCAATATTCAGCTCCTTCCTAAATGTGACATACCCTTCAATATTCAGCTCCTTCCTAAATGTGACATACCTTCAATATTCAGCTCCTTCCTAAATGTGACATACCCTTCAATATTCAGCTCCTTCCTAAATGTGACATACCTTCAATATTCAGCTCCATCCTAAATGTGACATACCCTTCAACATTCAGCTCCTTCCTAAATGTGACATACCTTCAATATTCAGCTCCTTCCTAAATGTGACATACCCTTCAATATTCAGATCCTTCCTAAATGTGACATACCTTCAATATTCAGCTCCATCCTAAATGTGACATACCCTTCAACATTCAGCTCCTTCCTAAATGTGACATACCTTCAATATTCAGCTCCTTCCTAAATGTGACATACCTTTCAACATTCAGCTCCTTCCTAAATGTGACATACCTTCAATATTCAGCTCCTTCCTAAATGTGACGTACCTTCAATATTCAGCTCCTTCCTAAATGTGACGTAGCCTTCAATATTCAGCTCCTTCCTAAATGTGACGTACCCTTCAATATTCAGCTCCTTCCTAAATGTGACATACCTTCAATATTCAGCTCCTTCCTAAATGTGACATACCCTTCAATATTCAGCTCCTTCCTAAATGTGACATACCTTCAATATTCAGCTCCTTCCTAAATGTGACATACCCTTCAATATTCAGCTCCTTCCTAAATATGACATACCTTTCAATATTCAGGTCCTTCCCAAATGTGATGTACCCTTCAATATTCAGCTCCTTCCTAAATGTGACATACCCTTCAATATTCAGCTCCTTCCTAAATATGACATACCTTTCAATATTCAGGTCCTTCCCAAATGTGATGTACCCTTCAATATTCAGCTCCTTCCTAAATGTGACGTACCCTTCAATATTCAGCTCCTTCCTAAATGTGACATACCTTCAATATTCAGCTCCTTCCTAAATGTGACATACCCTTCAATATTCAGCTCCTTCCTAAATGTGACATACCTTCAATATTCAGCTCCATCCTAAATGTGACATACCCTTCAACATTCAGCTCCTTCCTAAATGTGACATACCTTCAATATTCAGCTCCTTCCTAAATGTGACATACCTTTCAACATTCAGCTCCATCCTAAATGTGACATACCCTTCAACATTCAGCTCCTTCCTAAATGTGACATACCTTCAATATTCAGCTCCTTCCTAAATGTGACATACCTTTCAACATTCAGCTCCTTCCTAAATGTGACATACCTTCAATATTCAGCTCCTTCCTAAATGTGACGTAGCCTTCAATATTCAGCTCCTTCCTAAATGTGACGTAGCCTTCAATATTCAGCTCCTTCCTAAATGTGACGTACCCTTCAATATTCAGCTCCTTCCTAAATGTGACATACCCTTCAATATTCAGCTCCTTCCTAAATATGACATACCTTTCAATATTCAGGTCCTTCCCAAATGTGATGTACCCTTCAATATTCAGCTCCTTCCTAAATGTGACATACCCTTCAATATTCAGCTCCTTCCTAAATATGACATACCTTTCAATATTCAGGTCCTTCCCAAATGTGATGTACCCTTCAATATTCAGCTCCTTCCTAAATATGACGTACCCTTCAATATTCAGCTCCTTCCTAAATGTGACATACCTTCAATATTCAGCTCCTTCCTAAATGTGACATACCTTCAATATTCAGCTCCTTCCTAAATGTGACATACCCTTCAATATTCAGCTCCTTCCTAAATGTGACATACCTTCAATATTCAGCTCCTTCCTAAATGTGACATACCCTTCAACATTCAGGTCCTTCCTAAATGTGACATACCTTCAATATTCAGCTCCTTCCTAAATGTGACATACCTTTCAACATTCAGCTCCTTCCTAAATGTGACATACCTTCAATATTCAGCTCCTTCCTAAATGTGACGTACCTTCAATATTCAGCTCCTTCCTAAATGTGACGTAGCCTTCAATATTCAGCTCCTTCCTAAATGTGACGTACCCGTCAATATTCAGCTCCTTCCTAAATGTGACGTACCTTCAATATTCAGCTCCTTCCTAAATGTGACATACCTTCAATATTCAGCTCCTTCCCAAATGTGACATACCCTTCAATATTCAGCTCCTTCCTAAATGTGACATACCCTTCAATATTCAGCTCCTTCCTAAATGTGACATACCTTCAATATTCAGCTCCTTCCTAAATGTGACATACCCTTCAATATTCAGCTCCTTCCTAAATATGACATACCTTTCAATATTCAGGTCCTTCCCAAATGTGATGTACCCTTCAATATTCAGCTCCTTCCTAAATGTGACATACCCTTCAATATTCAGCTCCTTCCTAAATATGACGTACCTTCAATATTCAGCTCCTTCCTAAATGTGACATACCTTCAATATTCAGCTCCTTCCTAAATGTGACGTACCTTCAATATTCAGGTCCTTCCTAAATGTGACATACCTTCAATATTCAGCTCCTTCCTAAATGTGACATACCTTCAATATTCAGCTCCTTCCTAAATGTGACATACCCTTCAATATTCAGCTCCTTCCTAAATGTGACATACCTTCAATATTCAGCTCCTTCCTAAATGTGACGTACCTTCAATATTCAGGTCCTTCCTAAATGTGACATACCTTCAATATTCAGCTCCTTCCTCAATGTGACATACCTTCAATATTCAGCTCCTTCCTAAATGTGACATACCCTTCAATATTCAGGTCCTTCCTAAATGTGACATACCTTCAATATTCAGCTCCTTCCTAAATGTGACATACCCTTCAATATTCAGCTCCTTCCTAAATGTGACATACCTTCAATATTCAGCTCCTTCCTAAATGTGACATACCCTTCAATATTCAGCTCCTTCCTAAATGTGACACACCTTCAATATTCAGGTCCTTCGTAAATGTGACATACCCTTCAATATTCAGCTCCTTCCTAAATGTGACATACCTTCAATATTCAGCTCCTTCGTAAATGTGACATACCTTCAATATTCAGCTCCTTCCTAAATGTGACATACCTTCAATATTCAGCTCCTTCCTAAATGTGACATACCTTCAACATTCAGCTCCTTCCTAAATGTGACATACCTTCAACATTCAGCTCCTTCCTAAATGTGATGTACCCTTCAATATTCAGCTCCTTCCTAAATGTGACATACCTTCAACATTCAGCTCCTTCCTAAATGTGACAGACCTTCAATATTCAGCTCCTTCCTAAATGTGACATACCTTCAACATTCAGCTCCTTCCTAAATGTGACATACCTTCAACATTCAGCTCCTTCCTAAATGTGACATACCCTTCAATATTCAGCTCCTTCCTAAATGTGACATAGCTTCAATATTCAGCTCCTTCCTAAATGTGACATAGCTTCAATATTCAGCTCCTTCCTAAATGTGACATACCCTTCAATATTCAGCTCCTTCCTAAATGTGACATACCTTCAATATTCAGCTCCTTCCTAAATGTGACATACCCTTCAATATTCAGCTCCTTCCTAAATGTGACATACCTTCAATATTCAGCTCCTTCCTAAATGTGACATACCTTCAATATTCAGGTCCTTCCTAAATGTGATGTACCCTTCAATATTCAGCTCCTTCCTAAATGTGACATACCTTCAATATTCAGCTCCTTCCTAAATGTGACATACCTTCAACATTCAGCTCCTTCCTAAATGTGACATACCTTCAATATTCAGCTCCTTCCTAAATGTGACATACTCTTCAATATTCAGCTCCTTCCTAAATGTGACATACCCTTCAATATTCAGCTCCTTCCTAAATGTGACATACCTTCAATATTCAGCTCCTTCCTAAATGTGACATACCCTTCAATATTCAGCTCCTTCCTAAATGTGACATACCCTTCAATATTCAGCTCCTTCCTAAATGTGACATACCTTCAATATTCAGCTCCTTCCTAAATGTGACATACCCTTCAATATTCAGCTCCTTCCTAAATGTGACATACCTTCAATATTCAGGTCCTTCCTAAATGTGACATACCTTCAATATTCAGCTCCTTCCTAAATGTGACATAGCTTCAATATTCAGCTCCTTCCTAAATGTGACATACCTTCAATATTCAGCTCCTTCCTAAATGTGACATACCTTCAATATTCAGCTCCTTCCTAAATGTGACATACCTTCAATATTCAGCTCCTTCCTAAATGTGACATACCTTCAATATTCAGCACCTTCCTAAATGTGACATACCTTCAACATTCAGGTCCTTCCTAAATGTGACATACCTTCAATATTCAGCTCCTTCCTAAATGTGACATACCCTTCAATATTCAGCTCCTTCCTAAATGTGACATACCCTTCAATATTCAGCTCCTTCCTAAATGTGACATACCCTTCAATATTCAGCTCCTTCCTAAATGTGACATACCCTTCAATATTCAGCTCCTTCCTAAATGTGACATACCTTCAATATTCAGCTCCTTCCTAAATGTGACATACCCTTCAATATTCAGCTCCTTCCTAAATATGACATACCTTTCAATATTCAGGTCCTTCCCAAATGTGATGTACCCTTCAATATTCAGCTCCTTCCTAAATGTGACATACCCTTCAATATTCAGCTCCTTCCTAAATATGACATACCTTTCAATATTCAGGTCCTTCCCAAATGTGATGTACCCTTCAATATTCAGCTCCTTCCTAAATATGACGTACCTTCAACATTCAGCTCCTTCCTAAATGTGACATACCTTCAATATTCAGCTCCTTCCTAAATGTGACATACCTTCAACATTCAGCTCCTTCCTAAATGTGACATACCTTCAACATTCAGCTCCTTCCTAAATGTGACATACCCTTCAATATTCAGCTCCTTCCTAAATGTGACATAGCTTCAATATTCAGCTCCTTCCTAAATGTGACATAGCTTCAATATTCAGCTCCTTCCTAAATGTGACATACCCTTCAATATTCAGCTCCTTCCTAAATGTGACATACCTTCAATATTCAGCTCCTTCCTAAATGTGACATACCCTTCAATATTCAGCTCCTTCCTAAATGTGACATACCTTCAATATTCAGCTCCTTCCTAAATGTGACATACCTTCAATATTCAGGTCCTTCCTAAATGTGATGTACCCTTCAATATTCAGCTCCTTCCTAAATGTGACATACCTTCAATATTCAGCTCCTCCTAAATGTGACATACCTTCAACATTCAGCTCCTTCCTAAATGTGACATACCTTCAATATTCAGCTCCTTCCTAAATGTGACATACCCTTCAATATTCAGCTCCTTCCTAAATGTGACATACCTTCAATATTCAGCTCCTTCCTAAATGTGACATACCCTTCAATATGCAGCTCCTTCCTAAATGTGACATACCCTTCAATATTCAGCTCCTTCCTAAATGTGACATACCTTCAATATTCAGGTCCTTCCTAAATGTGACATACCTTCAATATTCAGCTCCTTCCTAAATGTGACATAGCTTCAATATTCAGCTCCTTCCTAAATGTGACATAGCTTCAATATTCAGCTCCTTCCTAAATGTGACATACCTTCAATATTCAGCTCCTTCCTAAATGTGACATACCTTCAATATTCAGCTCCTTCCTAAATGTGACATACCTTCAATATTCAGCTCCTTCCTAAATGTGACATACCTTCAATATTCAGCTCCTTCCTAAATGTGACATACCCTTCAATATTCAGCTCCTTCCTAAATGTGACATACCTTCAACATTCAGGTCCTTCCTAAATGTGACATACCCTTCAATATTCAGCTCCTTCCTAAATGTGACATACCTTCAACATTCAGGTCCTTCCTAAATGTGACATACCCTTCAATATTCAGCTCCTTCCTAAATGTGACATACCCTTCAATATTCAGCTCCTTCCTAAATGTGACATACCCTTCAATATTCAGCTCCTTCCTAAATGTGACATACCTTCAATATTCAGCTCCTTCCTAAATGTGACATACCTTCAATATTCAGCTCCTTCCTAAATGTGACATACCTTCAATATTCAGCTGCTTCCTAAATGTGACGTTCCTTCAATATTCAGCTCCTTCCTAAATGTGACGTACCCTTCAATATTCAGCTCCTTCCTAAATGTGACGTACCTTCAATATTCAGGTCCTTCCTAAATGTGACATACCTTCAATATTCAGCTCCTTCCTAAATGTGACATACCTTCAATATTCAGCTCCTTCCTAAATGTGACATACCCTTCAATATTCAGCTCCTTCCTAAATGTGACATACCTTCAATATTCAGCTCCTTCCTAAATGTGACGTACCTTCAATATTCAGGTCCTTCCTAAATGTGACATACCTTCAATATTCAGCTCCTTCCTAAATGTGACATACCTTCAATATTCAGCTCCTTCCTAAATGTGACATACCCTTCAACATTCAGGTCCTTCCTAAATGTGACATACCTTCAATATTCAGCTCCTTCCTAAATGTGACATACCTTTCAACATTCAGCTCCTTCCTAAATGTGACATACCTTCAATATTCAGCTCCTTCCTAAATGTGACGTACCTTCAATATTCAGCTCCTTCCTAAATGTGACGTAGCCTTCAATATTCAGCTCCTTCCTAAATGTGACGTACCCGTCAATATTCAGCTCCTTCCTAAATGTGACGTACCTTCAATATTCAGCTCCTTCCTAAATGTGACATACCTTCAATATTCAGCTCCTTCCCAAATGTGACATACCCTTCAATATTCAGCTCCTTCCTAAATGTGACATACCCTTCAATATTCAGCTCCTTCCTAAATGTGACATACCTTCAATATTCAGCTCCTTCCTAAATGTGACATACCCTTCAATATTCAGCTCCTTCCTAAATATGACATACCTTTCAATATTCAGGTCCTTCCCAAATGTGATGTACCCTTCAATATTCAGCTCCTTCCTAAATGTGACATACCCTTCAATATTCAGCTCCTTCCTAAATATGACGTACCTTCAATATTCAGCTCCTTCCTAAATGTGACATACCTTCAATATTCAGCTCCTTCCTAAATGTGACGTACCTTCAATATTCAGGTCCTTCCTAAATGTGACATACCTTCAATATTCAGCTCCTTCCTAAATGTGACATACCTTCAATATTCAGCTCCTTCCTAAATGTGACATACCCTTCAATATTCAGCTCCTTCCTAAATGTGACATACCTTCAATATTCAGCTCCTTCCTAAATGTGACGTACCTTCAATATTCAGGTCCTTCCTAAATGTGACATACCTTCAATATTCAGCTCCTTCCTCAATGTGACATACCTTCAATATTCAGCTCCTTCCTAAATGTGACATACCCTTCAATATTCAGGTCCTTCCTAAATGTGACATACCTTCAATATTCAGCTCCTTCCTAAATGTGACATACCCTTCAATATTCAGCTCCTTCCTAAATGTGACGTACCCTTCAATATTCAGCTCCTTCCTAAATGTGACGTACCTTCAATATTCAGGTCCTTCCTAAATGTGACATACCTTCAATATTCAGCTCCTTCCTAAATGTGACATACCTTCAATATTCAGCTCCTTCCTAAATGTGACATACCCTTCAATATTCAGCTCCTTCCTAAATGTGACATACCTTCAATATTCAGCTCCTTCCTAAATGTGACGTACCTTCAATATTCAGGTCCTTCCTAAATGTGACATACCTTCAATATTCAGCTCCTTCCTAAATGTGACATACCTTCAATATTCAGCTCCTTCCTAAATGTGACATACCCTTCAACATTCAGGTCCTTCCTAAATGTGACATACCTTCAATATTCAGCTCCTTCCTAAATGTGACATACCTTTCAACATTCAGCTCCTTCCTAAATGTGACATACCTTCAATATTCAGCTCCTTCCTAAATGTGACGTACCTTCAATATTCAGCTCCTTCCTAAATGTGACGTAGCCTTCAATATTCAGCTCCTTCCTAAATGTGACGTACCCGTCAATATTCAGCTCCTTCCTAAATGTGACGTACCTTCAATATTCAGCTCCTTCCTAAATGTGACATACCTTCAATATTCAGCTCCTTCCCAAATGTGACATACCCTTCAATATTCAGCTCCTTCCTAAATGTGACATACCCTTCAATATTCAGCTCCTTCCTAAATGTGACATACCTTCAATATTCAGCTCCTTCCTAAATGTGACATACCCTTCAATATTCAGCTCCTTCCTAAATATGACATACCTTTCAATATTCAGGTCCTTCCCAAATGTGATGTACCCTTCAATATTCAGCTCCTTCCTAAATGTGACATACCCTTCAATATTCAGCTCCTTCCTAAATATGACGTACCTTCAATATTCAGCTCCTTCCTAAATGTGACATACCTTCAATATTCAGCTCCTTCCTAAATGTGACGTACCTTCAATATTCAGGTCCTTCCTAAATGTGACATACCTTCAATATTCAGCTCCTTCCTAAATGTGACATACCTTCAATATTCAGCTCCTTCCTAAATGTGACATACCCTTCAATATTCAGCTCCTTCCTAAATGTGACATACCTTCAATATTCAGCTCCTTCCTAAATGTGACGTACCTTCAATATTCAGGTCCTTCCTAAATGTGACATACCTTCAATATTCAGCTCCTTCCTCAATGTGACATACCTTCAATATTCAGCTCCTTCCTAAATGTGACATACCCTTCAATATTCAGGTCCTTCCTAAATGTGACATACCTTCAATATTCAGCTCCTTCCTAAATGTGACATACCCTTCAATATTCAGCTCCTTCCTAAATGTGACATACCTTCAATATTCAGCTCCTTCCTAAATGTGACATACCCTTCAATATTCAGCTCCTTCCTAAATGTGACATACCTTCAATATTCAGGTCCTTCGTAAATGTGACATACCCTTCAATATTCAGCTCCTTCCTAAATGTGACATACCTTCAATATTCAGCTCCTTCGTAAATGTGACATACCTTCAATATTCAGCTCCTTCCTAAATGTGACATACCTTCAATATTCAGCTCCTTCCTAAATGTGACATACCTTCAACATTCAGCTCCTTCCTAAATGTGACATACCTTCAACATTCAGCTCCTTCCTAAATGTGATGTACCCTTCAATATTCAGCTCCTTCCTAAATGTGACATACCTTCAACATTCAGCTCCTTCCTAAATGTGACAGACCTTCAATATTCAGCTCCTTCCTAAATGTGACATACCTTCAACATTCAGCTCCTTCCTAAATGTGACATACCTTCAACATTCAGCTCCTTCCTAAATGTGACATACCCTTCAATATTCAGCTCCTTCCTAAATGTGACATAGCTTCAATATTCAGCTCCTTCCTAAATGTGACATAGCTTCAATATTCAGCTCCTTCCTAAATGTGACATACCCTTCAATATTCAGCTCCTTCCTAAATGTGACATACCTTCAATATTCAGCTCCTTCCTAAATGTGACATACCCTTCAATATTCAGCTCCTTCCTAAATGTGACATACCTTCAATATTCAGCTCCTTCCTAAATGTGGCATACCTTCAATATTCAGGTCCTTCCTAAATGTGATGTACCCTTCAATATTCAGCTCCTTCCTAAATGTGACATACCTTCAATATTCAGCTCCTTCCTAAATGTGACATACCTTCAACATTCAGCTCCTTCCTAAATGTGACATACCTTCAATATTCAGCTCCTTCCTAAATGTGACATACCCTTCAATATTCAGCTCCTTCCTAAATGTGACATACCCTTCAATATTCAGCTCCTTCCTAAATGTGACATACCTTCAATATTCAGCTCCTTCCTAAATGTGACATACCCTTCAATATTCAGCTCCTTCCTAAATGTGACATACCCTTCAATATTCAGCTCCTTCCTAAATGTGACATACCTTCAATATTCAGCTCCTTCCTAAATGTGACATACCCTTCAATATTCAGCTCCTTCCTAAATGTGACATACCTTCAATATTCAGGTCCTTCCTAAATGTGACATACCTTCAATATTCAGCTCCTTCCTAAATGTGACATAGCTTCAATATTCAGCTCCTTCCTAAATGTGACATACCTTCAATATTCAGCTCCTTCCTAAATGTGACATACCTTCAATATTCAGCTCCTTCCTAAATGTGACATACCTTCAATATTCAGCTCCTTCCTAAATGTGACATACCTTCAATATTCAGCACCTTCCTAAATGTGACATACCTTCAACATTCAGGTCCTTCCTAAATGTGACATACCTTCAATATTCAGCTCCTTCCTAAATGTGACATACCCTTCAATATTCAGCTCCTTCCTAAATGTGACATACCCTTCAATATTCAGCTCCTTCCTAAATGTGACATACCCTTCAATATTCAGCTCCTTCCTAAATGTGACATACCCTTCAATATTCAGCTCCTTCCTAAATGTGACATACCTTCAATATTCAGCTCCTTCCTAAATGTGACATACCCTTCAATATTCAGCTCCTTCCTAAATATGACATACCTTTCAATATTCAGGTCCTTCCCAAATGTGATGTACCCTTCAATATTCAGCTCCTTCCTAAATGTGACATACCCTTCAATATTCAGCTCCTTCCTAAATATGACATACCTTTCAATATTCAGGTCCTTCCCAAATGTGATGTACCCTTCAATATTCAGCTCCTTCCTAAATATGACGTACCTTCAACATTCAGCTCCTTCCTAAATGTGACATACCTTCAATATTCAGCTCCTTCCTAAATGTGACATACCTTCAACATTCAGCTCCTTCCTAAATGTGACATACCTTCAACATTCAGCTCCTTCCTAAATGTGACATACCCTTCAATATTCAGCTCCTTCCTAAATGTGACATAGCTTCAATATTCTGCTCCTTCCTAAATGTGACATAGCTTCAATATTCAGCTCCTTCCTAAATGTGACATACCCTTCAATATTCAGCTCCTTCCTAAATGTGACATACCTTCAATATTCAGCTCCTTCCTAAATGTGACATACCCTTCAATATTCAGCTCCTTCCTAAATGTGACATACCTTCAATATTCAGCTCCTTCCTAAATGTGACATACCTTCAATATTCAGGTCCTTCCTAAATGTGATGTACCCTTCAATATTCAGCTCCTTCCTAAATGTGACATACCTTCAATATTCAGCTCCTCCTAAATGTGACATACCTTCAACATTCAGCTCCTTCCTAAATGTGACATACCTTCAATATTCAGCTCCTTCCTAAATGTGACATACCCTTCAATATTCAGCTCCTTCCTAAATGTGACATACCTTCAATATTCAGCTCCTTCCTAAATGTGACATACCCTTCAATATTCAGCTCCTTCCTAAATGTGACATACCCTTCAATATTCAGCTCCTTCCTAAATGTGACATACCTTCAATATTCAGGTCCTTCCTAAATGTGACATACCTTCAATATTCAGCTCCTTCCTAAATGTGACATAGCTTCAATATTCAGCTCCTTCCTAAATGTGACATAGCTTCAATATTCAGCTCCTTCCTAAATGTGACATACCTTCAATATTCAGCTCCTTCCTAAATGTGACATACCTTCAATATTCAGCTCCTTCCTAAATGTGACATACCTTCAATATTCAGCTCCTTCCTAAATGTGACATACCTTCAATATTCAGCTCCTTCCTAAATGTGACATACCCTTCAATATTCAGCTCCTTCCTAAATGTGACATACCTTCAACATTCAGGTCCTTCCTAAATGTGACATACCCTTCAATATTCAGCTCCTTCCTAAATGTGACATACCTTCAACATTCAGGTCCTTCCTGAATGTGACATACCCTTCAATATTCAGCTCCTTCCTAAATGTGACATACCCTTCAATATTCAGCTCCTTCCTAAATGTGACATACCCTTCAATATTCAGCTCCTTCCTAAATGTGACATACCTTCAATATTCAGCTCCTTCCTAAATGTGACATACCTTCAATATTCAGCTCCTTCCTAAATGTGACATACCTTCAATATTCAGCTGCTTCCTAAATGTGACGTTCCTTCAATATTCAGCTCCTTCCTAAATGTGACGTACCCTTCAATATTCAGCTCCTTCCTAAATGTGACGTACCTTCAATATTCAGGTCCTTCCTAAATGTGACATACCTTCAATATTCAGCTCCTTCCTAAATGTGACATACCTTCAATATTCAGCTCCTTCCTAAATGTGACATACCCTTCAATATTCAGCTCCTTCCTAAATGTGACATACCTTCAATATTCAGCTCCTTCCTAAATGTGACGTACCTTCAATATTCAGGTCCTTCCTAAATGTGACATACCTTCAATATTCAGCTCCTTCCTAAATGTGACATACCTTCAATATTCAGCTCCTTCCTAAATGTGACATACCCTTCAATATTCAGCTCCTTCCTAAATGTGACATACCTTCAATATTCAGCTCCTTCCTAAATGTGACATACCCTTCAATATTCAGCTCCGTCCTAAATGTGACATACCTTCAATATTCAGCTCCTTCCTAAATGTGATATACCTTCAACATTCAGCTCCTTCCTAAATGTGACATACCTTCAATATTCAGCTCCTTCCTAAATGTGACGTACCTTCAGTATTCAGCTCCTTCCTAAATGTGACATACCCTTCAATATTCAGGTCCTTCCTAAATGTGACATACCTTCATTATTCAGCTCCTTCCTAAATGTGACATACCCTTCAATATTCAGCTCCTTCCTAAATGTGACATACCTTCAATATTCAGGTCCTTCGTAAATGTGACATACCCTTCAATATTCAGCTCCTTCCTAAATGTGACATACCTTCAATATTCAGCTCCTTCCTAAATGTGACATACCTTCAATATTCAGCTCCTTCCTAAATGTGACATACCTTCAATATTCAGCTCCTTCCTAAATGTGACATACCTTCAACATTCAGCTCCTTCCTAAATGTGACATACCTTCAACATTCAGCTCCTTCCTAAATGTGACATACCTTCAACATTCAGCTCCTTCCTAAATGTGACATACCCTTCAATATTCAGCTCCTTCCTAAATGTGACATAGCTTCAATATTCTGCTCCTTCCTAAATGTGACATAGCTTCAATATTCAGCTCCTTCCTAAATGTGACATACCCTTCAATATTCAGCTCCTTCCTAAATGTGACATACCTTCAATATTCAGCTCCTTCCTAAATGTGACATACCCTTCAATATTCAGCTCCTTCCTAAATGTGACATACCTTCAATATTCAGCTCCTTCCTAAATGTGACATACCTTCAATATTCAGGTCCTTCCTAAATGTGATGTACCCTTCAATATTCAGCTCCTTCCTAAATGTGACATACCTTCAATATTCAGCTCCTCCTAAATGTGACATACCTTCAACATTCAGCTCCTTCCTAAATGTGACATACCTTCAATATTCAGCTCCTTCCTAAATGTGACATACCCTTCAATATTCAGCTCCTTCCTAAATGTGACATACCTTCAATATTCAGCTCCTTCCTAAATGTGACATACCCTTCAATATTCAGCTCCTTCCTAAATGTGACATACCCTTCAATATTCAGCTCCTTCCTAAATGTGACATACCTTCAATATTCAGGTCCTTCCTAAATGTGACATACCTTCAATATTCAGCTCCTTCCTAAATGTGACATAGCTTCAATATTCAGCTCCTTCCTAAATGTGACATAGCTTCAATATTCAGCTCCTTCCTAAATGTGACATACCTTCAATATTCAGCTCCTTCCTAAATGTGACATACCTTCAATATTCAGCTCCTTCCTAAATGTGACATACCTTCAATATTCAGCTCCTTCCTAAATGTGACATACCTTCAATATTCAGCTCCTTCCTAAATGTGACATACCCTTCAATATTCAGCTCCTTCCTAAATGTGACATACCTTCAACATTCAGGTCCTTCCTAAATGTGACATACCCTTCAATATTCAGCTCCTTCCTAAATGTGACATACCTTCAACATTCAGGTCCTTCCTGAATGTGACATACCCTTCAATATTCAGCTCCTTCCTAAATGTGACATACCCTTCAATATTCAGCTCCTTCCTAAATGTGACATACCCTTCAATATTCAGCTCCTTCCTAAATGTGACATACCTTCAATATTCAGCTCCTTCCTAAATGTGACATACCTTCAATATTCAGCTCCTTCCTAAATGTGACATACCTTCAATATTCAGCTGCTTCCTAAATGTGACGTTCCTTCAATATTCAGCTCCTTCCTAAATGTGACGTACCCTTCAATATTCAGCTCCTTCCTAAATGTGACGTACCTTCAATATTCAGGTCCTTCCTAAATGTGACATACCTTCAATATTCAGCTCCTTCCTAAATGTGACATACCTTCAATATTCAGCTCCTTCCTAAATGTGACATACCCTTCAATATTCAGCTCCTTCCTAAATGTGACATACCTTCAATATTCAGCTCCTTCCTAAATGTGACGTACCTTCAATATTCAGGTCCTTCCTAAATGTGACATACCTTCAATATTCAGCTCCTTCCTAAATGTGACATACCTTCAATATTCAGCTCCTTCCTAAATGTGACATACCCTTCAATATTCAGCTCCTTCCTAAATGTGACATACCTTCAATATTCAGCTCCTTCCTAAATGTGACATACCCTTCAATATTCAGCTCCGTCCTAAATGTGACATACCTTCAATATTCAGCTCCTTCCTAAATGTGATATACCTTCAACATTCAGCTCCTTCCTAAATGTGACATACCTTCAATATTCAGCTCCTTCCTAAATGTGACGTACCTTCAGTATTCAGCTCCTTCCTAAATGTGACATACCCTTCAATATTCAGGTCCTTCCTAAATGTGACATACCTTCATTATTCAGCTCCTTCCTAAATGTGACATACCCTTCAATATTCAGCTCCTTCCTAAATGTGACATACCTTCAATATTCAGGTCCTTCGTAAATGTGACATACCCTTCAATATTCAGCTCCTTCCTAAATGTGACATACCTTCAATATTCAGCTCCTTCCTAAATGTGACATACCTTCAATATTCAGCTCCTTCCTAAATGTGACATACCTTCAACATTCAGCTCCTTCCTAAATGTGACATACCTTCAACATTCAGCTCCTTCCTAAATGTGACATACCTTCAACATTCAGCTCCTTCCTAAATGTGATGTACCCTTCAATATTCAGCTCCTTCCTAAATGTGACATACCTTCAACATTCAGCTCCTTCCTAAATGTGACATACCTTCAACATTCAGCTCCTTCCTAAATGTGACATACCTTCAATATTCAGCTCCTTCCTAAATGTGACATACCTTCAACATTCAGCTCCTTCCTAAATGTGACATACCTTCAACATTCAGCTCCTTCCTAAATGTGACATACCTTCAACATTCAGCTCCTTCCTAAATGTGACATACCCTTCAATATTCAGCTCCTTCCTAAATGTGACATAGCTTCAATATTCAGCTCCTTCCTAAATGTGACATAGCTTCAATATTCAGCTCCTTCCTAAATGTGACATACCCTTCAATATTCAGCTCCTTCCTAAATGTGACATACCTTCAATATTCAGCTCCTTCCTAAATGTGACATACCCTTCAATATTCAGCTCCTTCCTAAATGTGACATACCTTCAATATTCAGCTCCTTCCTAAATGTGACATATCTTCAATATTCAGGTCCTTCCTAAATGTGACATACCTTCAATATTCAGCTCCTTCCTAAATGTGACATACCCTTCAATATTCAGCTCCTTCCTAAATGTGACATACCGTTCAATATTCAGCTCCTTCCTAAATGTGACATACCCTTCAATATTCAGCTCCTTCCTAAATGTGACATACCCTTCAATATTCAGCTCCTTCCTAAATGTGACATACCTTCAATATTCAGCTCCTTCCTAAATGTGACATACCTTCAATATTCAGCTCCTTCCTAAATGTGACATACCTTCAATATTCAGCTCCTTCCTAAATGTGACATACCCTTCAACATTCCGCTCCTTCCTAAATGTGACATACCTTCAACATTCAGGTCCTTCCTAAATGTGACATACCCTTCAATATTCAGCTCCTTCCTAAATGTGACATACCCTTCAATATTCAGCTCCTTCCTAAATGTGACATACCTTCAATATTCAGCTCCTTCCTAAATGTGACATACCCTTCAATATTCAGCTCCTTCCTAAATGTGACATACCTTCAATATTCAGCTCCTTCCTAAATGTGACATACCCTTCAATATTCAGCTCCTTCCTAAATGTGACATACCTTCAATATTCAGCTCCTTCCTAAATGTGACATACCTTCAATATTCAGCTCCTTCCTAAATGTGACATACCTTCAATATTCAGCTCCTTCCTAAATGTGACATACCTTCAATATTCAGCTCCTTCCTAAATGTGACATACCTTCAATATTCAGCTCCTTCCTAAATGTGACATACCTTCAATATTCAGCTCCTTCCTAAATGTGACATACCTTCAATATTCAGCTCCTTCCTAAATGTGACATACCCTTCAACATTCAGCTCCTTCCTAAATGTGACATACCTTCAACATTCAGGTCCTTCCTAAATGTGACATACCCTTCAATATTCAGCTCCTTCCTAAATGTGACATACCCTTCAATATTCAGCTCCTTCCTAAATGTGACATACCTTCAATATTCAGCTCCTTCCTAAATGTGACATACCCTTCAATATTCAGCTCCTTCCTAAATGTGACATACCTTCAACATTCAGCTCCTTCCTAAATGTGACATACCTTCAACATTCAGCTCCTTCCTAAATGTGACATACCTTCAACATTCAGCTCCTTCCTAAATGTGATGTACCCTTCAATATTCAGCTCCTTCCTAAATGTGACATACCTTCAACATTCAGCTCCTTCCTAAATGTGACATACCTTCAATATTCAGCTCCTTCCTAAATGTGACATACCTTCAACATTCAGCTCCTTCCTAAATGTGACATACCTTCAACATTCAGCTCCTTCCTAAATGTGACATACCTTCAACATTCAGCTCCTTCCTAAATGTGACATACCCTTCAATATTCAGCTCCTTCCTAAATGTGACATACCTTCAATATTCAGCTCCTTCCTAAATGTGACATACCCTTCAATATTCAGCTCCTTCCTAAATGTGACATACCTTCAATATTCAGCTCCTTCCTAAATGTGACATACCCTTCAATATTCAGCTCCTTCCTAAATGTGACATACCCTTCAATATTCAGCTCCTTCCTAAATGTGACATACCTTCAATATTCAGGTCCTTCCTAAATGTGACATACCTTCAATATTCAGCTCCTTCCTAAATGTGACATAGCTTCAATATTCAGCTCCTTCCTAAATGTGACATAGCTTCAATATTCAGCTCCTTCCTAAATGTGACATACCTTCAATATTCAGCTCCTTCCTAAATGTGACATACCTTCAATATTCAGCTCCTTCCTAAATGTGACATACCTTCAATATTCAGCTCCTTCCTAAATGTGACATACCTTCAATATTCAGCTCCTTCCTAAATGTGACATACCCTTCAATATTCAGCTCCTTCCTAAATGTGACATACCTTCAACATTCAGGTCCTTCCTAAATGTGACATACCCTTCAATATTCAGCTCCTTCCTAAATGTGACATACCTTCAACATTCAGGTCCTTCCTAAATGTGACATACCCTTCAATATTCTGCTCCTTCCTAAATGTGACATACCCTTCAATATTCAGCTCCTTCCTAAATGTGACATACCCTTCAATATTCAGCTCCTTCCTAAATGTGACATACCTTCAATATTCAGCTCCTTCCTAAATGTGACATACCTTCAATATTCAGCTCCTTCCTAAATGTGACATACCTTCAATATTCAGCTGCTTCCTAAATGTGACGTTCCTTCAATATTCAGCTCCTTCCTAAATGTGACGTACCCTTCAATATTCAGCTCCTTCCTAAATGTGACGTACCTTCAATATTCAGGTCCTTCCTAAATGTGACATACCTTCAATATTCAGCTCCTTCCTAAATGTGACATACCTTCAATATTCAGCTCCTTCCTAAATGTGACATACCCTTCAATATTCAGCTCCTTCCTAAATGTGACATACCTTCAATATTCAGCTCCTTCCTAAATGTGACGTACCTTCAATATTCAGGTCCTTCCTAAATGTGACATACCTTCAATATTCAGCTCCTTCCTAAATGTGACATACCTTCAATATTCAGCTCCTTCCTAAATGTGACATACCCTTCAATATTCAGCTCCTTCCTAAATGTGACATACCTTCAATATTCAGCTCCTTCCTAAATGTGACATACCCTTCAATATTCAGCTCCGTCCTAAATGTGACATACCTTCAATATTCAGCTCCTTCCTAAATGTGATATACCTTCAACATTCAGCTCCTTCCTAAATGTGACATACCTTCAATATTCAGCTCCTTCCTAAATGTGACGTACCTTCAGTATTCAGCTCCTTCCTAAATGTGACATACCCTTCAATATTCAGGTCCTTCCTAAATGTGACATACCTTCATTATTCAGCTCCTTCCTAAATGTGACATACCCTTCAATATTCAGCTCCTTCCTAAATGTGACATACCTTCAATATTCAGGTCCTTCGTAAATGTGACATACCCTTCAATATTCAGCTCCTTCCTAAATGTGACATACCTTCAATATTCAGCTCCTTCCTAAATGTGACATACCTTCAATATTCAGCTCCTTCCTAAATGTGACATACCTTCAACATTCAGCTCCTTCCTAAATGTGACATACCTTCAACATTCAGCTCCTTCCTAAATGTGACATACCTTCAACATTCAGCTCCTTCCTAAATGTGATGTACCCTTCAATATTCAGCTCCTTCCTAAATGTGACATACCTTCAACATTCAGCTCCTTCCTAAATGTGACATACCTTCAACATTCAGCTCCTTCCTAAATGTGACATACCTTCAATATTCAGCTCCTTCCTAAATGTGACATACCTTCAACATTCAGCTCCTTCCTAAATGTGACATACCTTCAACATTCAGCTCCTTCCTAAATGTGACATACCTTCAACATTCAGCTCCTTCCTAAATGTGACATACCCTTCAATATTCAGCTCCTTCCTAAATGTGACATAGCTTCAATATTCAGCTCCTTCCTAAATGTGACATAGCTTCAATATTCAGCTCCTTCCTAAATGTGACATACCCTTCAATATTCAGCTCCTTCCTAAATGTGACATACCTTCAATATTCAGCTCCTTCCTAAATGTGACATACCCTTCAATATTCAGCTCCTTCCTAAATGTGACATACCTTCAATATTCAGCTCCTTCCTAAATGTGACATACCTTCAATATTCAGGTCCTTCCTAAATGTGACATACCTTCAATATTCAGCTCCTTCCTAAATGTGACATACCCTTCAATATTCAGCTCCTTCCTAAATGTGACATACCGTTCAATATTCAGCTCCTTCCTAAATGTGACATACCCTTCAATATTCAGCTCCTTCCTAAATGTGACATACCCTTCAATATTCAGCTCCTTCCTAAATGTGACATACCTTCAATATTCAGCTCCTTCCTAAATGTGACATACCTTCAATATTCAGCTCCTTCCTAAATGTGACATACCTTCAATATTCAGCTCCTTCCTAAATGTGACATACCCTTCAACATTCCGCTCCTTCCTAAATGTGACATACCTTCAACATTCAGGTCCTTCCTAAATGTGACATACCCTTCAATATTCAGCTCCTTCCTAAATGTGACATACCCTTCAATATTCAGCTCCTTCCTAAATGTGACATACCTTCAATATTCAGCTCCTTCCTAAATGTGACATACCCTTCAATATTCAGCTCCTTCCTAAATGTGACATACCTTCAATATTCAGCTCCTTCCTAAATGTGACATACCCTTCAATATTCAGCTCCTTCCTAAATGTGACATACCTTCAATATTCAGCTCCTTCCTAAATGTGACATACCTTCAATATTCAGCTCCTTCCTAAATGTGACATACCTTCAATATTCAGCTCCTTCCTAAATGTGACATACCTTCAATATTCAGCTCCTTCCTAAATGTGACATACCTTCAATATTCAGCTCCTTCCTAAATGTGACATACCTTCAATATTCAGCTCCTTCCTAAATGTGACATACCTTCAATATTCAGCTCCTTCCTAAATGTGACATACCCTTCAACATTCAGCTCCTTCCTAAATGTGACATACCTTCAACATTCAGGTCCTTCCTAAATGTGACATACCCTTCAATATTCAGCTCCTTCCTAAATGTGACATACCCTTCAATATTCAGCTCCTTCCTAAATGTGACATACCTTCAATATTCAGCTCCTTCCTAAATGTGACATACCCTTCAATATTCAGCTCCTTCCTAAATGTGACATACCTTCAACATTCAGCTCCTTCCTAAATGTGACATACCTTCAACATTCAGCTCCTTCCTAAATGTGACATACCTTCAACATTCAGCTCCTTCCTAAATGTGATGTACCCTTCAATATTCAGCTCCTTCCTAAATGTGACATACCTTCAACATTCAGCTCCTTCCTAAATGTGACATACCTTCAATATTCAGCTCCTTCCTAAATGTGACATACCTTCAACATTCAGCTCCTTCCTAAATGTGACATACCTTCAACATTCAGCTCCTTCCTAAATGTGACATACCTTCAACATTCAGCTCCTTCCTAAATGTGACATACCCTTCAATATTCAGCTCCTTCCTAAATGTGACATACCTTCAATATTCAGCTCCTTCCTAAATGTGACATACCTTCAATATTCAGCTCCTTCCTAAATGTGATGTACCCTTCAATATTCAGCTCCTTCCTAAATGTGACATACCTTCAATATTCAGCTCCTTCCTAAATGTGACATACCTTCAACATTCAGCTCCTTCCTAAATGTGACATGCCTTCAATATTCAGCTCCTTCCTAAATGTGACATACCCTTCAATATTCAGCTCCTTCCTAAATGTGACATACCCTTCAATATTCAGCTCCTTCCTAAATGTGACATACCCTTCAATATTCAGCTCCTTCCTAAATGTGACATACCTTCAATATTCAGCTCCTTCCTAAATGTGACATACCCTTCAATATTCAGCTCCTTCCAAAATGTGACATACCTTCAATATTCAGCTCCTTCCTAAATGTGACATACCCTTCAATATTCAGCTCCTTCCTAAATGTGACATACCTTCAATATTCAGGTCCTTCCTAAATGTGACATACCTTCAATATTCAGCTGCTTCCTAAATGTGACATACCTTCAATATTCAGGTCCTTCCTAAATGTGACATACCTTCAATATTCAGCTCCTTCCTAAATGTGACATAGCTTCAATATTCAGCTCCTTCCTAAATGTGACATACCTTCAATATTCAGCTCCTTCCTAAATGTGACATACCTTCAATATTCAGCTCCTTCCTAAATGTGACATACCTTCATTATTCAGCTCCTTCCTAAATGTGACATACCTTCAATATTCAGCTCCTTCCTAAATGTGACATACCTTCAACATTCAGCACCTTCCTAAATGTGACATACCTTCAACATTCAGGTCCTTCCTAAATGTGACATACCTTCAACATTCAGGTCCTTCCTAAATGTGACATACCTTCAATATTCAGCTCCTTCCTAAATGTGACATACCCTTCAATATTCAGCTCCTTCCTAAATGTGACATACCCTTCAATATTCAGCTCCTTCCTAAATGTGACATACCCTTCAATATTCAGCTCCTTCCTAAATGTGACATACCCTTCAATATTCAGCTCCTTCCTAAATGTGACATACCTTCAATATTCAGCTCCTTCCTAAATGTGACATACCTTCAATATTCAGCTCCTTCCTAAATGTGACATACCCTTCAATATTCAGTTCCTTCCTAAATGTGACATACCTTCAACATTCAGGTCCTTCCTAAATGTGACATACCCTTCAACATTCAGCTCCTTCCTAAATGTGACATACCCTTCAATATTCAGCTCCTTCCTAAATGTGACATACCCTTCAATATTCAGCTCCTTCCTAAATGTGACATAGCTTCAATATTCAGCTCCTTCCTAAATGTGACATACCTACAATATTCAGCTCCTTCCTAAATGTGACATACCCTTCAATATTCAGCTCCTTCCTAAATGTGACATACCTTCAATATTCAGCTCCTTCCTAAATGTGACATACCTTCAATCTTCAGCTCCTTCCTAAATGTGACATACCTTCAATATTCAGCTGCTTCCTAAATGTGACGTACCTTCAATATTCAGCTCCTTCCTAAATGTGACGTACCCTTCAATATTCAGCTCCTTCCTAAATGTGACATACCCTTCAATATTCAGCTCCTTCCTAAATGTGACGTACCCTTCAATATTCAGCTCCTTCCTTAATGTGACATACCTTCAATATTCAGCTCCTTCCTAAATGTGACATACCTTCAACATTCAGCTCCTTCCTAAATGTGACATACCTTCAATATTCAGCTCCTTCCTAAATGTGACATACCTTCAATATTCAGCTCCTTCCTAAATGTGACATACCCTTCAACATTCAGCTCCTTCCTAAATGTGACATACCTTCAACATTCAGGTCCTTCCTAAATGTGACATACCCTTCAATATTCAGCTCCTTCCTAAATGTGACATACCCTTCAATATTCAGCTCCTTCCTAAATGTGACATACCTTCAATATTCAGCTCCTTCCTAAATGTGACATACCCTTCAATATTCAGCTCCTTCCTAAATGTGACATACCTTCAATATTCAGCTCCTTCCTAAATGTGACATACCCTTCAATATTCAGCTCCTTCCTAAATGTGACATACCTTCAATATTCAGCTCCTTCCTAAATGTGACATACCTTCAATATTCATCTCCTTCCTAAATGTGACATACCTTCAATATTCAGCTCCTTCCTAAATGTGACATACCTTCAATATTCAGCTCCTTCCTAAATGTGACATACCTTCAATATTCAGCTCCTTCCTAAATGTGACATACCTTCAATATTCAGCTCCTTCCTAAATGTGACATACCTTCAATATTCAGCTCCTTCCTAAATGTGACATACCCTTCAACATTCAGCTCCTTCCTAAATGTGACATACCTTCAACATTCAGGTCCTTCCTAAATGTGACATACCCTTCAATATTCAGCTCCTTCCTAAATGTGACATACCCTTCAATATTCAGCTCCTTCCTAAATGTGACATACCTTCAATATTCAGCTCCTTCCTAAATGTGACATACCCTTCAATATTCAGCTCCTTCCTAAATGTGACATACCTTCAATATTCAGCTCCTTCCTAAATGTGACATACCCTTCAATATTCAGCTCCTTCCTAAATGTGACATACCTTCAATATTCAGCTCCTTCCTAAATGTGACATACCTTCAATATTCAGCTCCTTCCTAAATGTGACATACCTTCAATATTCAGCTCCTTCCTAAATGTGACATACCTTCAATATTCAGCTCCTTCCTAAATGTGACATACCTTCAATATTCAGCTCCTTCCTAAATGTGACATACCTTCAATATTCAGCTCCTTCCTAAATGTGACATACCTTCAATATTCAGCTCCTTCCTAAATGTGACATACCTTCAATATTCAGCTCCTTCCTAAATGTGACATACCCTTCAATATTCAGCTCCTTCCTAAATGTGACATACCCTTCAATATTCAGCTCCTTCCTAAATGTGACATACCCTTCAATATTCACCTCCTTCCCAAATGTGATGTACCCTAAATGTACAGACCCAAGAGTAAATCAGCGGATAAGGCTGGACACTACAAAAATAATATAACTGCAAAGCTAAAGGACATTAGTGAACCAGATGGGTTTTTACAGCAATTGGAAATGGTTTCGTGGTCATCATCAGACATTTTTAAATTCCAGACATTTATTTAATTCAAATTTCACCATCTGCTGTGGTGGAACCTGGGCTCCCAGGGTCTCTGGAATACTAGTCTAGTGACAATACCACTGAACCACCAGGTCCCTACTAATTTATTGGGGTTCTTTGAGGAAGTAACAAACAATGTGGATAAAGGAGAACCTGTGGATGTGCTGTACATGGATCTCCAAAAGGCATTTCACAAGGTGCCACATCAAACCTTACTATGCAAAATGACAGCTCATTGTGTCGGGGGTAACATATTAGCATGGATAGAGGATTGGTTAGCTAACAGGCAGCAGAGAGTAGGGATGGCAAGGTGTAACAAGTGGAGTGCCACAGGGATCAGTGACTTGGATGATGGGATCGAATGTATGGTTGCTAAATTTGCTGATGACACAAGGTGGGTGGGAAAGTTGGATGTGAAGAGGACATACGTAGTCTGCAAAGGGGCATGGACAGGTTAAGGGCAAATACTTGGCAGATGGAGTATAATGTGGGGAAACGTGAAATTGTCCCACTTTGGCAGGGAGAATAGAAAAGCAGTATATTATTGAAATGTAGAGAGATTGCAGAACTCTGAGGGACCTGGGTGTCCTGGTACATGAATGACAAAAGGTTAGGGTGCAGGTCCAGCGAGGGATTAGGAAGGCAAGTGGAATGCTGTCATTTATTGCCGGATGAATGGAATGTAAAGGTAGGGATGTTTTGCCAAGGTTGTACCAGGCATTGGTGAGGTCACATCTGGAGTCCTGTGTACAGTTTTGGTCTCCTTATCCAAGAAAGGAGATAAACGCATTAGAAGCAGTTCAGAGGAGGTTCACTCACCTGATACCTGGGATGCAGGGGTTATCTGATGAGGAAAGGTTAGACAGGCTGGGCCTGTGTCCATTGGAGTTTAGAAGATTGAGAGGTGATCTTATTGAAACAAAGAAGGTCCTGAGGGGTTTTGACAGGGTGGATGCTGAGTGGATGTTTCCCCTTATGGAGCAGACTAGCAGCAGGGGACACAGTTTAAAAATAAGGGGTCTCCCAGTGAAGATGGAGGTGAGGAGAAATTCTCTCTCTCTGAGGGTTGCAAATCTTTGGAACTCTCTTCTCTGGAGAGAGTTGGGAGCACAGTCAATGAATATTTTTAGGGCAGAGATAGATAGATTCTTGAGTAACAAGGGAGTCAAAGGTTATTGGGTGTTGGTGGGATGTGGAGTTCAGACCACAATCCGATCAGCCATGGTCTTATTGAATAGTGGAGCAGGCTTGAGGGGCCGAATGGCCTACTCCCCCTACTTCATATGTTTCTATATCCCTCACACTCTGACCTTCTCCCCATATCCCTCGCACTCTGTCCCTCTCCTCATATCCCTCGCACTCTGACCTCCTCCCCCATCCCTCGCACACTGACCTTCTCCCCATATCCCTTGCACTCTGACCTTCTCCCCATATCCCTCGCACTCTGACCTCCTCCCCCATCCCTTGCACACTGACCTTCTCCCCATATCCCTCGCACTCTGACCTTCTCCCCATATCCCTCGCACTCTGACCTCCTCCCCATCCCTCGCTCTCTGACCTCTTCCCCCATCCCTCGCACACTGACCTTCTCCCCATATCCCTCGCACTCTGACCTCCTCCCCATCCCTCGCTCTCTGACCTTCTCCCCCATCCCTCGCACTCTGTCCCTCTCCCCATATCCCTCACACTCTGACCTCCTCCCCATATCCCTCGCACTCTGACCTTCTCCCCATATCCCTCGCACTCTGACCTTCTCCCCATATCCCTCACACTCTGACCTCCTCCCCCATCCCTTGCACTCTGACCTCCTCCCCATCCCTCGCACTCTGACCTCCTCCCCCACCCCTCGCACTCTGACCTCCTTCTCCACCCCTCGCACTCTGACCTCCTCCCCCACCCCTCGCACTCTGACCTTCTCCCCCACCCCTCGCACTCTGACCTCCTCCCCCACCCCTCGCACTCTGACCCTCTCCCCCACTTGCCTCGCACTCTGACCTCCTCCCCCACCCCTTGCACTCTGACCTCCTCCCCCACCCCTCGCACTCTGACCTCCACCCCCACCCCTCGCACTCTGACCTCCACCCCCACCCCTCGCACTCTGACCTCCACCCCCACCCCTCACACTCTGACCTCCTCCCCCACCCCTCGCACTCTGACCTCCTCCCCCACCCCTCGCACTCTGACCTCCTCCCCCACCCCTCGCACTCTGACCCTCTCCCCCACCTCCCTCGCACTCTGACCTCCTCCCCCATCCCTCGCACTCTGACCTCCTCCCCCACCCCTCGCACTCTGACCTCCTCCCCCACCCCTCGCACTCTGTCCCTCTCCCCCACCCCTCGCACTCTGACCTCCTCCCCCACCCCTCGCACTCTGACCTCCTCCCCCACCCCTCACACTCTGACCCTCTCCCCCACCTCCCTCGCACTCTGACCTCCTCCCCCATCCCTCGCACTCTGACCTCCTCCCCCACCCCTCGCACTCTGACCTCCTCCCCCACCCCTCGCACTCTGTCCCTCTCCCCCAGATCACTCGCACGGAACTGCCTCGTCCTGCTGATCTCTTTCTTTTCAGTTATCGCTTGTATAGTGCAGTTAGGTTTGGCTTTGTCAGATGCATCAGGACCGTCATGTTTATTTTAAAAAGTTCTATTAAAATTCCTGGCAATGTTGAAATAGTTTCCAGTAGTTTAGACTGTTTTGTTTTCAGGCAATGCTGTGAGGCTCAGTGAAGTATGCAAGTTCTTTAAGCTATCTAACGGCCGGTGTGGGGAGTTGTACTGGAATTGGGTGGTGGGGAGCTGGTGATGTGAAGTAGGTGAATAATTCCTCCAATCCTGGGTGCAGCTTGAAACTCAGCCTTGACATTCTGTTCCGAGCTAACCTGAACCTATCTGTTATCTGCTGCTCTCCTCCCTCTCTCCCATCCCCCCAAATTATCTCTCCCGTCCCCTACCCATCCCCCTCTGCTCGCCTCCCTAAAGGATTGATTTATAGACTGTTTTCAAGAGCTGAGATCTAGTAAGGAGCCAAGATAGAAGATTAAGTACAAGAGATTTCAACCAGGCAGGATCTTGTTCACACACAGTAGTGAGGCTGCGTGAGTCAGCTCCAGGGTTAGTGGCTGAGAC
The DNA here is from genome assembly GCA_026770705.1 of Isurus oxyrinchus. NCBI lineage: Eukaryota > Metazoa > Chordata > Chondrichthyes > Lamniformes > Lamnidae > Isurus > Isurus oxyrinchus. Next base: position 192,315,068 of record JANJGN010000006.1, on the reverse strand, counting down.
AACATCTGAAGATTGGATTGGATAGGAGCATGAAGTAAAGGGGTTAAAGAGATACAGGAAGAGGGTAACTGATTGAAACTGTTTGCTGCTGGGGAGGGTAAAGGCTCACATAAACTGGTTGGGCTGAAGGGCCTGTTTCTGTGTTTGCTCACTCACTTTTCCAGAACCACTTCATCCAATTCAGGGTGGAGGGGAGTCAGATCCTGTCCGGACGGGCAATGGGTGCTGGACAGGGTGCACCCATGACGGGACGTCAGTCCGTCACAGAGCACACTCTCACGCACAGACACACACACTAGGGAACAATTTAATGTAGCCAGACCAGCTAAATCAGCACATCGTTGGGCACTGAGAGGAAACCAGAGCCCCTGGAGAAAACCCACACAGACACGGGAAGAACTTGCAAACTCCCTGTTTCTGTGCGTTAACTTCATAAATGGACCATGCCCCTTCCCGTTCACTCCCACTGTACACAATCCCAATCCCAAACCCCTTCCCGTTCACTCCCACTGTACACAATCCCAATGGACCCAAACCCCTTCCTGTTCACTCCCACTGTGCACAATCCCAATGGACCCAAACCCCTTCCCGTTCACTCCCACTGTACACAATCCCAATCCCAAACCCCTTCCCGTTCACTCCCACTGTACACAATCCCAATGGACCCAAACCCCTTCCCGTTCACTCCCACTGTACACAATCCCAATCCCAAACCCCTTCCCGTTCACTCCCGCTGTACACAATCCCAATCCCAAACCCCTTCCCGTTCACTCCCACTGTAGACAATCCCAATGGACCCAAACCCCTTCCCGTTCACTCCCACTGTGCACAATCTCAATGGACCCAAACCCCTTCCCGTTCACTCCCACTGTACACAATCCCAATGGACCCAAACCCCTTCCCGTTCACTCCCACTGTACACAATCCCAATGGACCCAAACCCCTTCCCGTTCACTCCCACTGTACACAATCCCAATGGACCCAAACCCCTTCCCGTTCACTCCCACTGTACACAATCCCAATCCCAAACCCCTTCCCGTTCACTCCCACTGTACACAATCCCAATCCCAAACCCCTTCCCGTTCACTCCCACTGTGCACAATCTCAATGGACCCAAACCCCTTCCCCTTCACTCCCACTGTACACAATCCCAATGGACCCAAACCCCTTCCCATTCACTCCCACTGTACACAATCCCAATGGACCCAAACCCCTTCCCGTTCACTCACACTGTACACAATCCCAATGGACCCAAACCCCTTCCCGTTCACTCCCACTGTACACAATCCCAATGGACCCAAACCCCTTCCCGTTCACTCCCACTGTACACAATCCCAATGGACCCAAACCCCTTCCCGTTCACTCCCACTGTACACAATCCCAATCCCAAACCCCTTCCCATTCACTCCCACTGTACACAATCCCAATGGACCCAAACCCCTTCCCATTCACTCCCACTGTACACAATTTCAATGGACCCAAACCCCTTCCCGTTCACTCCCACTGTACACAATCCCAATGGACCCAAACCCCTTCCCGTTCACTCCCACTGTACACAATCCCAATGGACCCAAACCCCTTCCCGTTCACTCCCACTGTACACAATCCCAATCCCAAACCCCTTCCCATTCACTCCCACTGTACACAATCCCAATGGACCCAAACCCCTTCCCATTCACTCCCACTGTACACAATTTCAATGGACCCAAACCCCTTCCCGTTCACTCCCACTGTACACAATCCCAATGGACCCAAACCCCTTCCCATTCACTCCCACTGTACACAATCCCAATGGACCCAAACCCCTTCCCATTCACTCCCACTGTACACAATCCCAATGGACCCAAACCCCTTCCCATTCATTCCCACTGTATGAAATCCCATTGGAACAAAGCCAGTCTTTTTCCCTGTGGCTGTTTGCGACAGACTGTCTCTCTCTGAGGATGTTGGTGGCCGTTACTAGCTGTTAGTCAGTCAGTGTTGAAGGTTACCGAGGGTCTGAAGGTCTAATCATTCTGTATAAATCAGACGTTGTACTTCCTGTTTTCTACTGATTTTGTGGAAATGTTGTTGCTGAGTGAATGAATGAATAAATAGGTTCTGGGACAAGGATTAATAGCCTTGGTTATTTTTAACAACTGTTTACATGATTCCCAGCCAAGTATAAAATTCCTTGGCAAATGTGTACTGAATTTGTCAGAATTTAGATTCTGGCTGCACTTCCTTACATGAAGGGGAGGGAGTGGGGGTTTGTGAGAGAACATGTTTAATTATCCAACCTCTCAACTCTCTGTAACCAGCTAGGAAATACAATAATCTGACAGCTTTTTCAAAACTCCACCTGACCGACACTCTGTCTCCCCATAACCCCCGACCCCACCTACACACTGTCTCCCCATAACCCCCAACCCCACCTACACACTGTCTCCCCATAACCCCCGACCCCACCTACAAACGGTCTCCCCATAACCCCCGACCCCACCTACACACTGTCTCCCCATAACCCCCGACCCCACCTACACACTGTCTCCCCATAACCCCCGACCCCACCTACACTCTGTCTCCCCATAACCCCCGTCCCCACCTACACCCTGTCTCCCCATAACCCCCGACCCCACCTACACACTGTCTCTCCATAACCCCCGACCCCACCTACACAGTCTCCCCATAACCCCCAACCCCACCTACACACTGTCTCCCCATAACCCCCGACCCCACCTACACACTGTCTCCCCATAACCCCCGACTCCCTACAAACTGTCTCCCCTAACCCCCGACCCCACCTACACACTGTCTCCCCATAACCCCCGACCCCACCTACACCCTGTCTCCCCATAACCCCCATCCCCACCTACACCCTGTCTCCCCATAACCCCCGATCCCACCTACACACTGTCTCCCCATAATCCCGACCCCACCTACACACTGTCTCCCCATAACCCCCGACCCCAACTACACCCTGTCTCCCCATAATCCCCGACCCCCTACACACTGTCTCCCCATAACCCCCGACCCCACCTACACCCTGTCTCCCCATAACCCCCGACCCTACCTACACACTGTCTCCCCATAACCCCCGACCCCATCTACACCCTGTCTCCCCGTAACCCCCGACCCCCTACACACTGTCTCCCCATAACCCCCGACCTCACCTACACCCTGTCTCCCCATAACCCCCGACCCCCTACACACTGTCTCCCCATAACCCTCGACCCCACCTACACCCTGTCTCCCCATAACCCCCGACCCCACCTACACACTGTCTCCCCATAACCCCCGACCCCACCTACACACTGTCTCCCCATAACCCTCGACCCCCTACACACTGTCTCCCCATAACACCCGACCCCCTACACTCTGTCTCCCCATAACCCCCGACCCCACCTACACTCTGTCTCCCCATAACCCCCGACCCCACCTACACTCTGTCTCCCCATAATCCCCGACCCCACCTACACACTCTCCCCATAACCCCCGACCCCACCTACACACTGTCTCCCCATAACCCCCGATCCCCTACACACAGTCTCCCCATAACCCCCGACCCCACCTACACACTCTCCCCATAACCCCTGACCCCACCTACACACTGTCTCCCCATAACCCCCGACCCCCTACACACAGTCTCCCCATAACCCCCGACCCCACCTACACACTGTCTCCCCATAACCCTCGACCCCACCTACACACTGTCTCCCCATAACCCCCAACCCCACCTACACCCTGTCTCCCCATAACCCCCAACCCCCTACACACTGTCTCCCCATAACCCCCAACCCCACCTACACACTGTCTCCCCATAACCCCCAACCCCCTACACACTGTCTCCCCATAACCCCTGACCCCACCTACACACTGTCTCCCCATAACCCTCGACCCCACCTACACACTGTCTCCCCATAACCCCCGACCCCACCTACACACTGTCTCCCCAAAACCCTCGACCCCACCTACACTCTGTCTCCCCATAACCCCCGACCCCCTACACACTGTCTCCCCATAACCCCCGACCCCCTACACACTGTCTCCCCATAACCCCCGACCCCCTACACACTGTCTCCCCATAACCCCCGACCCCACCTACACTCTGTCTCCCCATAACCCCCGACCCCACCTACACACTCTCTCCCCATAATCCCCGACCCCACCTACACACTCTCCCCATAACCCCCGACCCCACCTACACACTGTCTCCCCATAACCCCCGACCCCCTACACACAGTCTCCCCATAACCCCCGACCCCACCTACACACTCTCCCCATAACCCCCGACCCCACCTACACACAGTCTCCCCATAACCCCCGACCCCCTACACACAGTCTCCCCATAACCCCCGACCCCACCTACACACTGTCTCCCCATAACCCTCAACCCCACCTACACACTGTCTCCACATAACCCCCAACCCCACCTACACCCTGTCTCCCCATAACCCCCAACCCCCTACACACGGTCTCCCCATAACCCCCGACCCCACCTACACACTGTCTCCCCATAACCCCCGACCCCACCTACACACTGTCTCCCCATAACCCCCGACCCCACCTACACACTCTCCCCATAACCCCTGACCCCACCTACACACTGTCTCCCCATAACCCCCGACCCCACCTACACACGGTCTCCCCATAACCCGCGACCCCACCTACACACTCTCTCCCCATAACCCCTGACCCTACCTACACACAGTCTCCCCATAACCCCCAACCCCACCTACACACTGTCTCCCCATAACCCCCAACCCCCTACACACTGTCTCCCCATAACCCCCGACCCCACCTACACACTGTCTCCCCATAACCCCCGACCCCACCTACACACTCTCCCCATAACCCCCGACCCCACCTACACACTGTCTCCCCATAACCCCCGACCCCCTACACACAGTCTCCCCATAACCCCCGACCCCACCTACACACTGTCTCCCCATAACCCTCAACCCCACCTACACACTGTCTCCCCATAACCCCCAACCCCACCTACACCCTGTCTCCCCATAACCCCCAACCCCCTACACACTGTCTCCCCATAACCCCCAACCCCACCTACACACTGTCTCCCCATAACCCCCAACCCCCTACACACTGTCTCCCCATAACCCTCGACCCCACCTACACACTGTCTCCCCATAACCCCCGATCCCCTACACACGGTCTCCCCATAACCCGCGACCCCACCTACACACTCTCTCCCCATAACCCCTGACCCTACCTACACACAGTCTCCCCATAACCCCCGACCCCACCTACACACTGTCTCCCCATAACCCCCGACCCCACCTACACACTGTCTCCCCATAACCCCCGACCCCACCTACACACTGTCTCCCCATAACCCCCAACCCCCTACACACAGTCTCCCCATAACCCCCGACCCCCCCCACACCCTGTCTCCCAATAACCCCCAACCCCCTACACACTCTCCCCATAACCCCTGACCCCACCTACACACTGTCTCCCCATAACCCCCGACCCCACCTACACACTGTCTCCCCATAACCCCCAACCCCACCTACACACTGTCTCCCCATAACCCCCGACCCCCTACACACTGTCTCCCCATAACCCCCGACCCCACCTACACTCTGTCTCCCCATAACCCCCGACCCCACCTACACACTCTCTCCCCATAATCCCCGACCCCACCTACACACTCTCCCCATAACCCCCGACCCCACCTACACACTGTCTCCCCATAACCCCCGACCCCCTACACACAGTCTCCCCATAACCCCCGACCCCACCTACACACTCTCCCCATAACCCCCGACCCCACCTACACACAGTCTCCCCATAACCCCCGACCCCACCTACACACAGTCTCCCCATAACCCCCGACCCCCTACACACAGTCTCCCCATAACCCCCAACCCCACCTACACACTGTCTCCCCATAACCCCCGACCCCACCTACACACTGTCTCCCCATAACCCCCGATCCCACCTACACACTGTCTCCCCATAACCCCCGACCCCACCTATACCCTGTCTCCCCATAACCTCCAACCCCATAATCCCCAACCCCACCTACACACAGTCTCCCCATAACCCCCGACCCCACCTATACCCTGTCTCCCCATAACCTCCAACCCCATAACCCCCAACCCCACCTACACACTGTCTCCCCATAACCTCCAACCCCACCTACACACTCTATCCCCATAACCTCCAACCCCATAACCCCCAACCCCACCTACACACTGTCTCCCCATAACCCCCCACCCCATAACCCTAACCCCACCTGCACATTATCTCCCCATAACCCCCAACCCCCCTACACACTGTCTCCCCATAACCCCTGACCCCACCTACACACTGTCTCCCCCCCTAACCCCCAACCCCCCCTACACACTGTCTCCCCATAACCCCCAACCCCACCTACACACTGTCTCCCCATAACCCTAACCCCCCCCAACACACTGTCTCCCCATAACCCCCAACCCCATAACCCCCGACCCCCTTACTCACTGTCTCCCCATAACCTCCAACCCCATAACCCCCGACCCCATCTACACACTGTCTCTCCATAACCCCCGACCCCCCCTACACACTGTCTCCCCATACCCCCCAACCCCACCTACACACTGTCTCCCCATACCCCCCAACCCCACCTACACACTGTCTCCCCATAACCCCCGACCCCACCTAACCACCATCTCCCCATATTCATCAATCCCACTTACTCCCCATATCCCTCAACACCACCTACCCACCCTCTCCCCATATCCACAATCCCACCGAACCCCTTCCCATATTCTTTCATTTGTTCATGGCATGAGGGCATCACTGCCTAGCCCAGCATTTATTGCCCATCCCTAGTTGCCCCTTGAGAAGATAGTGGTGAGCTGCCTTCTTGAACCGCTGCAGTCCATGTGGTGTAGGTACACCCACAGTGCTGTTAGGGAGGGAGTTCCAGGATTTTGACCCAGTGACAGTGAAGGAACGGCGATATATTTCCAAGTTAGGATGGTGAGTGACTTGGAGGGGAACTTCCAGGTGGTGGTGTTCACATCTATCTGCTGCCCTTGTCCTTCTAGATGGTAGTGGTCGTGGGTTTGGAAGGTGCTGTCTGAGGAGCCTTGGTGAGTTCCTGCAGTGCATCTTGCAGATGGTACACACACTGCTGCTACTGTGTGTCGGTGGTGGAGGGAGTGAATGTTTGTGGATGGGGTGCCAATCAAGCGGCTGCTTTGTCCTGGATGGTGTCGAGCTTCTTGAGTGTTGTGGGAGCTGCATTCATCCAGGCAAGTGGGGAGTATTCCATCACACTCCTGACTTGTGCCTTGTAGATGGTGGACAGGCTTTGGGGAGTCAGGAGATGAGTTACTCACTGCAGGATTCCCAGCCTCTGACCTGCTCTTGTAGCCACAGTATTTATATGGCTGGTGCAGTTCAGTTTCTGGTAGATGGTGCCCCTCCCCCCACCTCTTCCCCACATCCCCCAGCTCCAGCTTCTCGCCAGTGATTCTGACACTACCCTCTCAGTCACACCGTGGGACAGGGCCACAGATGGTAGGGATGAGGATTACCTACACCGCATTAGTGATGTGTTTATAATGCTGCTGTGTGCTGTTTCTTAGATTCCACCAAAGCACGGAGTGATCAGTTTGCCAATTCTCGTGGCCTGCCGACATACGAATATGTCCTCCACCCCCGGACTAATGGCTTCTCCTACATTGTCGAGCAGCTACGGAAAGGTGAGTACCACTCCTGCCTTTATCTATCCTTTAGTCCTCCATCTTGTTCTCAGCCCCTATTTCACCATGTGCTGTTGGCAGTATCCATTGTTTAAGCATTGTCACTCCCCAGGTTGTAGTAGCTCTTGATTCCTCTGCTATTGATCCCCTCCTCACTCCCTCTCTTCCCCCCTTCCTCCCCTATATGGTGCTGACTGTCTCCATCCCTCCAATCTTTGCACTCTAGACAGCGATTAGGAGCAGGAACCCTGGCTGATTTCCCCTCTCTCTCTCTGTCCCAGGGATCACTGGACAGTGATCAGGAGCAGGAACCCTGGCTGATTTCCCCTCTGTCTCTCTAACCCAGGAATCACTGGACAGTGATCAGGAGCAGGAACCCTGGCTGATTTCCCCTCTGTCTCTCTAACCCAGGAATCACTGGACAGTGATCAGGAGCAGGAACCCTGGCTGATTTCCCCTCTGTCTCTCTAACCCAGGGATCACTGGACAGTGATCAGGAGCAGGAACCCTGGCTGATTTCCCCTCTCTCTCTAACCCAGGGATCACTGGACAGTGATCAGGAGCAGGATCTCTGGCTGATTTCCCCTCTCTCTCTAACCCAGGGATCACTGGAGACTGATCAGAGCAGGAACCCTGGCTGATTTCCCCTCTCTCTAACCCAGGGTTCACTGGACAGTGATCAGGAGCAGGAACCCTGGCTGATTTCCCCTCTCTCTCTCTGTAACCCAAGGATCATTGGACAGTGATCAGGAGCAGGATCTCTGGCTGATTTCCCCTCTCTCTCTAACCCAGGGATCACTGGAGACTGATCAGAGCAGGAACCCTGGCTGATTTCCCCTCTCTTTAACCCAGGGATCACTGGACAGTGATCAGGAGCAGGAACCCTGGCTGATTTCCTCCTCCTCTCTAACCCAGGAATCACTGGACAGTGATCAAGAGCAGGAACCCTGGCTGATTTCCCCTCTTTCTCTAACCCAGGGATCACTGGATAGTGATCAGGAGCAGGATCTCTGGCTGATTTCCTCCTCCTCTCTAACCTAGGGATCACTGGATAGTGATCAGAAGGAGGATCCCTGGCTGATTTCCCCACTCTCTCTCTCTCTCTCTCTCTAACCTAGGGATCACTGGACACAGTGATCAGGAGCAGGAACCCTGGCTGATTTCCCCTCTCTCTCTAACCCAGGAATCACTGGACAGTGATCAGGAGCAGGAACTCTGGCTGATTTCCCCTCTCTCTCTCTAACCCAGGAATCACTGGACAGTGATCAGGAGCAGGAACCCTGGCTGATTTCCCCTCTCTCTCTCTAACCCAGGGATCACTGGACAGTGATCAGGAGCAGGAACCCTGGCTGATTTCCCCTCTCTCTCTCTAACCCAGGAATCACTGGACAGTGATCAGGAGCAGGAACCCTGGCTGATTTCCCCTCTCTCTCTCTAACCCAGGGATCACTGGACAGTGATCAGGAGCAGGAACCCTGGCTGATTTCCCCTCTCTCTCTCTAACCCAGGGATCACTGGACAGTGATCAGGAGCAGGAACCCTGGCTGATTTCCCCTCTGTCTCTCTCTGTAACCCAGGAATCACTGGACAGTGATCAGGAGCAGGAACCCTGGCTTATTTCGCTTCTCTCTCTGACCCAGGGATCACTGGACGGTGATCAGGAGCAGGAACTCTGGCTGATTTCCCCTCTGTCTGACCCAGGAATCACTGGACACAGTGATCAGGAGCAGGAACCCTGGCTGATTTATTTTTCTGCTGTTATCCCTCTCTAGTAAGGAAATCAGGCAGGCACCCTGGCTGGCTCCCACAGATCAGGAATCCATGCTGGAATCTCTCCAAATTCCCTTTTGTTTTAATTTATTCCTTGGATTTTGGGAATTGCTGTCAGGGCTGGTATTTATTCCTGACCCTGGTCCGATGATGGTAGTGGTGAGCTGCCTTGCATGTTGATCATCTTTCCCTGAGTGTCTCGCTGGGCCTTCTCCACAGGCACTTAAAGCAGAAACTACTGCTTGGTTAGGGGCTCGAGTCACACAGAGGCCAGACCGGGTTAGGAGAGCAGGTTTCCTTCTTTTGAGGATATTAGTGAATCAGGTGGGGTTTTTTTAGACCATTTGACACTTACTGATCCCGGTTTTTTATTTATTTTTAAGACTGAGCTCAAACCCTTAAGCCGGTCCTCTAAACTAAGGACTCAGCTCTCGGGAGAATGACAGGCCCTGACTTCCTGTGTGGCAAGTGGAGTGAAAACACTTAGCTGGTTTAGTTTCCTTGATGTCAGCTGCTTTTGAGTCTGTGTCCTGTTTACAAGAAGTTACGATGTGGCAGCTGTGGGTTAGCTACGCTCTGTGCTTTGCTGCTCTGCACTCTGCTGACTGCAAGCTGCTCCGTATACAGGCCATTCAGCGCAGAATATCCTCTCAAGATCTTTCAACTCTACAGACAGAGAAAGTGAGAAGGTGAAACAGAGAGAGAGACGCACAGGGGGAGAGTCAGAGACCTGCACAGAGTGAGAGAGGGGGACCCAGATGAAGAGGCATGCAGTGAGAGACAGGTGCACACCAAAGACCTGTGTCCATATGCAGCAAGACCTGGAAATATTCAGGCTTGGGCTGATGATCATAGAAAAGAATCATAGAAAGCTTACAGCACAGAAAGAGGCCACTCGGCCCATTGTGTCTGTGCCGGCTGAAAACCGAGCCCCCCGCAGCCTCACCCCACTTTCCAGCATTTGGCCCGTAGACCTGCAGGTTCCGGCACTTGAGGTGCAGATCCAAACACCTTTTCAATGAGTTGCGGGTTTCTGCCTACACGACCCTTTCAGGCAGTGAGTTCCAGACCCCCACAATCCTCTGGGTAGAAATATATTTCCTCATCCCCCTTTAATCTTTCTACCAATTACTTTAAATCTATGTCCCCTAATCACTGACCTCTCTGCACTTCCCATCCACTCTATCCAGGCCCCTCACTATTTTGTATATCTCAATCAATCACCCTCAGCCTCCTCTATTCTAGGACAGGTACAGCTCAGGGTTAGATACAGAGTAAAGCTCCTTCTACACTGTCCCAATCAAACACTCCCAGGACAGGTACAGCATGGGGTTAGATACAGAGTAAAGCTCCCTCTACACTGTCCCCATCAAACACTCACAGGACAGGTACAGCACGGGGTTAGATACAGAGTAAATCTCCCTCTACACTGTCCCCATCAAACACTCCCAGGACAGGTACAGCGCAGGGTTAGATACAGAGTAAAGCTCCCTGTACACTGTCCCCATCAAACACTCCCAGGACAGGTACAGCATGGGGTTAGATACAGAGTAAAACTCCCTCTACACTGTCCTCATCAAACACTCCCAGGACAGGTAGAGCACGGGGTTAGATACAGAGTAAAGCTCTCTCTACACTGTCCCCATCAAACACTCCCAGGACAGGTACAGGACAGGGTTAGATACAGAGTAAAGCTCCCTCTCTACACTTCAGAATTCCTAAGCCAACAGCACTAAAACAGAATATCTGGTCATTTTTTTATTGCTGTTTGTGCTTTCATGCTGTGTTGAAATTGGTGACCATATTTCTGACATTGTAATAGTGACTACAATTCAAACACAGCACAACAGAACTGCTGTCCTGAGAGGACAGTCAAGGCTGCAGTTTGGGGTCTTGTCTGAAAATGGTGGCTCCACCAGCTCAGCATTTCATCTAGATTGCTCCATTGACAGAACATAAGAGATAAGAGCAGGAGTAGACCCATTTGTCCATTGAGCCTGCTGCACACCTTTTATATATTCTTCTATGGTATGTGAGCATCACTGGCTGGGCCAACATTTAATCCCCATCCCTAGTTGCCCTTGAGAAGGTGGTGGTGAGCTGCCTTCTCAAAGCGCCTTATCTTTAACACTGATGTGCTGGGCTCCTCCATCATTGAGGATGGGGATATTTGTGGAGCCTCCTCCTCCAGTGAGTTGTTTAATTGTCCACCACCATTCACAACTGGATGTGGCAGGACTGCAGAGCTTAGATCTGATCCATTGGTTGTGGGATCGCTTAGCTCTGTCTATCAGTTGCTGCTTATGCTGTTTGACATGCAAGTAGTCCTGTGTTATAGCTTCACCAGGTTGACACCTCATTTTAGGTATGCCTGGTGCTGCTCCTGGAATGCCCTCCTGCACTCTTCATTGAACCAGGGTTGATCCCCATCACTTGATGGTAATGGTAGAGAGGGGGATATGCTGGGCCATGAGGTTACAGATTGTGTTCGAGTACAATTCTGCTGCTGCTGATGGCCCACAGCACCTCATGGATGCCCAGACTTGAGTTGCTAGATCTGTGTGAAATCTATCCCATTTAGCACAGTGGTAGTACCACACAACACGCTGGAGGGTATCCTCAATGTGAAGGTGGGACTTTGTCTCCACAATGACTGTGTGGTGGTCACTCCTACCGATACTGTCACGGACAGATGCATCTGCAGCAGGCAGGTTGGTGAGGATGAGATCAAGTATGTTTTTCCCTCTTGTTGGTTCCCTCACCACCTGCCGCAGACCCAGTGTAGCAGCTATGTCCTTTAGGACTCGGCCAGCTGTGTCAGTAGTGGTGCCACCGAGCCACACTTGGTGATGGACATTGAAGTCTCCAATCTAGAGGAGGATTATATTCCCACGAGTCAGTGTCGATGGAAGTGTACCCCATTGGCTGTCCCACCACCAGAGCTTAAATTCAGTGAATACACCTGGAATTAAGGGTAGTCTAATGGTGACCATGTAACCATTGTCAATTGTTGTAAAAACCCATCTGGGTCACTAATGCCCTTTAGGGAGGGAAATCTGCTGTCCTTACCTGGTTTGGCCTACATGTGACTCCAGACCCACAGCAATGTGGGTGACTCTGAAATGGCCGAGCCAGACACTCAGTTGTATCAAACCACTACAAAGTCACAAAAAGGAATGAAACCGGACGGACCACCCAGCATCCACCTAGTCACCGGAAACAACAACAGCAAACTCAGCCCTGTCAACCCTGCAAAGGATCCATGTCCCCATTGACTGTCTCAGACTCCAAACGTCTATCAACCTCTGTCTTCAATATACTCAAGAACAGTGAAACCACAGCTCTCTTGAGGTCGAGAGTTTCAAAGATTTACAACCCTCTGATTTTAAGAAAAAGAAGGAGATTACAGACCGGAGGGTGGGAGGAAGCAGCATTTTACTGACCGGTTAGCATAACATCAGTAGTAGGGAAAAGTCTATTATAAAGGATGTGATAACAGGACACTTAGAAAATATCAATGGGATTAGACAAAGTCATCATGGATTTATGAAAGGGAAACCATGTTTGACAAACCCACTGGAGTTTTTAGAGATAAAGGTAAAATACTGTGGAACTCTTTCTCTGGTACATCGAGGAGGGGGTGCAGAGGAGATTCACCAGGATGTTGCCTGGGATGAAACATTTAAGTTATGAAGAGAGGTTGGATAGACTTGGGTTGTTTTTGTTGGAGCAGAGAAGACTGAGGGGCGACCTGATCGAGGTGTACAAGATTATGAGGGACATGGACAGGGTGGAGAGGGAGCAGCTGTTCCCCTTAGTTGAAGGGTCAGTCACAAGGGGACATAAGTTCAAGGTGAGGGGCAGGAGGTTTAGGGGGGATGTGAGGAAAACCTTTTTTACCCAGAGGGTGGTGAGGGTCTGGAATGCTCTGCCTGGGAGGGAGGTGGAGGCGGGTTGCCTCACATCCTTTAAAAAGTACCTGGATGAGCACTTGGCACCTCATAACATTCAAGGCTATGGGCCAAGTGCTGGTAAATGGGATTAGGTAGGTAGGTCAGGTGTTTCTCACGTGTCAGTGCAGACTCGATGGGCTGAAGGGCCTCTTCTGCACTGTGTGATTCTGTGATGACCGCTTCGGTGCTGTTTCATGCTCTCGTCTGGACCTGAAAAAATTTATTAATTTTGCTTCCAATTTCCATCCCTTCGTCACCTTCACACAGTCCATCTCTTCCCTTCCCTTCCTTGACCTCTCTGTCACAATTTCTGGTGATCGACTGTCCACCAATATCCATTACAAGCCTACCGACTTCCACAGCTACCTCGACTACAGCTCCTCACACCCCGCTTCCTGTAAGGACTCCATCCCATTCTGTCAGTTCCTTCGCCTCTGTCACATCTGTTCCAGTGATGCTACCTTAAAAAACAGTTCCTCTGACATGTTCTCCTTCTTCCTTAACCGAGGTTTTCCACCCACGGTCGTTGACAGGGCCCTCAACCGTGTCTGGCCCATCTCTCGCGCATCCACCCTCACACCTTCCTCTCCCTCCCAGAACCATGATAGGGTCCCCCTTGTCCTCACTTATCACCCCACCAGCTTCCGCATTCAAAGGATCATCCTTCGCCATTTCCGCCAACTCCAGCATGATGCCACCACCAAACACATCTTCCCTTCACCCCCCCGGCGGCATTCCACAGGGATCGTTCCCTCTGGGACACCCTGGTCCACTCCTCCATCACCCCCTACTCCTCAATCCCCTCCCACGGCACCTTCCCATGCAACCGTAGAAGGTGCAACACCTGCCCCTTTACTTCCCCTCTCCTCACCGTCCAAAGGCCCAAACACACCTTCCAAGTGAAGCAGCATTTCACTTGCACTTCCCTCAGTTTAGTCTACTGCATTCACTGCTCCCAATGTGGTCTCCTCTACATTGGAGAGACCAAATGTAGACTGGGTGACCACTTTGCAGAACACCTTCGGTCTGTCTTCAAGCATTACCCAAACCTCCCTGTCGCTTGCCATTTTAACACTCCACCCTGCTCTCTTGCCCACATGTCTGTCCTTGGCTTGCTGCATTGTTCCAGTGAAGCCCAACGTAAACTGGAGGAACAACACCTCATCTTCCGACTAGGCACTTTACAGCTTTCCGGACTTAGCACTGAATTCAACAACTTCAGACCACGAACTCTCTCCTCTGTCCCCACTCCCTTTTTGATCCCCTTTGTGCCAAATATTTATTTTTAAATTTTTATATATATATATTTTTTCCCACCTATCATTATTATTTTTTAAATTTATTTCCGTTTTTATTCACTGTTTTATCCCCACCTTTTAGCCTATTTCAATGCCCCCCCCAAGTTGGAGTTTTTAAGAGGACTTGTCTAGCAGAATGGATTTTTTTTTTAGTCATTCGTGGGATATAAGCATCACTTACATTTATTGCCCATCCCTAATTGCCCTTGTTCAGGGGCAGTTAAGAGTTAACCACATGGCTGTGGGTCTGGAGTCACATGTAGGCTAGACCAGGTAAGGATGGCAGATTTCCGTCCCTAAAGGACATTAGTGACCCAGATGGGTTTTTATTGAATTCAAATTCCACCATCTGCCGTGGTGGGATTCGAACCCAGGTCCCCAGGATTACCGGTCCAACGAGAATACCACTATGCTGCCACCTCTCCACAAGGGAGAACCAGTGGATGTGGTGTATTTTGATTTTCAGAAAGCTTTTGATAAAGTCCCACATAAAAGGTTAGTGTGTAAAATTATAGCACTTGGGATTGGGGATAATACATTGACATGGACTGAGAATTGGTTAGCAGATAGGAAACAGAGAGTAGGAATAAATGGGTCTTTTTCAGAGTGGCAGGTGGTGACTAGTGGGGTACCGCAGGGATCAGTGCTTGGACCCCAGCTATTCACAATATACATCAATGATTTGGATGAGGGAACCAAATGTAATATTTCCAAAACAAAAACACAATTACCTGGAAGAACTCAGCAGGTCTGGCAGCAACGGCGGAGAAGAAAAGAGTTGACGTTTCGAATCCTCGTGACCCTTCAACAGAACTAGGTGAAACCAAGGAAGGTGTGAAATATAAGCTGGTTTAAAGTATGTGTGTGGGGAGGGGGAGGGGCGTTGGGTGGGGGGGAGAGAAGTGGAGGGGGTTGGTGTGGTTGTAGGGACAAGCAAGCAGAAATAGAAGCAGTTCATCAAAAGATGTCACAGACAACAGAACAAAAGAACACAGAGGTGTTGAAGTTGGTGATATTATCTAAACGAATGTGCTAATTAAGAATGGATGGTAGGGCACTCAAGGTACAGCTCTAGTGGGGGTGGGGGGGCATAAAAGATTTAAAAATATTTAAAAATAATGGAAATAGGTGGGAAAAGAAAAATCCATATAATTTATTGGAAAAAACAAAAGGAAGGGGGAAACAGAAAGGGGGTGGGGATGGAGGAGGGAGCTCACGACCTAAAGTTGTTGAATTCAATATTCAGACCGGAAGGCTGTAAGGTGCCTAGTCGGAAGATGAGGTGTTGTTCCTCCAGTTTGCATTGGGCTTCACTGGAACAATGCAGCAAGCCAAAGACAGACATGTGGGCAAGAGAGCAGGGTGGAGTGTTAAAATGGCAAGCGACAGGGAGGTTTGGGTCATTCTTGCAGACAGACCGCAGGTGTTCTGCAAAGCGGTCGCCCAGTTTACGTTTGGTCTCTCCAATGTAGAGGAGACCACATTGGGAGCAACGAATGCAGTAGATTAAGTTGGGGGAAATGTAAGTGAAATGCTGCTTCACTTGAAAGGAGTGTTTGGGCCCTTGGACGGTGAGGAGAGAGGAAGTGAAGGGGCAGGTGTTACATCTTTTGCGTGGGCATGGGGTGGTGCCATAGGTGGGGTTGAGGAGTAGGGGGTGATGGAGGAGTGGACCAGGGTGTCCCGGAGGGAGCGATCCCTATGGAATGCCGATAAGGGGGGTGAAGGAAAGATGTGTTTGGTGGTGGCATCATGCTGGAGTTGGCGGAAATGGCGGAGGATGATCCTTTGAATGCGGAGGCTGGTGGGGTGATAAGTGAGGACAAGGGGGACCCTATCATGTTTCTGGGAGGGAGGAGAAGGCGTGAGGGCGGATGCGTGGGAGATGGGCCAGACACGGTTGAGGGCCCTGTCAACGACCGTGGGTGGAAAACCTCGGTTAAGGAAGAAGGAGGACATGTCAGAAGAATTGTTTTGGAAAGTGGCATCATCAGAACAGATGCGACGGAGGTGAAGGAACTGAGAGAATGGGATGGAGTCCTTACAGGAAGCGGGGTGTGAGGAGCTGTGGTCGAGGTAGCTGTGGGAGTCGGTGGGTTTGTAATGGATATTGATGGACAGTCTATCACCAGAGATTGAGACAGAGGTCAAGGAAGGGAAGGGAAGTGTCAAAGATGGACCACGTGAAAATGATGGAGGGGTGGAGATTGGAAGCAAAATTAATAAATTTTTCCAAGTCCTGACGAGAGCATGAAGCAGCACCGAAGTAATCATCGATGTACTGGAGAAAGAGTTGTGGGGAGGGGGCCGGAGTAGAACTGGAACAAGTTTTGTTCTGTTGTCTGTGACATCTTTTGATGATCTGCTTCTATTACTGCTTGCTTGTCCCTACAACCACACCCCCCCTCCACTTCTCTCCCCCCACCCAAACCACCACCCCCCCCCCCCCCCAAATACACACACACCTTAAACCAGCTTATATTTCACCCCTTCCTTGGATTCACCAAGTTCTGTGTAAGGGTCATGAGGAGTCGAAACGTCAACTCTTTTCTTCTCCGCCGATGCTGCCAGACCTGCTGAGTTTTTCCAGGTAATTCTGTTTTTGATTTGGATTTCCAGCATCCGCAGTTTTTTGTTTTTATCTCTGTGTAATATTTCCATGTTTGCTGATGACATGAAACTTGATGGGAATGTGAGCTGTGAGGAGGGGGTTAAGAGGCTTCAGGGCGATTTAGACAGGTTGAGTGAGTGGGCAAATACATGGCAGATGCAGTATAACGTGGATAAGTGTGAACTTATCCACTTTGTAGGAAAAACAGAATGGTAGAGTATTATTTAAATGGTGATAGGTTGGGAAATGTTGATGTACAAAGGGACCTGGGTGTCCTTGTATACCAATCACTGAAAGCAAGCATGCAGGTGCAGCAAGCAGTTAGGAAGGCAAATGGTATGTTGGCCTTCATTGTGAGAGGATTAGAGTACAGGAGCAGGGTTGTCTTACTGCAGCTGTACATGGCCTTGGTGAGACCACAGCTGGAGTATTGTGTGCAGTTTTGGTCTCCTTACCAAAGAAAGGATATACTTGCCATAGAGGGAGTGCAGCAAAGGTTCACCAGACTGATTCTTGGGATGGCTGGATTGTTGTACGAGGAGAGATTGGGCCGACTAGGCCTGTATTCACTGGAGTTTAGAACAATGAGAGGGGATCTCACTAAAAAGTATAAAATTCTGTCAGGGATGGACAGACTGGACGCAGGGATGATGTTTCCTCTGGCTGGGGGCGGGGGGAGGGGGGGGGGGGTCTAGGACAAGGGGTCACAGTCTCAGGATACAGGGTAGATATTTAGGACTGAGATGAGGAGAAACTTCTTCACTCAGAGGGTGGTGAACCTGTGGAATTCTCTACCACAGAAGCTGTGGAGGGCAAGTCGCTGTGTATATTTCAGAAGGAAATAGATAGATTTCTGGACTCTGACGGGGTCAAGGGGTCTGGGGAGAGAGTGGGAGCATGGCGTTGAGATCACGGATTACCCAGGATCATAATGAATAGCGCAGCAGAATGGAAGGGCCCAATGACCTACTCCTGCTCCTAGTTTCTATGTTGCTACATTTTTCCCTTAATCAGTCCAAAATGGTTGAACTTTATCTTGAGAATGTAATGCTCTGCTCTGGAATTTCCACTTGACTCTCTGACAGTGCAGCACTCCCTCAGTACTGACCCTCTGACAGTGCAGCACTCCCTCAGTACTGACCCTCTGACAGTGCAGCACTCCCTCAGTACTGACCCTCTGACAGTGCAGCACTCCCTCAGTACTGACTCTCTGACAGTGCAGCACTCCCTCAGTACTGACCCTCTGACAGTGCAGCACTCCCTCAGTACTGATCCTCCGACAGTGCAGCACTCCCTCAGTACTGACCCACTGACAGTGCAGCACTCCCTCAGTACTGACCTTCTGACAGTGCAGCACTCCCTCAGTACTGACCTTCTGACAGTGCAGCACTCCCTCAATACTGACCCTCTGACAGTGCAGCACTCCCTCAGTACTGACCCACTGACAGTGCAGCACTCCCTCAGTACTGACCCTCTGACAGTGCGGCACTCCCTCAGTACTGACCCTCTGACAGTGCAGCACTCCCTCAGTACTGACCCACTGACAATGCAGCACTCCCTCAGTACTGACCCTCTGACAGTGCAGCACTCCCTCAGTACTGACCCTCTGACAGTGCGGCACTCCCTCAGTACTGACCTTCTGACAGTGCGGCACTCCCTCCGTACTGACCCTCTGACAGTGCAGCATTCCCCCAGTACTTACCCTCTGACAGTGCGGCACTCCCTCAGTACTGACCCTCTGACAGTGCAGCACTCCCTCAGTACTGACCCTCTGACAGTGCAGCACTCCCTCAGTACTGACCCTGTGACAGTGCAGCACTCCCTCAGTACTGACCCTGTGACAGTGCAGCACTCCCTCAGTACTGACCCTATGACAGTGCAGCACTCCCTCAGTACTGACCCTGTGACAGTGCAGCACTCCCTCAGTACTGACCCTGTGACAGTGCAGCACTCCCTCAGTACTGACCCTGTGACAGTGCAGCACTCCCTCAGTACTGACCCTCTGACAGTGCAGCACTCCCTCAGTACTGACCCTCTGACAGTGCAGCACTCCCTCAGTACTGACCCTCTGACATTGCGGCACTCCCTCAGTACTGACCCTTTGACAGTGCAGCACTCCCTCAGTACTGATCCTCTGACACTGCAGCACTCCCTCAGTGCTAACCCTCTGACAGTGCAGAATTCCCCCAGTACTGACCCTCTGACAGCGCAACACTCCCTCAATACTGACCCTCTGACAGTGCAGCACTCCCTCAGTACTGACCCTCTGACAATTCAGCACTCCCTCAGTACTGACCCTCTGACAATTCAGCACTCCCTCAGTACTGCCCCTCTGACAATGCAGCGCTCCCTCAGTACTGACCCTCTGACAGTGCGGCACTCCCTCAATACTGACCCTCTGACAGTGCGGCACTCCCTCAGTACTGACCGTCTGACAGTGCAGCACTCCCTCAGTACTGACCGTCTGACAGTGCCGCCCTCCCTCAGTACTGACCCTCTGACAGTGCAGCGCTCCCTCAGTACTGACCCTCTGACAATTCAGCACTCCCTCAGTACTGCCCCTCCGACAGTGCAGGGCTCCCTCAGTACTGACCCTCTGACAGTGCGGCACTCCCTCAGTACTGACCCTCTGATAGCGCCGCACTCCCTCAGTACTGACCCTCCGACAGTGCAGCACTCCCTCAGTACTGCCCCTCCGACAGTGCCACACTCCCTCAGTACTGACCCTCCGACAGTGCAGCACTCCCTCAGTACTGACCGTCTGACAGTGCAGCACTCCCTCAGTACTGACCGTCTGACAGTGCAGCACTCCCTCAGTACTGACCGTCTGACAGTGCAGCATTCTCTCAGTACTGACCCTCTGACAGTACAGTACTCCCTCAGTACTGACCCTCTGACAGTGCGGCACTCCCTCAGTACTGACCGTCTGACAGTGCCGCCCTCCCTCAGTACTGCCCCTCCGACAGTGCAGGGCTCCCTCAGTACTGACCCTCTGACAGTGCGGCACTCCCTCAGTACTGACCCTCTGATAGTGCGGCACTCCCTCAGTACTGACCCTCTGACAGTGCGGCACTCCCTCAGTACTGACCCTCTGATAGCGCCGCACTCCCTCAGTACTGATCCTCCGACAGTGCAGCACTCCCTCAGTACCGCACTCCCTCAGTACTGATCCTCCGACAGTGCAGCACTCCCTCAGTACTGCCCCTCCGACAGTGCCACACTCCCTCAGTACTGACCCTCCGCCAGTGCAGCACTCCCTCAGTACTGACCGTCTGACAGTGCAGCACTCCCTCAGTACTGACCGTCTGACAGTGCAGCACTCCCTCAGTACTGACCGTCTGACAGTGCAGCATTCTCTCAGTACTGACCCTCTGACAGTACAGTACTCCCTCGGTACTGACCCTCTGACAGTGCAGCACTCCCTCAGTACTGACCGTCTGACAGTGCAGCACTCCCTCAGTACTGACCCTCTGACAGTACAGTACTCCCTCAGTACTGACCCTCTGACAGTGCAGCACTCTCTCAGTACTGACCCTCTGACAGTGCAGCACTCCCTCAGTACTGACCCTCTGACAGTGTAGCACCCCTCAGTACTGACCCTCTGACAGTGCGGCACTCCCTCAGTACTGACCCTCTGACAGTGCAGCACTGCCTCAGTACTGATCCTCTGACAGAGCAGCACTCCCTCAGTACTGACCCTCTGACAGTGAAGCACTCCCTCAGTACTGACCCTCTGACAGTGCGGCACTCCCTCAGTACTGACCCTCTGACAGTGCGGCACTCCCTCAGTACTGACCCTCTGACAGTGCAGCACTCCCTCAGTACTGACTCTCTGACAGTGCGGCACTCCCTCAGTACTGACCCTCTGACAGTGCAGCACTCCCTCAGTACTGACCCTCTGACAGTGCGGCACTCCCTCAGTACTGACCCTCCGACAGTGCAGCACTCCCTCAGTACTGACCCTCTGACAGTGCAGCACTCCCTCAGTACTGACCCTCTGACAGTGCTGCACTCCCTCAGTACTGACCCTCCGACAGTGCAGCACTCCCTCGGTACTGACCCTCTGACAGTGCAGCAATCCCTCAGTACTGACCCTCTGACAGTGCAGCGTACCCTCAGTACTGACCCTCTGACAGTGCCTTTGTCTCTTCCACTGTGGCAGGACATGTTCCTGTTTCAAACTCCACCGGCCGTCTCTGCCGCACCCGCCCAGTAACTCTTTCTGATTCTGCCCTAGGAAGCAACCTGGATGCCATTCACGATGTGACAGTCGCCTATCCATACAACATCCCACAGTCCGAGAGGGACCTGTTCACTGGCAACTACCCCCGGGAGATCCACTTTTACATCCGCCGATACCCAGCCTCCCAGCTGCCCTCCTCAGTGGAGGGGCTGAAGGAGTGGTGCCGCCTGCGCTGGCACGACAAGGAGAAGCTGCTGCGCAATTATTATCAGGGAGGCCGCTCGTTCCTTGATCAGATTCAAATCGAGAGCCAGACTCAAATTCTGATTCAGAGTATGACTCAAATTCAGAGTGAGGGTCTTGATCAGAGTCGGCTTCAGGTTCAGCGGCGCACTCCGTTCTGGGGGAAGGGCTGGGGCTGGGGCTGGTGTCGGGGTCAGGGTCAGGGTCAGGGGCGCCGTGTGGCTCAGGGCTTGGGTCACAGCAGGAGCCTGAACTGGGCTCAGGGACAGAGTCAGGCCGGGGATCAGGGTCCGAGCCCTCTCCCTCCCTGCAAGTCCAGAGGCCGGGTCTTCCTCATCAAGCTCTTCTCCATCGTGTACTGGACTGTCTTTGTGCTCGCCATGTTTGTGGTGATCTGGTCCTACACCCTGGCCCGATGGTACTTTGCCAGCGTGGCAATCTTTTTCATGGTGCAGGAGAAGCTGGCTGGAGGCTGCGAGGTGATGGAAGTGGCTGCACACAACTGGAAGGCCTCCCACCAATGGAGGAAGAGGGAGTGATCCCCTTGGTCAATCCAGCCAATCCCAGGGGTTCTCCCATTGATCCAGCCAATCCTGGGCTTTCTCCATCGATCCTGCCAATCACAGGACATTTCCCATCAATCCAGCCAATCCTGGTGCTCCTCCCATCTCTCGACAGTCCCCACCTTTCTAACAAGCCCAGAATAGGGCAAGACGCAGTTACCTGAACAATATGAACCAGACTTTATCTCTCCTTTAGAGGGTAGCAAGGGGAGAGGAGAGGGAGGAAGGACAGGGGAGAGTGAGGAGGGAGGGAGGGAGGGAGGCAGAAGGAAAGAACAGGCTGGACAACAAAGGGAGGGAAGGAGAGCAGAAAGATGGGAGGGTACGGCTGGGGGATAGTTGCTGTCAGTGTGCAGCTCTGATGTGTTCCATTTTAACCCGCTTTCACACACCACCTGAGGGAGGCTGAGTAATGATGGAAGTTTTAGCTACTCTCACTGTGCTGTGTTTCACACCACATCAGCAGAGGCACCTTGTGGGCAGAGAGCGGTTCACCCACCAGTGACCATGGCTGAGTCTCAGGGTCAGTCGTTCATGAGGATGTTAATTATGTTCCCATGAGCATGAGACTGTGTAGATAGAACTGTACCCCAGTGAGAGTCAGTGTGTGTGGGACCCGTACCCCAGTGAGAGTCAGTGTGTGTGTGGGACTGTACCCCAGTGAGAGTCAGTGTGTGTGGGACTGTACCCCAGTGAGAGTCAGTGTGTGTGGGACTGTACCCCAGTGAGAGTCAGTGTGTGTGGGACTGTACCCCAGTGAGAGTCAGTGTGTGTGGGACTGTACCCCAGTGAGAGTCAGTGTGTGTGGGACTGTTCCCCAGTGAGAGTCAGTGTGTGTGGGACTGTACCCCAGTGAGAGTCAGTGTGTGTGGGACTGTACCCCAGTGAGAGTCAGTGTGTGTGTGGGACTGTACCCCAGTGAGAGTCAGTGTGTGTGGGACTGTACCCCAGTGAGAGTCAGTGTGTGTGGGACCCGTACCCCAGTGAGAGTCAGTGTGTGTGGTACCCGTACCCCAGTGAGAGTCAGTGTGTGTGGTACCCGTACCCCAGTGAGAGTCAGTGTGTGTGGGACTGTACCCCAGTGAGAGTCAGTGTGTGTGGAACTGTGCCCCAGTGACAGTCAGTGTGTGTGGGACCCGTACCCCAGTGACAGTCAGTGTGTGTGGGACCCGTACCCCAGTGAGAGTCAGTGTGTGTGGTACCCGTACCCCAGTGAGAGTCAGTGTGTGTGGGACTGTACCCCAGTGAGAGTCAGTGTGTGTGGAACTGTGCCCCAGTGACAGTCAGTGTGGAACTGTACCCGAGTAAAAGTCAGCATGTGTGGGACTGTACCCCAGTGACAGTCAGTGTGGAACTATACCCCAGTGAGAGTCAGTGTGTGTGGGACTGTGCCCCAGTGAGAATCAGTATGTGTGGGACTGTATCCCAGTGAGAGTCAGTGTGTGTGGGACTGTACCCCAGTGAGAGTCAGTGTGTGTGGGACCCTTACCCCAGTGAGAGTCAGTATGTGTGGGACTGTACCCCAGTGAGAGTCAGTATGTGTGGGACTGTACCCCAGTGAGAGTCAGTGTGTGTGAGACCCGTACCCCAGTGAGAATCAGTATGTGTGGGACTGTATCCCAGTGAGAGTCAGTGTGTGGGACCCGTACCCCAGTGAGAGTCAGTGTGTGTGGGACTGTACCCCAGTGAGAGTCAGTGTGTGTGGGACTGTACCCCAGTGAGAGTCAGTGTGTGTGGGACCCGTACCCCAGTGAGAGTCAGTGTGTGTGGGACCTGTACCCCAGTGAGAGTCAGTGTGTGTGGAACCCGTACCCCAGTGAGAGTCAGTGTGTGTGGGACTGTACCCCAGTGAGAGTCAGTGTGTGTGGGACTGTACCCCAGTGAGAGTCAGTATGTGTGGGACTGTACCCCAGTGACAGTCAGTGTGGGACTGTACCCCAGTGAGAGTCAGTATGTGTGGGACTGTACCCCAGTGACAGTCAGTGTGGAACTGTACCCCAGTGAGCTGTAAATGTCTCCTGAGTGTGTGCCTTTGAAGGTTTCAAAATACCTACCTACTGGATGAGGAAAGCCGTGGAGGTACAGTCTTCAGTATCAGCCTTTAACTGTCGATTGATGTCAAAAAGGAAAGATTATACCCCTGCTGGACTTTGCTTCGTGATGCAAGCGGGAGAGTTGTCCAGTTATATTTTCATGCTGGCAGAAAGAATTGCTTGGACTGTTTTTAATTTTAGAATGCCCAAAATGTTTCCTGACGTAGGAAGGATGTGTGTTCCTGGGAGTAGCTCTATCTGCTCTCCGTATTCAACACTAGCTATGTACTTTTTATGAGAAATGCTGATGCTAATAAATATCTTCAGCTCTTCAACCCCTGTCTGAGTGTCTCATCACTAGATTCACTACATCAATGTGGCACACTGTGGGTGCAATTACTCAGAGACTGACCTGTTACTCACTGGGACCTGGGATCAAAGACACTCCCAGGCAGAATGGGGACAATGCTTTGTGTGTGTGTCTGTAAACGTGTGAGTGTGTCTGCCTGTCCATGTGTGTGTCTGTCTGTATGTCAGTCTATGTGTGTGTGTGTGTGTGTGTGTGTGTGTGTGTGTGTATCTGTGTATCTGTGTTATGGCACGGCAATGTGCTAAAGGCTGAGTTATTTAAAATCCCAGAGGAAAACTTTAAACATCTGTTATAATGTATATTTTCAATTGGTATGTTTGAGTTGCAGCTCTAAGTTCAGGAATAAGACCACCAAGTCTCAAGAGGTTTTTATATCAAACTAAATGAAACATTAATTTACAAGGAATCATACACATACACATGGCTACAAATTATTACTATCATAACTTTTAACAAATTCCCAAATTAATCTCCACTCAAGCAACAAGAACCAACACACCAGGCAAAGCATTTTCCAGCTTCTGAATTCAAAATGAGGTTCCTTTCAATTGGGTTCCTTTGCAGACAGTTGTAGGTTTACAGCTGCTTAGATATTACACACCTCTGACTTCACACACAAAACCCTCTCAGGTTAAAGTCAGCCGTTCTCTTTGAATTAGTAATATAAACATATTGCTTGGGGTCTCTTAGCTAGGTGCAAGATTTCACCCACAGTTTTTGAATGGTTTATTCAACAAAATGCAAATGTACTCATTACTGTTTACATCTCAAAACTACTTTACATCAAAGCACCCAGACTAGCTGGCTTCAATCCAATTAAGACACGCAAGCTAAATTTCTATTTTTAAAAAATTTCAATAATATATCCATATTATCTCTTCATGTCAGTCTGTGTCTACCTATGTGTGTCTGTGTTATGGTTTTATTTAGTGTGTAATGTACCTTAAGAATATAATACTTGTTAAGGAAGATCACATGATCTGTAGTAACCAATACGAGTGTAGCGTGGGCTACCTCAGCAGTCGGTGTGGAGATAGAGTTGGAGTTGAAAGCACACGTGTAGTTGCTGCTGAGCATATTGTGAATAAACTTCACGTTTCCACCCGAGAAGCGTCTGCAGTTCAACTCTATTAATAGTAGCAACTCAGCCACCCTTACAACAAACTGGTGGCGAGGATAAAACAGGATTGAACAGAAGAAATCAAGTGGGGAAGAAATCAGCACTGTACGTGGCCCAGTGATTGTAAGTAGCAAGACCTATTAGAATTGAAGAAGTTATCCCCTCTCAAAATGCCACAATTTGGCAGAATTGAGCCTTTTGAACCTGCCGCAGACAATTGATCTCAACACATAGAATGCCTCACGTTTTCAAGCGAATGAGATTATGGGGGAAGAGAAGAGGCGAGCGATCCTCTTGAGTACTTGTGAGACCAAAACCTACAGCTTGATTTGAAGTTTGTCAGCACCGAGTGCCCCAGATTTGAAGAATTTTGATGAATTGGTGGACCTCCGAAGGGTCATTTCCAGCCCAAGCTCTCAGTCACGATGCTGAGGTTAAGGTTTAATTTGTGAAATAGAGCCCGGGT
The DNA here is from genome assembly GCA_026770705.1 of Isurus oxyrinchus. Taxonomy (NCBI): domain Eukaryota; kingdom Metazoa; phylum Chordata; class Chondrichthyes; order Lamniformes; family Lamnidae; genus Isurus; species Isurus oxyrinchus. Next base: position 192,288,761 of record JANJGN010000006.1, on the reverse strand, counting down.
GAGAGAATTGCATGCTACGTGGCAAATTTGAAGCAGCTAACAGAACATTGTGAGCTTGGCATGACTCTGAACGACATGCTCGGAGATCGTTTGGTGTGTGGCGTGAAAGAGGACACTATTCAGAATAGATTATTGCCCAAAGTGAGCCTCGATCTCAAGAAGGCACTAGAATAGTGCTGGCCATGGAAAGCGCAGTAAGAGATTGGAAGCAATACAGGGGGTGCAGGATGGCACTGTCCTCCACATCAGGTGCGAGACCTCAGCTGAAAGAGGTGCGAGAAAGCGAGACTCTGCCGAGAAGTGGGGAACAGCCTCCGCTAGCCGAAAAATAATGAAAAATAACTTAGCAGCAGCGAAATCGAAGAATAATTTTAATAGAGGTGGAAACAATCAGTCTTTTGGCGATTGGCAGTTTAAAAAAATCGAATGCTACAATTGTCACAGAAATGGACACACGATGCGGAAATGCGGGGAAAGATTCAACAGGCTTGTGAACAAAAGAAGAAGCCCAATGAAATCTACAAAGTGGGAGAGCCTGAAACAACAAATTCAGACATTAGCTCGTTTACTCTGAAAGTTGGAAAGACAGAACCAATATTTGTCACAGTGAAAGTAAACGGTAAACCGGTCAGAATGGAAGTGGACACAGGAACTTCCGCTCCAGTAATTGGGGAACATACCTTCAGATATTTGAATAATGGGGAACATTAATTACGTTTGGAAGAAAGATCCGCCAAGCTAAAAACATATACAGGTGAAGACATTCAAATAAAAGGCATAATAAGTCCCGTATGGAAGTCAATCAGCAAAGCTCCCCTTGCTGGTGGGAGCAGGTGAAGGGCCAAACCTCCTGGGGTGAAATTGGTTAAAGGAGATTAAGTTAGAATGGGCTGAAATTTTCCAGTTGAGAGCAAGTGGGCTACCAGAGTTACTTAGAAAGTACGCCACTGTCTTGAAGAACAAACTGGGGAAAATCCAGGGCCAGCAGGCCAAGATTCATGATCCTCACTTGCTGAAAGCAAGGCTGGTACCATGTGCCCTATCGACATTGAACTGAACAGACTAGAGAAACTGGGCATTATACACCCTGTTCAGTCCTCAAAATGGGCAGCACCCATAGTCCCTGCCCTTAAATCTGACCAAAGTGTCCGAATTTGTGGAGACTACAAACTGATGGTTAATAAAGTAGCGAAGGTAGACAGGCTGCCCGTTCCAAAAATGGAAGACCTGTACGCCAAGCTGGCAGGAGGGACAATGTACACAAAGCTTGACATGAGTCATGCTTATTAACAACTGGATAATGCCTCCAGGGTATTTGTCACAATTAATACCCACAAAGGGTGGTACCAATATACTCGATTGCCTTTGGTGTCTCCTCCACTTGTGCCATCTTTCAGAGAATACTGGAAAGCTTACTGCAGGGACTGCCCCAGGTTGTAGCCTATTTAGACAATGTACTGGTGACAGAATTCACTGAAAAAGAGCATTTGGCAAACTTAGAAGAAGTCTTAAAACATTTCTTGCAAGCTGGAGTGCATTTAAAAACAGAAAAGTGGGTGGTAATCTATTTGGGTCACCGGGTAGATTCACAGGGTCTCCACCTGGCTGAGGAGAAAGTGAGAGCCATAAGAGAGGCACTTGTGTCAAAGAACAGCTCAGAGCTCAAATCATCCCTAGGAATGATCAAGTATTATGGGCAGTCCTTACCCAATTTGTCTACAGTGCTGGGCCCCCCTGTATTCTCTACTCAAAAAGAACAATGTTGGTCTTGGGAGGTACCCCACAAAGAAACTTTCATAAAGGTGAAGCAATTGTTGCGCTTGGCCAATGTGTAAGTGCATTATGACCAGACAAAAGAATGGTGCTGATATGTGCTGCATCCCCCTACAGAGTGGGAGCAGTGCCCCCTCATCGAATGGACGATGGCACAGAACAGCCAATAGGTTACATATCAAGAACACTCACCACAGCGGGACAGGAGATACTCGCAGATAGGAAAAGGCCTGGCCATCATCTTTGGTGCCAGGAAATTTCACCAGTACATACACGGCCGCCATTTTACAATCTTTTCAGACCGCAACCCATTGCTAGGATTGATTAGTGAGGACAAGGCTATACCCCCCAAAGCCTCAGCAAGAATACAACAATGGACCTTAATTCTGGCAGCAAATGAATACACTTTCATACAGAGGGCTGGTAATCAAAGCACAAACGCCGATGCCCTTAGTCATTTGCCTTTACAAGAAAATGATGAACCCATCCCAGTTCCACAGGAACTTGTTTTATTGTTAAATTTCTTAGATTCCTCGCCAATATGTGCTCGACAGATCAGAGACTGGACAAGTGGAGATCCAGTCCTATCGCAAATACCAGAACAAGTGCTACCTGGTTGGTCAGAGGAAACCCTACCTGACAAAATGAAACTGTATTTCAACAGAAGACATGAAATTACCAGCCAGGATGGTAGCTTATTGTGGGGAGCAGGAGTGATCGTTCCTCCAAAGGGAAGGGAGGCACTTTTAATTGACCCACACTGTGCCCATCCAGGAATTTCCCGAATGAAGACCATAGCACAGAGCTATCTACGGTGGTCTGGGATGGATGGTGAAATAGACAGTCTAGTAAAGCATTGTGTGCAATATCAGCTTTGTGACACCCAGGAGGGTGGTCAGGTAGACCCCTGGGTGTGGTTACACATTGACCACATTGGACCTTTCCTGGGAACAATGTTTCTGCTCATTGTCGATGCCCATTCACAATGGTTGGATGTATATGAGGTGAAATCACCAACATCGGCCGCTACAGTTGAGAAACTAGGTCAGAATTCACGGACTACCAGAAGTAGTTGTTTCCGATAACAGCACGGCATTTACGAGAGCTGAGTTTCAACGGTTTATCAGCCTCAACGATATCACTCATGTGAAATCTGTACCGTACCCACCCTTCCTCAAACAGACTGGCCAACAGGGCAGTTCAAACGTTCAAGACAGGCATGAGAAAGCTAACTGGCAATTCCTTGGCAACCAAGCTAGCACGCTTCCTTTATCATTACAGGACCCCCTCCCTCACACAACAACAGGTGTCACACCTGCGCAGTTATTGTTGAAATGCTGTCTCAGGGCGAGATTGAGCTTAATAACACCGAATTTAGAGGGGAAGGTGGAAAGGAGTCAGGGAAGTCAGAAACTAGACAAGACTGGCATAGTCGCAACAGGAAATTTACTGTGGGACGGACAGTATACGTGAAAAATTTCAGGGAAGGACAAAGCGGTTACCGGGTGAAATAAGCGCGATGACTGGACATGGAGGTGGAAGGCCGGAACATCTGTAAACATGTGGACCATTCAAGGAAGAGACAGACAAATCGCCAAGATTTGGTTCCACCAGTGACCATGACCGGGTCCTGCGTTTCCTGTTGAGGAAACTCAACCCAGGGCTGACAGGTCTGATGTTCCTGTAAACATTGAGGATACAGAATTGTAAGTGTCCACTGAAGCACCTGATGTTCAGGCAACTCTGGAAAAGGAGGTTCCTGACAGAGAATCTGAAGCTGTGGAGCTGTGACATTCCACACAGACCAGGAAACCACCTGACAGACTGAACTTGTAAATTCCTTACCCAGTGTAAATATTATGTTGTCTTGAAAAATATTCACTGGTAAATATAATGTGTATCGCCGAGTTAAAGGGGGAGGAATGTAGTAATTATGGTTTTATTTAATGTGTAATGTAGCTTTAAGAATAATATTTATTAAGGAAGATAACATGATCTGTAGTAACCAATACGAGAGTAAAGCGGGTTACCTCAGCAGTCAGTGTAGAGATAGAGTTGGAGTTGAAAGCACACGTGTAGTTGCTGTTGAGTATATTGTAAATAAACTTAATGTTTCCACCAAGAAGTGTCTGCAGATCAACTGTATTAATAGAAGCAACTCAGCCACCCTTACAACACTGTGTGCATGCGTCTGTGTGTGTCTGTCTCTGTGTGCCTGTGTCTGACTGTCTGTGTCTGTCAACGTATGCCTGTCTATGTATATGTATGTCTGTCTATGTGTGTCTGTGTCTGTGTCTGTGTCTGTCTCTGTCAGTGTGTGTGTGTGTGGCTTTGTCTGTCTATATGTGTGTGTATCTTTGCCTACGTGTGTGTGTGTGTGTGTGTGTGTGTGTGTGTGTGTGTGTGTCTGTACCTGTCAATGTGTGTGTGCATGTGTCTTGGTCTGTCATTGTGATTGTGCCTGTCAGTGTGTGTGTGTCTATCAATATGTATGTGTGTGTGCCTGTGTCTGACTGTCTTTGTGTGTGTGCGTGTGTGTTTGTGTGTATTTGTGCGTGTGTGTTTGTGTGTCTTTGTCTAAATTTGTCTTGCCACTAGAGCAAGTTAGGCCAATTCAGGACGAGAAGTGAGACTGTCAGTGCCCAACACTCTGTCGCTAGAATCGAATTCACACACAAGTCATGGTTCATCACCTTTCTGTCATCTGTCATTCATCATCTATCTGTGGCGATGGGTGAGTGACATAGCAGCAAGTGTGGATTCACTGGGAGCTGGAGCTGTGAAGCTGCACACAGGCAGCTCAGGCGTTAGGCTCCTGTTTCACTGAAATGAAGCAGAAGTGGAACTCGCAGACCCCAAGTGACTGAGCAGGGCCACACACCGCTCAGCTCCCGAGTCTGAGCCAGGGGCTAGAGAAGGTGCCCCCGGCACTGTCTGCAGCCGGCAGCAATCCCACCAACACCGGCGTAAGTCAATCTCAAACAAGAAACTAAAGCTGACAGCACTCACCACTGGTGCATGGAATGTGTGCGCAGCCTCGTGGACATCTCTACAACTGACAGACCTGAGAGAAGAATGCTGCTGTCAGTATAGAGCGGACAGGGTACAACATCCAGGCAACCTCCCACCAGCAGGAGGGTTAGGTTACACATTCTTGGCCGAAAGGCGTCAGTAACCATCCCGTCAGGTAAGTTGACTTGCTCCCCATGGTACTTAAACTCCCCTTACACGGCAACAGGCAAGTAACTCTCCTCAGGGTGTACAGCCCTCCCCATGACCACCCTGACAAAGTCAGGGATAAATTCTGCGATGATTTCCATTCCTCGATCGCTGCTGTGCCAAAGTCAGACAAGCAGCGTGCTCCTGAGCCTGAGAGTTGGTGCAGGAGAGCAGGCGTGGGGGAGAAAAGGGGCATGAGCTCTGCACCACTAACTCAGCAAGGGGAGATGGTGACAACGTCACTGAACTGGCAATCCAGAGGCCCCGGCCAAAGCTCTGAGGTCAAGGGTTCAAATCCCACCATGGAATTTCCATTCAATTAATTAAAAATAACCCTGGAATGTAAAGCTGGTCCCAGTAACGGTGACCATGAAACTATCAGCGATTGTTGTAAAAGCCCATCTGGGTCACTAATGTCCTTTAGGGAAGGAAATCTGCTGTCCTTACCTGGTCTGGCCTACATGTGACTCCAGACCCACAGCAATGATCTGCCCCTCTGAAATGGCCCAGCAAGCCACTCAGTTCAAGGGCAATTAGGGACGGGCAACAATTTCTGGCCTTGCCAGTGATGCCCACATCCCATCATAGAATTGAAAATAGTTCTCTGCCTCCCTAACAACAAGAAGTCTTGGGTGCCCCTCCGTCTGTGCATTGGCATCTCATCAACTGTCTCATCACCAGGCAGAGGCACAGGCAGGATGTGTGTGTAACAAGAGCTATGTATGCTGCTGTCTGCCTGTCTGGCCACTGTCTCATCATTATAAAGGTCAACGTCAAGACCTATCCCCACCCCGCCCCCCGCCCTCCGCCCTCTCCAGGGCAGGAAGTCTCAAGCAGGCAGTCATGAAGAAATCTCTCTCAGAGAAACTTGAGAGTCACCTGTGTCCAGCCGAAATGGATACACTGCATTGAGGATAACTGACCAACTTAATCCAGTGCTCTCAAGCCCTTGGCCCCACCTCTCGTAAGCATCAAGATTGTTTCAAAGTAAACATTGATGTGGTCTAAAAACTACCAGAGGAGAAACGTCATTCTGCAGGGTTTATCCCAATGACAGGTCATCAATGTCCAAGCACAATGCCCCCTGGAACATTCTGCCTAGTGCAGGAATATCCAATACAAGGTCAGAAAGATGCAAAACCCTTGGCTGAATCAGAAAACAGGCAAACTTCAGCTAAATGTAGACCACAAAGTGGCCTGGAAGAGAATCTATGATGCTTTGAAATCTGTCTATGGGCTACAGACCACTGAATAATCACCAATCCTCAGTACCATCAGGTCAACACTGTTCACAAAAAAAGCCCAAATTCTAGAAAGATAACCAGGGCATTTTAACCACATCCTCAATCAGCCTTCATCTGTCAATGAAGAAGCAATCATCAGGCTGCCACAGGTTACCATCAACTGCTTTCTAGAAGACCCTCCTGTGCTGTTTAGTCTAGTGGAAAAGCTGAAGGAGCTGATGCTATCCCAGCTGAGATTTACATGGCTGGAGGTCAATACCCCATCAAGAAACTCACTGAACTCTTTCAGTCTCTGTGGGAGCAAGGAACCATCCCACATGAATACAAAGATACCTCCATCGTCCACCTGTACAAGTGGAAAGGAGCTTACCAACCCTGCCCCAATCATAGAGGAATCCAACTCCTTTCCATCACCAGCAAAATCTTTACCAGAATCCTCCTGAATCACTTCAGACAACATCTCGCCCAGGATCTGCTGCCAAAGAGTCAGTGTGGTTTCAGCAAAGGTTGAGGAAACACCGATATGGTGTTTGCAGTCAGACAGCTCCAGGAGAAACGTCAAGGCCAGAGCATGGACCTCTGCTCCACGTTTGTTGACCTGACCAAGGCCTTCGACACAGTCAGCTGTGAGGACCTCTGGGAGGTCATGGAGAAATTCAGCTGCCCTGAGAAACTCATCACAATGGTTTGACATAGAAACATAGAAACTAGGAGCAGGAGGAGGCCATTCAGCCCTTCGAGCCTGCTCCACCATTCATTATGGTCATGGCTGATCATCCAACTCAATATCCTGCTCCCACTTTCCCCCCATACCCTTTGATCCCTTTCGCCCCCAAGAGCTATATCTAACTCCTTCTTGAAAACATACAATGTTTTGGCCTCAACTACTTCCTGTGGTAGCGAATTCCACAGCCATTGACACTTCCATGACGATATGTTCACATGTTGTGCTGGATGATGGTCAGTACTCTGACCCATTCCCAGTCACTAATGGAGTTGAATATGGCTGCATGTTCACCCCAGTCCTCTTCAGCTTGTTCTTCTCCAGCATGCTTTCCGGTGCCTTCCAGGATGGTGATCCTAGCATCGAGATCAGGTCTCACATGGATGGGAAGCTGTTCAGCCTGAGCCGACTCCAGGAAAAGACTAAGTTCTCCAAGAACAGACTGCAGGTTTCCCTGTGGAGAGATGGACAGGGTTAACGTTTCGAGTCTGTGTGACTCTTCTTCAGAGACTCGGAACGTTAACCCTGTCCCTCTCTCCACAGACGCTGTCAGACCTGCTGAGATTCTCCAGCATTTTCAGCTGTTGTTTCAGATTTCCAGCGTCTGTAGTATTTTGCTTCAATCCACGGGGTTTCCTGTCTGCTGGTGACTGTGCACTAGCGGCTGGTGCAGAGCTGCGTGTGCAGTCTAGCATGGACATATTCTCCAATGCCAGTGACAACTTTGTCCTTCCTTTCACCATGAAGTGAACTGAAGGAATGTTCCAGCCTGCTCCAGGGAAGCCACATCTCAAGCCAAGGTTTCAGTCCATGAGCAGGTTCGAACCTGCCAGCAGCGGACAAGGTCACTTATCTTGGCAGTGTACTCTCTCTCGAGTGTCTGTATTGACGAGACACTTGTGAGCAAGTGTAGTCTACAGCAGACTTTGTACATCAGTCTGGGACTGAAGAGGACTAAGTCTGCCTACCAGCTGGAAGTCTATCGAGCAATAGTTCTGCCCACTCTGCTCTACACATGCGGGACCCGGACTGTGTACCAATTTCACGTCAAAAAAACTCAGCCACTTTCACTTGAGCTGCCTTCAGAAGCTTCTGAAGATCAGATGGCAGAACAAAACAGGACAAAATACCAGAGACTGAGGTGCTCACGTGAGCTAGCATTCCGAGCACCCACACCGTAATCAGACAGTCACAAGTGAGTTGGGCTGGTCACATAAGCCAGAAAGCCTGACACTCACTCTCCAAAGTGAGTGCTCCAAGGAGATCTTGAGTCTGGGGTCCGCTCTCACGCTACTTGCGAGAGGACTTCACCTGGCAGTTTGGATATCGCCCATGTTTGTTTGCCCAGGATCTCAGCAGCTGGTGCTACCAAATAAAAAATGCTGCAGTGTCCTTTAAAAGCAAATGCATATCAGAGGCAGAAAGAAAACTCAAGCAGAGGAAATCCTGGGCCAGCAACTCACCCTAAACTCAATTGCCTGTGGTATCCTGTCCTATTTACAGCCAAACTTCCAGACGCAGGTCAGCCTTAGCAGCACCTACCCTCATGTACAGACCCACTGAAACCCTAACAAACATCCCAGGTGATAAACATGGGCATCTGCACCAAGAAGGACCAACAAGGTGTGTGTTTGTCTGAACGTGTGTTAGTGGGTGCATGCATGTGTGTGTGTACTGCATTACCCATGTGTGACTCGGGGTGTGTGTGTGTGTGCCTGTTTTTCTCCGAGCGTGTGTGTGTCTCCTTGTGTTTATTGGTGTGTCTATGTCTGTATGCAAAGGTGTGTGTCTGTGTGTTCCTGTATGGCAATGGATTGAGAATTGCTCTGAGCCAGCTAACTTGTTTCAATGGTTGGTAGCTAAACAAAGGCTACATTTAAAGAAGAGAGTTCAGGCAGAGTCGAGGTATATTCCAATAAAGCAGAAAGGTAGGGCAAACAAACCCAGGTCTCCCTGGATGATGAAAAAGTAGAGAATCAGATGAGTAAGAGGAAGTGTGTTTATGACAGATGTCAGGTGGATTGAGAGCCAGGCTGAAGAGAAGATTCAGAGGGAAGTGCAAAAGCAAAGAGAGAGTATGAGAAGAGACTGGCAGTTAATAAAAGGGCATCCCAAAGTCTTCCATAGGCATATAGATAATACATTGGTGGTTAAAGGAAGAGTGGTGCTGATTAGGGACCAAACAGGGGGTTTACACAAGGAGGCAGGGAGCACGGATGAGGTGTTTACATCTGTCTTTACCAAGATGATGATGATGCGACCCAGGAGTGAAAGAGCAGGATATTCTGACTCTAGAAGGCTTTAAAATTGATAAGGAGGAGATATTCGATAGGCTACCTGTACTTAAAGTGGGGCCAGATAAGATGCATTGTAGGAAACTGAGGGAAGTGAGATTGGAAATTGCAGAGGCACTGGCCAGGAATTTCTATTGTTCCTTGGAATCAACAGAGGTACCAGAGGACTGGAGAATTGCAAACATTACACCCTTGTTCAAAAAAAGGTTGTAAGGATAAGCCCAGCAATTACAGACCAGTCAGTTTAACTTCAGTGGTGGGCAGGATTCTAGAAACAATAATGCAGGACAAAATTAATAGTCACTTGAGCAAAGGTTAACTAAGGAAGACCAGCTTGGATTTGTTGAGGGCAAATCATGTTTAACTAACTTGCTGGAGTATTTTGAAGAAGTAACAAGGTTGATGTGTTAATGTGGTTAGTGTACATGGATTTTCAAAAGGCATTTGATACAGTGCCACACAACAGACCTGTAAGAAAAGTTATAAACTCATGGAATAACAGGGAGAGTAGCAACATTGACATGGACCCTTGCTTTCCCTGATGGATATTAATAACCCAGACCTTGGTGTATAGGACCCGATTTCAAAATTTGCGGATGATACAAAACTTGGAAGCGTTTTGAAGTGTGAGGAGGGTGGTGTGGAATTTCAAAAGAGCAGAGACAAGTTGGTGGACTGGCAGACAGGAGACAGAGCAAGTTCAATGCAGGGAAGGTCACCCAGACCTTTCTACTCCTACACCCCCCTTTAGAGTTGTACGCTTTACTTTATATTGCCTGTCCGCATTCACAGAATCACACAGTGCAGAAGAGACCCTTCGGCCCATCGAGTCTGCACCAACACGTGAGAAACACCCGACCTACCTACCTAATCCCATTTACCAGCACTTGGCCCACAGCCTTGAATGTTATGATGTGCTAAGTTCTCATCCAGGTACTTTTTAAAGGATGTGAGGCAACCCGCCTCCACCACCCTCCCAGGCAGCGCATTCCAGACCCTCACCACCCTCTGGGTAAAAAAGTTTTTCCTCACATCCCCCCTAAACCTCTTGCCCCTCACCTTGAACTTGTGTCCCCTTGTGACTGACCCTTCAACTAAGGGGAACAGCTGCTCCCTCTCCACCCTGTCCATGTCCCTCATAACCTTGTACACCTCGATCAGGTCGCCCCTCATTCTTCTCTGCTCCAACAAAAACAACCCAAGTCTATCCAACCTCTCTTCATAACTTAAACGTTTCATCCCAGGCAACATCCTGGTGAATCTCCTCTGCACCCCCTCCAGTACAATCACATCCTTCCTATAATGTGGCGACCAGAACTGCACACAGTACTCCAGCTGTGGCCTCACCAAGGTTCTATACAACTCCAACATGACCTCCCTACTTTTGTAAGCTATGCCTCGATTGATAAAGGCAAGTGTCCCATATGCCTTTTTCACCACCCCACTAACATGCCCCTCCGCCTTCAGAGATCTATGGACACACACACTAAGGTCCCATTGTTCCTCAGAACTTCCTAGTGTTATGCCGTTCATTGAATACTTCCTTGTCAAATTACTCCTTCCAAAGTGTATCACCTCACACTTTTCGGGTTAAATTCCATCTGCCACTTATCTGCCCATTTGACCATCCCGTCTATATCTTCCTGTAGCCCAAAACACTCAACCTCACTGTTAACCACCCGGCCAATCTTTGTGTCATCCGCAAACTTACTAATCCTACCCCCCACATAGTCATCTATGTCGTCTATATAAATGACAAATAATAGGGGACCCAGCACAGATCCCTGTGGTACGCCACTGGACACTGGCTTCCAGTCACTAAAGCATCCTTCTGTCATCACCCTCTGTCTCCTACAACTAAGCCAATTTTGAATCCACCTTATCAAATTACCCTGTAGCCCATGTGCATTTGCCTTCTTTATAAGTCTCCCATGTGGGACCTTGTCAAAGGCTTTGCTGAAATCCATATAAACTACATCTACTGCACTACCCTCATCTACACACCTGGTCACCTCCTCAAACAATTCCATCGAATTTGTTAGGCATGACCTCCCTCTGACAAAGCCATGCTGACTATCCCTGATCAAACCTTGCCTCTCCAAGTGGAGATAGATTCTCTCCTTCAGAAATTTCTCCAATAGGTTCCCTACCACTGACGTGAGACTCACTGGCCTGTAGTTCCCTGGCTTATCTCTACAACCCTTCTTATATAGCAGAACCACATTAGCTGTACTCCAGTCCCCTGGCACCTCCCCCATGGCCAGAGAGGAATTAAAAATTTGGGTCAGAGCCCCTGCGATCTCCTCCCTTGCCTCCCTCAGCAGTCTGGGACACAAATCATCCAGACCTGGAGATCTGTCCACTTTTAAGCCTGCCAACACCTCCAATACCTTGTCACTCCCTATATCAATTTGCTTAAGAACCTCACAGTCTTTCTCCCCGAGTTCAATAACTTCATCCTCATTCTCTTGGGTGGAGACAGATGTGAAGTATTCATTCAACACTCTACCGATGTCCTCTGGCTCCACCCATAGATTGCCCCCTTGGTCCCTTATGGGCCCCACTCTTTCCCAGGTTATCCTCTTCCCATTGATATACTTACAGAATATCTTGGGATTTTCCCTACTTTTACCAGCCAGAGCTTTCTCATATCCCCTCTTTGCTCTCCTAACTGCTTCCTTAAGCTCCACCCTGCACTGTCTGTATTCCACTAATGCCTCTGCTGATTTGCTTCCCTTGTACCTGCTAAAAGCCTCTCTTTTCCTTCTCATCGTAACCTGAATATCTCTGGCCATCCATGGTTCTCTGGGCTTGTTACTCCTTCCTATCACCCTAGAGAGAACATGTTGAGCCTGTACCCTCCCCATTTCCTTTTTGAACACCCCCCACTGTTCCTCTGTAGATTTCCCCACAAGTAGCTGTTCCCAGTCTACCTTGGCCAGATCCTGCTTTATTTTACTAGAATCTGCTCTCCCCCAATCCAAAACATTTTTATGCAACTTGTCGATTTCTTTGTCCATAACAAACTTAAACTGTACCATGTTGTGGTCGCTATCACTAAAATGCTCCCCCACCACCACCTCAGCCACCTGTCTGATTTCATTCCCCAGAATTAGGTCCAGCACTGCGCCGTCCCTTGTTGGACCCTCCACATACTGACCTAAAAAGTTCTCCTGTACACGTTTCAAGAAATCCACTCCATCCAAGAGGAGAGATTGAGCAGTTTAAGCCGACACTCGCTAGAGTTTAGAAGGATGAGAGGAGATCTAATTGAGGTATATAAGATGCTAAAGGGGATAGACAAAGTAGACGTGGAGCAGATGTTTCCCCTTGTGGGGTATTCTAGAACGAGAGGCCATAGTTTTAAGCTAAGGGGTGGTAGATTTAAATCAGAGATGAGGAGGAATTACTTTTCTCAAAGGGTCGTGAATCTGTGGAATTCACTACCTCAGAGTGCAGTGGATGCTGGGACACTGAATAAATTTAAGGAGGGGATAGACAGATTTTTAATTAGTAACGGGTTGAAAGGTTATGAGGAGAGGGCGGGAAATTGGAGTTGAGGCCAAAATGAGATCAGCCATGATCGTATTGAATAGCAGGGCAGGCTCGAGGGGCTGAATTGCCTACTCCTGCTCTTAGTTCTTATGTTATTAACACTGTGTCTATCCTAATTAATGTTGGGAAAGTTGAAATCACCGAATATAATTACCCTATTGTTATTGTTTTTACACACCTCCGCAAATTGTGCACATATTTGCTCCTCAATTTCCCGCTGACTATCTGGGGGTCTAATATAAACACCTAACAATGTGGCTGCCCCTTTTTTATTCCTAAACTCTACCCACAAAGCTTCATTCGATGCCCTTTCCAAGATATCATCTCTCCTTACTGCAGTAACTGACTCCTTAACTAATAATGCAATGCCTGCTCCTCTTTTACCCCCTCCCCTGTCTCGCCTGAAGATTCTATATCCCGAAATGTTGAGCTGCCAATCCTGCCCCTCCCTCAACCATGTCTCCGTTTTGGCTACTATATCACAATTCCACATGTCAATCCTCACCCTTAACTCATCCGTCTTACCTGTAACACTCCTGGCATTAAAGTAGAGGCCATCCAGCCTTGCCTTACTCCCTTGAAACTTAATGCAGCTGTACTCCCTCTGACTTGATTGTTTTACTGAACTATGATACAAGCTTGGCTTGATAGAGTACAGTTACTGCAGATATGTGTTCATGTTAGCAAAACGTGTTGTCAATAAAGTTAGCCTAGCTACAATGGTGACGGACTGTGTGCATCATTAAAAAAAAGAAACAGGTCATGGTGGAGCCTGTAATACAGTCCCCAGAGGGAATTGCACATCATTGTTGCTTCTGCGCACTCCACAACTGGCGCTGCACTGGGGGGAGGACCTGGCTGAGGTGGAGATGGAGGAGCTACGCATATCCTCTGATGAGGAGGACATCAAAGGAGATGAAGATGATGAGGCCCTTGAAGGCAAAGATGCTGGCAATTAGGTGATCGCACTGGCCGGACAAAGCGGCCGATTTCGGGTGTCCCTCATAGCTGCAAGTTTGGTGGAGGATGATGACAAGATGCAGTGAGGACAGTCCTGACATCCTCACCTTGCACCCATGAAAGTTTGACTCCTGTGTGGTTGATGGGTAGCGCACACACCCTCAGTGCTCAGGCTCATGTCATGGAGACACAGCGGAGGCCCTAATAGTTATTAGATTCCAGGTGGATGATGACAATATGCAGTGAACACTCCTTAGATCTTCACAAAGCATCTGTGAATGTCTGACTCCTGTCTCACTGAGGGCCGCTCGCTTGTGCTCTGTCCTCAGGGTCATAGCATGGAAACGCAATCATGAAACCTTAAAAGCATCTGATCCTTTGTCAGCCTTCAGCACCTGACCCGCTTCAGGAGCACAGCGTCACCAATCACAAATTCTGGAGGTGCTGACAACACACAGAGACACTGACGGAACTCTCTGATGCCTGTCCATGACATTCTGGCAGCAATAAACACAGGTGAGGTACAGGCATCAGTAATGTTTCCAGGGAATGTGAGACCGGACCATCACTTTGGTCTGAAGCCTGCACAAAGCACAGGGAAGAGGCCCTGGACTGAGACATCTGCCTTTATGTTGTGCAGGAACCAAGGTTTCACATCTGAGTGACACGAACACTACTCATCAGAACAAGGAGCCGTAGGAAAGGAGACGTTCTTGGGAGTTTATTTACAATAGTGAACATTGTGTCCAAGTGAATAACAGCCGTGCCCAGGCTGTGCAGCTACATCTCCTTAACCTTCTTAATCTTGCCGCTACCTCTTGGTGCACCCCTGAAATCCACAGTGGAGGTGGAGGCAGCCTGCTGACTGCCCTGTCTATGATTACCTTGGTGGGCATCCTCTGGAGGCCTGAGACTTGGTGGGCCCTGGCCTGCTTTTGGGGTCCTGTAGTGTGGCAGTGGCTCCCTCCTCGCCCTGTGGATCTGGAGCTACTGTGGTCACAGGAAGAGGGGATTCAGATGGGCCGGACCCTCCCAGGGTCACCTGGGTGGATGACCCTGAGGTGTGCACCTGCTGATCCTCCTCCCTACGGGTGCCTGAGGGCCCCTAGCTGACTGCTTGAGAAGAAGGGGTAGCTGGAGTGAGATTGAACTGCCCCCCCCACCCCTCTCGCTTTGACACTGTTAGAAGCCAACCATGGCATCAGCGATGGAGTTGAGCCCACACAGCAGTGCAGGAGTGACGTCCTGGACCAAGGTCTCCACGACTGCTGCCATCCTACCAGCGTTGACCTCAGTGTTTTGGCACGCTGGCGCTATCACCTCAGACTGGAGGCAGACGGACTCCTTCGTCGTGCCTTGCAATCTGAGGAGTGTAGCGGACAGCCCCTTCATAAAGATGAAAGCAAAAAACCGCGGATGCTGGAAGGGCAAATCAAAAACAAAAATACCCGGGAAAACTCAGCAGGTCTGGCAGCATCTGCGGAGAGGGACACAGTTAACGTTTCGAGTCCGTATGACTCTTCAACAGAACTAAGGAAAAATAGGAGAGGTGAAATATAAACTGGTTTAAGGGGGGGGTGGGACAGGTAGAGCTGGTACCTTCATGATGTTCCTGACCTTTCCTTTTTGCAGCTCCAGCAACTGTGGCGTGACCGAGTCCAGAGGCTCCTCATCTGACTCAGACTCAGCAGATTTCTGGCCTCCAGCAGCTCCTCCGAGTGCTGGAAACCTGGGAAGTTACTGCTGCTGCCTGCCGTGAAACAGACAGGTGAGACGTGCTCACCGGATTGTGACCCCCGAGGCTACTCTAGAACTAGGTCTCACAGAGGTGTGTGTCTCTGGAGGGTATGGGTGAGCGCTGTGACCGGTCTTCGATGAGGGTGTCTCAGACTCTTATTCCAGAGTGCCTTCAGGGCTTGAGTCGAGGACCTGGCTCGTAGACCCCCCCTGAAGTGTCTGCCAAAGCAAGGAGAGATGATTAGTGCATGGCAGGGGTCTGCAGAACAGGGGAACTCACACACAGCATGGTTATATGATGGATGTAGCACTGCTGGATCCTCACTTGGTTGAGTGCCAGTGATCTCACCGTTAGTCCAGGAACAGTCCAGATTGTCGCTGGCTAGTCTCTGAGGACCTCTTAATTTATTTATTTGTTCCTGGGATGTGGGCATCACTGGCTAGGCCAGCATTTATTGCCCATCCCTAACTGCCCTTACTCAGAGACCATTTCAGAGTCAACCACATTGCTGTGGGTCTGGGGTCACATGTAGGCCAGACCGGGTAAGGACAGCAGATTTCCTTCCCTAAAGGACATTAGTGAACCAGATGGGTTTTTACATCAATCGGCGATGGTTTCATTGTCATCATTAGACTTTTAATTCCAGATTTTTTATTGAATTCAGATTACACCATTTGCCGTGGTGGGATTCGAACCTGTGTCCTCCAGAGCATTACTCTGGCTCTCTGGAATGCTATTCCCACTGCTTCCCCCTTGATGCCAGGCATCCCTCCACCAGCCCGCGAGCTTTTGTGGTGTGCCAGCTTGTCCTGCATGAAGACGATGGTGACAGGCCAGATGAGAAGGATGCCTGGTATGTGTGGGTGGGGAGTGGGTGGATGGGATGAGAACTATCCTCAGGGCAGATGAAGGTCAGTGTGAGGGAGTGAATGGTGATGTCCCTTGAACTGGCAGTGAGTGCGATCCGCGTGGATGTGTGATGGGCTTGTGAGTTGAAAGTGAAGGGAAGAGTGACTTACCCTGGTGGAAGGGAGGAGATTGTCATCCTTATTTGGGGTCCCAGGAATGTGTTATTAATGAAGCAGGATGCAACAGGGATGGGATGATACGCTGTAAAACCCCGCCATTGCAGCCGCTGGGTCAAACCTCCTTTTACCTGCCCACTACCACACTCTGTGGAAATCTGGGACGGTTCTGGACTGAGAGCCTGGCTGGTCTGAGCAATGAGGTGCGCTTGGTGCCTCTGAAGAAATTGGTCAAACCAGCACTGCCAAGAGTCAAGATGGTTCAGAGCGGAAGTCCCAGTCGAGAGTATCCTTACTGGTGGCCCTCTTTGGAACTTGCAGTTCTGTCAAATTGATGACCGAGGTTGTTTTGATGTCCTTCTGCTGTTTTAAGAAGGAAACACAAGCACCTCTTGCTGAGGAGAGAAAAGGATTGGTTATGGACGAAGTGTATGACTTCAAATATCTGCTTGCTGCTGTACCTGAATGGCTCCCGAGTCAGGCCTATAACCAGATGTCAAATTCCTCCACGCCCATAGAATAGTGCCTCTGTCACTTGTAGCCAGAGGGCCTCTCAGCAGAGTTCCTTGACCGAGTGGACCGCGATTGGCTCCCGTGCCCAATTTTAAGTTTGTGAGATGACCGTTAACTGAGTTAACCAGGACGAAAATCCCTGATCTTTGACCTCACCTAGGAAGCGTGGTTGTGTCTCCGCAGCCTCGTGAATGGCCCAGGGATCACCGTGTGTCGGGGTGCGTTAGCTTTGCATAGCTCTCTGAAGTGTCCTGTGCAGCTGGAATTAAAACACTGTGTTCAGACTGTCGGACATTGATCATGTCTATGGCGCCACTTGGCTCCACTGTGCTGGCATGGGCACCCACCCTCTACTGATCACTTAAGGTATTGCTTTACTTGGCCTGGAGTATCACTGCTCCTTCGCTGTTTTACTAGTTGGACAGTGAAGGTTGCTCTGTCCCCTGGTTTGCATTCGGCCCATCAGATGGATCCATGCTGTAAATGGATTTCAGATTGCCTGACAATTTGAATGGCCTCTTCGAGGGTTGAATCATCCTGAGCTTGAAGCATCATCTGCCATTGCAACAACAATTCTGTTCCTGATTAACTCTGATTTCAGGTTTCCATAGTCAAAGCCTTCAGTGATTCTGTACAGCTCATTAATGAAGGAGTCGGCAGGTCCTCCTGGCTGTTGGACACGTTTGTTAAACTTTGCTCCTTCAAGGTTCTTGTTGCTACTCAAATTAAAATATGTATCAAATGATTTTAAAACTTCATCAAATTTTGCTGAGGATTCCCTGATCCCTTGTCTAGCTATTATATCATCAGCTATTGGACCTACCAAGTAAACCAGTGTGTTAACCTGTTCTGCCTCTGTCTTCTTCTCTAGGTCTGAAGCAATCATGTATCTAAGGAATCTCTTTCTCCAACATTCCCAGTGTTGTGCCTGGTCTCGGCCTGGCCTGGTGAGGTAGATTTTTGATCCATGGTACCTCTCAATGAGGTTTCCCCTGCTTGTTGGTTTTGGTGGGCACCCACAGTACTGGCGTTCGCAATTTCTGTGTTTTAAATTTTCAGCAGCCACTTCCCGGATCTGCCTTTCTCGTGTCTCCCCTGTGATATCAAAGTGTTTTCGGGTGGTGGGTTTTGCTGGGTCTTTCTAGGCTTTAACTTTCTCTCCAGTTTCTGAGAGACTCTGGGTTATTCCGACTGATGTTACCATGTTGTAAGATGTTGTGTGTAGTTCAGTAGATCCCACAGAGAGGTTCTGAGTCTTGTATAGTTTAACAGTAGGTGTTTATTAACTACTGGTAACTATATACATACATACAGTATAAGGTTGAAGGTAGGAGCTGTCTCCGTACTTGCATTTACACACATCTCAGTCCAGTACAAGACTGCCCTCTAGATTCGGGTCATGTGTTCCTTTGCATCACACTGTGTGTGGCACTGTACACTGTCCCACATTAATCCTTTCTATGCCGGACCATTATACTACAAACTCCACTATAAACATACCGCCAGTCTGTAAAACAACCGTTCACCACGACTCTAACCCCCCCAGAGTCTGACCCCCCCAGACCCTGACCCCAGACATTGACTGCTTAGTCTGCTGCTCTCTGCTCAAACTCTGCAGCCATTCACTTTGCCATGCAATGCTGACCCCTGCTGTTGAAATAAGGAATAACTTCCACCCAATCATTTGCAGAAAATCCAAGACAGAACAGGCTCGCTCACTGCCTATTTCATTCCCAGGATGTGGGATTCACTAACGATGTTCGCTGATGATTGCACAATGTTCAGCACCATTCACGACTCCTCAGGTACTGAAGCAGTCCATGTCCAAATGCAGCAAGACCTGGACAATATCCAGGCTTGGGCTGACAAGTGGCAAGTAATATTCACACCACACAAGTGTCAGGCAATGACCATCTCCCCTTGATATTTTTAAAAAGCTTTCACGGGATGTGGACATCACTGTCCAGGTCTCCCCGCTATGGGGAGGTGATGGTGTTACTGGTATTATCGCTGGACGAATAATCAAGAGAACTGCTGCAGTCCCTGTGGTGTGGGTACACCCACAGTGCTGTTAGGGAGGGAGTTCCAGGATTTTGACCCAGCGACAGTGAAGGAACGGTGATATATTTCCAAGTCAGGATGGTGAGTGACTTGGAGGGAACTTCCAGGTGGTGGTGTTCCCATCTATCTGCTGCCCTTGTCCTTCTAGATGGTAGTGGTTGTGGGTTTGGAAGGTGCTGTCTAAGGAGCCTTGGTGAATTCCTGCAGTGCATCTTGTAGATGGTACACACACTGCTGCTACTGTGCATCGGTGGTGGAGGGAGTGAATGTTTGTGGATGTGGTGCCAATCAAGCGGCTGCTTTGTCCTGGATGGTGTCCAGCTTCTTGAGTGTTGTGGGAGCTGCACTCATCCAGGCAAGTGGGGAGTATTCCATCACACTCCTGACTTGTGCCTTGTAGATGGTGGACAGGCTTTGGGGAGTCAGGAGGTGAGTTACTCGTCGCAGGATTCCCAGCCTCTGACCTGTTCTTGTAGCCACAGTATTTATATGGCTGGTCCAGTTCAGTTTCTGGTCAATGGTAACCCTCAGGATGCTTCATGATGACAGGCGAGTGGTGATCCTTAACGGTGGAACCAGTCCAGATGCTTTCGAGGTGAAGGTAGAAGTTAAGGAATGTTGTGTGGTCACTCCAGCTTTCTTCCATTCTTTTGCTGCCGTTTTCTGTCCGATGAGAGATGAGCTCCCTGTTGGAGGGCAGCTTATTTATCGATTTAAGCTATTTAATCTCAGGCTACTCCATTCAAAAGGGAAGAGCACCAGGGCCTGAATGAGAGAAGATGCTGCAGTAAGTGCTGTGCTGGTAGATCAGTCTCCAGAGACTCGTCGACATATTTCACTGAAGCAGACGAGGAGATGGGACTTGCCTCAACATTCCGAGAAACCAAAGTCCTCCAAATGCACAGGGTCCAGCCCCACTGACCGCGGCCTGGAGAATGGGGAAGCTTCCAATACCTTGACAGTTCCTTTCACTAGAAGGTTGACATCGATGAAGAAATCCAGGATCACCCAGAATCTGCTGCTGCTGCCTTTGGCAGCCTGAGGTAAGTGAGTGTTTGAAGATCGGGACATCAAAACGGAAACCAAGCTCCTGGTTTACCAGGCATCATGATCCCTCCCTTACTGTGCGGGGCTGGAACATGGACAACAGAGAGAGGGCACCTCAAAGCACCTTCATGCTGTCAGGAACATCTTATATATTGTGTGGGAGGACAAGCACACCAGGATCAATGTCCCGGAGGCCAGGATTATCCACCGTCAGCTTTGCTGGGTTGGTTATAGTTCGGATGTCAGGTACCAGGCTCCCAGAGCGGGTCCTGTTCCCCAGCTCACTCAGGGCAGATGTGTCAGAGAAGGACAGAAGAACGATGTACTAACAGCCAACATGAAGAAATGAAATATTGACCTTAACTCCTGGGACACCATCACCCTGGGGCGAACCACATGGATGTAATGTCTGGGGGAAGGATCCCAGCATTTAGAGACCCAACAGCAGCAAAATGAAAGGGTAAAGGAGAATGCCCAAAAGGAAATGCCATTTCCCCACTGATAACACACAACCAGGCATCCCAACCGTGTCAAATGCCCAACATGCCACAATGTCTGCAGATCCAAAATCAGCCTCATCAGCAATCTTCAGACACATGCAAGAGACAATCATCCCCAATAGCAAGGGCTAGTCAATATTAATAGTAGATACGAGGGAGGGACATCCAGGATTAAGACCCAGCGACAGTGAAGGACTGGTGATATAGTTCCAAGTCAGGATGATGTGAAATTCCCTGTGCCACAGACACACAGAAGCACCAGGTGCACTGCAGGAACTCACCAAGGTCCCTTAGACAGCACCTTCCAAACCCATGACCACTACCATCTAGAAGGACAAGGGCAGCAGATAGATGGGAACACCACCACCTGGAAGTTCCCCTCCAAGTCACTCACCATCCTGACTTGGAAATATATCACCGTTCCTTCACTGTCGCTGGGTCAAAATCCTGGAACTCCCTCCCTAACAGCACTGTGGGTGTACCTACACCACATGGACTTTTTAAAATTCATTGACAGGATGTGGATGTCACTGGCTAGGCCAGCATTTATTGCCCATTTCCTACTGCCCTTGTTCAGAGGGCATTTAAGAGTCAACCACATTGTTGTGGGTCTGGAGTCTCGTGTAGGCCAGACCAGGTAAGGACAGCAGATTTCCCTCCCTAAAGGGCATTACGTAGAAACATAGAAACTAGGAGCAGGAGTAGGCCATTCAGCCCTTCGAGCCTGCTCCCCCATTCATTATGACCATGGCTGATCATCCAACTCAATATCCTGCTCCCACTTTCCCCCCATACCCTTTGATCCCTTTCACCCCAAGAGCTATATCTAACTGCTTCTTGAAAACATAAAATGTTTTGGCCTCAACTACGTTCTGTGGTAACGAATTCCACAGGCTCACCACTCTCTGGGTGAAGAAATTTCTCCTCATCTCAGTCCTAAATGGTCTACTCCGTATCCTCAGACAGTGACCCCTGGTTCTGGACTCTCCCACCATCGGGAACATCCTTCCTGCATCTACCCTGTCTAGTCCTATTAGAATTTTATAGGTTTCTATGAGATCCCCCCCATTCTTCTGAACTCCAGCGAAAATAATCCTAACCGACTCAATCTCTCCTCATATGTCAGTCCCGCCATCCCAGGAATCAGTCGGTAAACCTTCGCTGCACTCCCTCTATAGCAAGAACATCCTTCCTCAGATAAGGAGACCAAAACTGCGCACAATATTCCAGGTGTGGTCTCACCAAGGCCCTGTACAATTGCAGCAAGACATCCCCGTTCCTGTACTCGAATCCTCTGGCTATGAAGGCCAACATACCATTTGCCTTCTTTACCGCCTGCTGCACCTGTATGCTTACCTTCAGCGACTGGTGTACAAGGACGCCCAGGTGTCGTTACACATTCCCCTCTCTCAATTTATAGCCATTCAGATAATAACCTGCCTTCCTGTTTTTGCTACCAAAGTGGATAACCTCACATTTATCCACATTATACTGCATCTGTCATGCATTTGCCCACTCACTCAGCTTGTCCAAATCACACTGAAGCATCTCTGCATCCTCCTCCCAGCTCACCCTCCCACCCAGCTTTGTGTCATCTGCAAATTTGGAGATATTACATTTAATTCCATCATCTAAATCATTAATATATATTGTGAATAACTGGGGTCCCAGCACCGATCCCTGCGGTACCCCACTAGTCACTGCCTGCCATTCGGAAAAAGACCTGTTTATTCCTACTCTTTGTTTCCTGTGTGCCAACCAGTTTTCTATCCATCTCAATACACTACCCCCAATCCCATGCGCCAATCTCTTATGTGGGACTTTGTCAAAAGCCTTCTGAAAGTCCAAATAAACCACATCCACTGGCTCCCCCTCATCAACTCTACTAGTTACATTTGCAAAAAATTCCAGTAGATTTGTCGAGCATGATTTCCCTTTTGTAAATCCATACTGACTGTCCGATTCTGCCACTGTTTTCCACGTGCTCAGCTATTAAATCTTGTATAACGGACTCTAGAATTTTCCCCACTACCGATGTCAGGCTGACTGGTCTATAATTCCCTGTTTTCTCTCTACCTCCCTTTTTAAATAGTGGGGTTACATTAGCTCCCCTCCAATCTGTAGGAACTGTTCCAGAGTCTATAGAATCTCAGAAGATGACCACCAATGCATCCACTATTTCTAGGGCCACTTCCTTAAGTACTCTGGGTTGTAGATTATCAGGCCCCGGGGATTTAGCGGCCTTCAATCCCATCAATTTCCCCAGCACCCTTTCCCTACTAATACTGATTTCTTTCAGTTCATCCCTCTCACCGAACCCTGTGTTCCCCAACATTTCTGGTATGTTATTTGTGTCTTCCTTTGTGAAGACAGAACCAAAGTATGTATTTAGTTGGTCAGCCATTTCTTTGTTCCTCATTATAAATTCCCCTGTTTCAGACTGTAAGGGACCTACATTTGCCTTCACCAATCTTTTTCTCTTCACATACTGATAGAAACTTTTACAGTCAGTTTTTATGTTCCCCACAAGCTTACTCTCGTACTCTATTTTCCCCTTCTTGTTCAATCCCTTGGTCCTCCTTTGCTGAATTCTAAACTGCTCCCAATCCTCAGGTTTGTTGCTTTGTTCTGGCCAATTTGTATGCCTCTTCCTTGGATCTAATACCATCTCTAATTTCCCTTGTAAGCCATGGTTTGGCCACCTTTCCTGTTTTACTTCTGCACCAGACAGGAGTAAACAATTGTTGCAGTTCGCCCACGTGCTCTTTGAATGTTTGCCATTGCCTATCCACCGTCATCCCTTTAAGTAACATTTCCCAATCCATCATAGCCAACTCGTGCCTCATACCATCGTAGTTTCCTTTATTAAGATTCAGGACCCTAGTCTCAGAATCAACTACGTCACTCTCCATCTTGATGAAGAATTCTATCATATTATGGTCACTCATCCCCAAGGGGCCTCGCACAACTAGATTGCCAATTATTCCTTTCTCATTACACAATACCCAGTCCAGGATGGCCTGTTCTCGAGTTGGTTCCTCAATGTATTGGTCCAGAAAACCATCCTATACACGCCAGGAATTCCCCCTCTACGGTATTGTTACTAATTTGATTTGCCCAATCTATATGCAGATTAAAGTCACCCATAATTACGGATGTTCCTTTATTGCATGTGTATCTAATTTCCTGTTTAATGCCATTCCCAACATCACCACTACAGTTTGGGGGTCTATACACAACCCCCACTAACGTTTTTTGCCCCTTAGTGTTTCTCAGCTCTACACATACAGATTCCACATTGTCGGAGCCAATATCTTTCCTCACTATTGAGTTAATTTCCTCCTTAACCAGCAATGCAACTCCACCGCCTTTTCCTTTTTGTCTGTCCTTCCTAAATACTGAATACCCTGGATGTTCAGTTCCCATCCCTGGTCACCCTGCAGCCAAGTCTCCGTAACCCTGACTATATCATACCTGTTTACATCTATTTACACAGTTAATTCATCCACTTCATTGCGAATACTCCTTGCGTTAAGGCACGAAGCCTTAAGGCTTGTCTTTTTAACATTACTTGTCCTGTTCCCACTATTTTTCACTGAGGCCCTGTTTGATTCTTGTCCTTGATTTCTCTATCACTTTTCTTATACCCTTTGTCTTTTTGTTCTTGTCCTTGATTCCCCCTCCTCTGACTCCTTGAATAAGTTCCCATCCCCCTGCCATTTTAGTTTAAACCCTCCTGAACAACTCTAGCAAATGTTCCCCCTTGGACATCAGTCCTGGTCCTGCCCAGGTGTAACCTGTCCAGTTTGTACTGGTCCCAGAACCGGTCCCAATGTCTCAGGAATCTGAAACCCTCCCCCTCACACAATCTCTTCAGCCACGTATTAATCCGATATATCCTGCTATTTCTACTCTGACTGGCACGTGGCACTGGTAGTAATCCTGAGATCACTACCTTTGAGGTCCTACTTTCCAACTTACTTCCTAACTCCCTATATTCTGCTTTTAGGACCTCATCCCTTTTTTTTTAAACCTATGTTCTTTGTACCAATGTGTACCACAACCACTCACCCTCCCCCTTCAGAATGTCCTTAGCCGCTCTGAGACATCCTTGACCCTCGCACCAGGGAGGCAACATACCATCCTGGAGTCTCGTTTGTGGCCACAAAAATGCCTATCTCTTCCCCTTACAATTGAATCCCCTATAACTATTGCATTCCCACACTTTCTACTCCTCCCCTGTGTAGCAGAGCCAACCGTGGTGCAACAAATTTGGCTGTTGCTGCTTTCCGCTGAGAGGCCATTCCCCCCCAACAGTACCCAAAGTGGTATATCTGTAGGGGAATAGCCACAGGAGATTCCTGCACTGCCTGCCTCGTCCTCTTGCTCTGCCTGGTGGTCACCCATTCCCTTCTTGCCTGTGGACTCTTAGCCTGCGGTGTGACCACCTCTCTGTACGTGCTATCCATAATACTCTCTGCCTCGCAGATGCTCCACAGTGTCCCCAGCCGCCTCTCTAGCTCCGAAACCCAGGCTTACAGGAGCTGCAGCTGGAGACACTTCCCGCACACATGCTGGGCCCAGGCACTGGACATGTTCCCGGCTTACCACATAGAGCAGGAGGAGCATGCCACGGCTTTGAGCTCTCCTGCCATGATGTACCCCTTTAAATTAAATTAAAACTTTTGGAAAATACTTAATATCAAATAATATCAATTACTTTAGGGCCCTTCTTCCCTGCTCTTCATTGTTACAGAATATAACCCTTAAATGATGAACCAAAAATAAGACCTTAAAAACCATAAGTGATAACAGTAGTAAATACCTACCCGATCATGATATGAAAAGGATCACATCATTCCCTCCTCACCGAACTCCCTCAATCACCAAACTCCCCCAAAATAAGCACAATACTGCAGCCCAAAGCAGCGGTCCAGTTGGGTGTCTACAGCAGTGAACTGGTTTCATGGTCATCGTTAGAGAGTATCAGAAGAGAACACCAGAATCACTGAATGCAGAAGACATTTAGTTCCAGATTTTTCTTTAATTGAATTCAAATTCCAAAATCTGCTGTGAACGGATTCGAACCCAGGTCCCAGAGCATTACTCTGGGTCTCTAAATTATTCGTCCGTGACAAAACCAACATGCCATCACCTCCCCCGCTGCAGCCGTTCAAGAAGGCAGCTCACCACAACCTTCTCAAGGGCAACTATAAGGATGTGAACACATTGGAGAGAGCGCAGAAGAGGTTTACAAGAATGGTTCCAGGGATGAGAAACTTCAGCTATGAGGATAGATTGGAGAGGTTGGGACTGTTCTCCTTGGGGAGGAGAAGGCTGAGAGGGGATTTGATAGAGATGTTCAAAACCATGAGGGGGCTGGACAGAGTAGATAGGGAGAAGCTGTTCCCACTGGTAAAAGGATCAAGAACGAGAGGGCACAGATTTAAAGTGATTTGCGAAAGAAGCAAATGTGATGTGAGAATAAACTTTTCACAGTGAGTGGTTCGGGTCTGGAATGCACGGCCTGGACGTGTGGTGGAGGCAGGTTCCATCGAGGCATTCAGGAGGGTATTAGATGATTATTTGAATAGAAACAATGTGCAGGGGCACAGGGAAAAGGCAGAGCAATGGCACTGAGTCATAACCCTCATTCGGACAGATAGTGCAGACATGATGGGTGGAATGGCCTCCTGCTGTGCTGTTAAAATTCTGTGATTCTGTGAACTAGGCATAGGCAATAAATGTTGGCCCAGGGAGTGAATCACACGTTGGGTGACTAAATTAACAAAAGTGAACCCCTCGATTAGATTCCAGTCTGTAACTCACTCCCGGGTATCTGTTATTCTGTACATAAACCACCTTCAACCCCTCGATAAAATTCCAGTCTGTAACTCACTCCCGGGTATCTGTTATTCTGTACATAAACCACCTTCAACCCCTCGATAAAATTCCAGTCTGTAACTCACTCCCGGGTATCTGTTATTCTGTATATAAACCATCCCAAACCCCTCGATTAGATTCCAGTCTGTAACTCACTCCCGGGTATCTGTTATTCTGTACATAAACCACCTTCAACCCCTCGATTAGATTCCAGTCTGTAACTCACTCCCGGGTATCTGTTATTCTGTACATAAACCACCTTCAACCCCTCGATTAGATTCCAGTCTGTAACTCACTCCCGGGTATCTGTTATTCTGTACATAAACCACCTTCAACCCCTCGATTAGATTCCAGTCTGTAACTCACTCCCAGGTATCTGTTATTCTATATATAAACCATCCCGAACCCCTCGATTAGATTCCAGTCCGTAACTCACACCCGGGTATCTGTTATTCTATATATAAACCACCTGAAGCCGTCGATTAGATTCCAGGCTGTAACTCACTCCCGGGTATCTGTTATTCTATATATAAACCACCCCGAACCCCTCGATTAGATTCCAGTCTGTAACTCACTCCCGGGTATGTGTTATTCTGTATATAAACCACCCCAAACCCTTCCATTAGATTCCAGTCTGCAACTCACTCCCAGGTATCTGTTATTCTATATATTAACCACCCTGAACCCCTCGATAAGATTCCAGTCTGTAACTCATGCCCACGTATCTGTTACTCTATATATCAAACCCCCAAACCGCTCGATTAGATTCCAGCCTATAACTCATGCCCATGTATATGTTATTCTATATATAAACCACCCTGAACGCCACGATTAGATTCCAGCCTGTAACTAACTCTCGGGTATGTGTTATTCTATATATACGCACTCCCGAACCCCTCGATTAGATTCCAGTTTTTAACTCACTCCCGGGTATCTGTTTTTCTATATATAAACCATCCAGAACCCTCGATTAGATTCCAGTCTGTAACTCACTCCCGGGTATCTGTTATTCTATATATAAACCACCACAAACCCCTCGATTAGATTCCAGACTGTAACTCACTCCCAGGTATCTGTTATTCTATATATAAACCACACTGAACCACTCGATAAGATTCCAGTCTGTGACTCATGCCCACATATCTGTTATTCTATATATAAACCACCCCAAACACCACAATTAGATTCCAGCCTGTAACTAACTCCCGGGTATCTGTTACACTATATATAAACCATCCTGAAACCCTCGATAAGATTCCAGTCTGTAACTCATGCCCAGGTATCTATTATTCTATATATAAACCCCCCCGAACCCCTCGATTAGATTCCAGTCTGTAACTCACTCCCGGGTATCTGTTATTCTATATATAAACCACACTGAACCCCTCGATTAGATTCCAGCCTGTAACTCACAACCGGGTATCTGTTATTCTATATATAAACCCCCCTGAACCACTCGATTAGATTCCAGTCTGTAACGCAATCCCAGGTATCTGTTATTCTATATATAAACCACCCTGAACCGCTCGATAAGATTCCAGTCTGTACCTCATTCCTACGTATCTGTTATTCTATATATAAACCACCCCAAACACCACAATTAGATTCCAGCCTATAACTAACTCCCGGGTATTTGTTATACTATATAAAAACCACCTTGAAACCCTCGATAAGATTCCAGTCTGTAACTCATGCCCAGGTATCTATTATTCTATATATAAACCACCACGAACCCCTCGATTACATTCCAGTCTGTAACTCACTCCCGGGTATCTGTTATTCTATATATAAACCACCCTGAACCCCTCGATTAGATTCCAGCCTCTAACTCACAACTGGGTATCTGTTATTCTATATATAAACCACCCCGAACACCTCGAGTAGATTCCAGACTGTAACTCATTCCCGGGTATCTGTTATTCTATATATAAACCACCCCAGACCCATCTATTAGATTGAAGTCTGTAACTCATTACCAGGTATCTGTTATTCTATATATAAACCTACCCGAACCCCTCGATTAGATTCCAGTCTATAACTCACTCCCAGGTATCTGTTATTCTATATATAAACCACCCCGAATCCCTCGATTACTTGCAGTCTGTAACTCACTCCCAGGTATCCGTTATCCAATATATAAACCATCCCGAACCCCTCAATTAGACTACAGTCTGTAACTCATTCCCGGGTATCTGTTATTCTATATATAAACCCTCCCGAACCCCTCGATAATATTCCAGTCTGTAACTCATGCCCAGGTATCTGTTATTCTATATATAAACCACCCCGAACCCCTCGATTAGATTGAAGTCTGTAACTCATTTCCAGGTATCTGTTATTCTACATATAAACCACCATGAACCCCTCAATAAGATTCCAGTCTGTAACTCACTCCTGGGTATCTGTTATCCTATATGTAAACCACCCCGAAAACCTGGATTAGATTCCAGCCTGTAACTCACTCCCGGGTATCTGTTACACTATATATAAACCATCCTGAAACCCTCGATAAGATTCCAGTCTGTAACTCATGCCCAGGTATCTATTATTCTATATATAAACCCCCCCGAACCCCTCGATTAGATTCCAGTCTGTAACTCACTCCCGGGTATCTGTTATTCTATATATAAACCACACTGAACCCCTCGATTAGATTCCAGCCTGTAACTCACAACCGGGTATCTGTTATTCTATATATAAACCCCCCTGAACCACTCGATTAGATTCCAGTCTGTAACGCAATCCCAGGTATCTGTTATTCTATATATAAACCACCCTGAACCGCTCGATAAGATTCCAGTCTGTACCTCATTCCTACGTATCTGTTATTCTATATATAAACCACCCCGAACACCTCGATTAGATTCCAGCCTGTAACGCACTCCCGGGTATCTGTTAGTCTATATATAAACCAACCCGAACCCCTCGATAATATTCCAGTCTGTAACTCATGCCCAGGTATCTGTTATTCTATATATAAACCACCCCGAACCCCTCGTTTAGATTCCAGCCTGAAACTCATGCCCGGGTATCTGTTACTCTATATATGAACCCCCACGAACCCCTTGATTAGATTCCAGCCTGTAACTCATGCCCTGGTATCTATTATTCTATATATAAACCACACCAAACCCCACGATAAGTTTCCAGCCTGTAACTAACTCCCGGGTATGTGTTATTCTATATATACACACTCCCGATCCCCGCGATTAGATTCCAGCCTCTAACTCACTCCTGGGTATTGGTTATTATATATATAAACCACCCCAAACCCCTCGATTAGGTTCCAGACTGTAACTCATTACCGGGCATCTGTTATTCTATATATAAACCACCCCGAACTCAAGTAGATTCCAGTCTGTAACTCACTCCCGGGTATTTGTTATTCTATATATAAACCATCCCGACCGCTCGATTAGATTCCAGTCTGTAACTCACTCCCGGGTATCTGTTATTGTATATATAAACCACCATGAACCCCTCGATTAGATTCCAGTCTGTAACTCACTCCTGGGTATCTGTTATTCTATATATAAACCACCCCGAACTCCTCGATTAGATTGAAGCCTGTAACTCATTTCCAGACATCTGTAATTCTATATATAAACAAGCCCGAACCCCTCAATTAGACTACAGTCTGTACTTCATTCCCGGGTATCTGTTATTCTATATATAAACCACCCCGAACCCCTCGATTAGGTTCCAGCCTGTAATTCAGTCCCAGGTATGTGTTATTCTATATATAAACCACCCCGAACCCCTCGATTAGATTCCAGTCTGTAACTCACTCCCGGGTATCTGTTATTCTATATATAAACCACCCCAAACCCCTCGATTAGATTCCAGTCTGTAACTAACTCCCGGGTATTTGTTATTCTATATATAAACCACCCTGAACCCCTCGATAAGATTCCAGTCTGTACCTCATGCCCACGTATCTGTTATACTATATATAAACCACCCTGAACCCCTCGATAAGATTCCAGTCTGTAACTCATGCCCAGGTATCTATTATTCTATATATAAACCACCACGAACCCCTCGATTAGATTCCAGCCTGTAACTCACTCCCGGGTATCTGTTATTCTATATATAAACCACACTGAACCCCTCGATTAGATTCCAGTCTGTAACGCAATCCGGGGTATCTGTTATTCTATATATAAACCACCCTGAACCGCTCGATAAGATTCCAGTTTGTACCTCATACCCACGTATCTGTTATTCTATATATAAACCACCCCAAACACCACGATTAGATTCCAGCCTGTTACTAACTCCCGGGTATCTGTTATACTATATATAAACCACCTTGAAACCCTCGATAAGATTCCAGTATGTAACTCATGCCCAGGTATCTATTATTCTATATATAAACCACCACGAATCCCTCGAATACATTCCAGTCTGTAACTCACTCCCGGGTATCTGTTATTCTACATATAAACCACCCCGAACACCTCGAGTAGATTCCAGGCTGTAACTCATTCCCGGGTAGCTGTTATTCTATATATAAACCAACCCAGACCCATCTATTAGATTGAAGTCTGTAACTCATTTCCAGGTATATGTTATTCTATATATAAACCTACCCGAACCCCTCGATTAGATTCCAGTCTATAACTCACTCCCAGGTATCTGTTATTCTATATATAAACCACCCCGAATCCCTCGATTATTTGCAGTCTGTAACTCACTCCCAGGTATCCGTTATCCAATATATAAACCATCCCGAACCCCTCAATTAGACTACAGTCTGTAACTCATTCCCGGGTATCTGTTATTCTATATATAAACCCTCCCGAACCCCTCGATAATATTCCAGTCTGTAACTCATGCCCAGGTATCTGTTATTCTATATATAAACCACCCCGAACCCCTCGATTAGATTGAAGTCTGTAACTCATTTCCAGGTATCTGTTATTCTACATATAAAACACCATGAACCCCTCAATAAGATTCCAGTCTGTAACTCACTCCTGGGTATCTGTTATCCTATATGTAAACCACCCCGAACACCTCGATTAGATTCCAGCCTGTAACTCACTCCCGGGTATCTGTTAGTCTATATATAAACCACCCTGAACCCCTCGATAATATTCCAGTCTGTAACTCATGTCCAAGGTATCTGTTATTCTATATATAAACCACCCCGAACCCCTCGATTAGATTCCAGCCTGTAACTCACTCCCAGGTATCTGTTACTCTATATATGAACCCCTTGATTAGATTCCAGCCTGTAACTCATGCCCAGGTATCTATTATTCTATATATAAACCACACCAAACCCCACGATAAGTTTCCAGCCTGTAACTAACTCCCGGGTATGTGTTAGTCTATATATACACACTCCCGATCCCCGCGATTCGATTCCAGCCTCTAACTCACTCCTGGGTATTGGTTATTATATATATAAACCACCCCAAACCCCTCGATTAGATTCCAGACTGTAACTCATTACCGGGCATCTGTTATTCTATATATAAACCACCCCGAACTCCTCGATTAGGTTCCAGCCTGTAACTCATGCCCAGGTATCTATTATTCTATATATAAGTCACACCGAACCCCACGATTAGATTCCAGTCTGTAACTCTCTCCCAGGTATCTGTTATTCTATTTATAAACCACCCCGAACCCCTCGATTAGATTCCAGCCTGTAACTAACTCCCGGGTACGTGTTATTCTATATATACACACTCCCGAACCCCGCGATTAGATTCCAGTCTGTAACTCACTCCTGGGTATTGGGTATTATATATATAGTCCACCCCAAACCCCTCGATTAGATTCCAGACTGTAACTCACTCCCAGGTATCTGTTATTCTATATATAAACCACCCCGAAACCCTCGATTAGATTCCAGTCTGTAAATCACTCCCGGGTATCTGTTATTCTATATATAAACCACCCCGAAACCCTCGATTAGATTCCAGTCTGTAACTCACTCCCGGGTATCTATTATTCTGTATATAAACCACCCCGAACCCCTCGATTAGATTCCAGACTGTAACTCACTCCCAGGTATCTGTTATTCTATATATAAACCACCCCGAAACCCTCGATTAGATTCCAGTCTGTAAATCACTCCCGGGTATCTGTTATTCTATATATAAACCACCCCGAAACCCTCGATTAGATTCCAGTCTGTAACTCACTCCCGGGTATCTATTATTCTGTATATAAACCACCCCGAACCCCTCGGTTAGATTCCAGTCTGTAATTCACGCACGGGTATGTTATTCTATATATAAACCACCACGAACACCTCGATATGATTCCAGCCTGTAAATCACTCCCGGGTATCTGTTATTCTATATATGAACCCCACCGAACCCATCGATTAGATTCCAGTCTGTAACTCACTCCCAGGTATCTGTTATTCTATATATAAACCACCCCGAAACCCTCGATTAGATTCCAGTCTGTAACTCACTCCCGAGTATCTATTATTCTATATATAAACCATCCCGAACCCCTCGATTAGATTCCAGTCTGTAACTCACTCCCGAGTATCTATTATTCTATATATAAACCATCCCGAACCCATCGATTAGATTACAGTCTGTAACTCACTCCCAGGTATCTGTTATTCTATATATAAACCACCCCGAAACCCTCGATTAGATTCCAGTCTGTAACTCACTCCCGGGTATCTGTTATTCTATATAAAAACCCTCCTGAACCCCTCGATTAGATTCCAGCCTGTAACTCACTCCCGGGTATCTGTTATTCTATATATAAACCACCCCAAAACCCTCGATTAGATTCCAGTCTGTTACTCACTCCCGGATTTCTGATATTCTATATATAAACCTCCTTGAAACCCTCGATTAAATTGAAGTCTGTAACTCATTTCCCGGTATCTGTTATTCTTTATATAAACCACCCCGAACCCCTTGATTAGATTCCAGTCTGTAACTCACTCCCGAATATCAGTTATTCTATATATAAACAACACCGAACCCCTCGATTAGATTCCAGTCCGTTACTCACTCCCGGGTATCTGTTATTCTATATATAAACCACCCCGAACCCCTCGATTAGATTCCACACTGTAATTCACTCCCGGGTATCTGTTATTCTATATATAAACCACCCCAAACCCATCGATTAGATTCCAGTCTGTAACTCACTCCCGGGTATCTGTTGTTCTAAATATAAACCACCCTGAACCCCTCGATTAGATTCCAGTCTGTAACTCACTCCCGGGTATCTGTTATTCTATATATAAACCACCCCGAACCCCTCGATTAGATTCCAGACTGTAACTCACTCCCGGGTATCTGTTATTCTATATATAAACCACCCCAAACCCATCGATTAGATTCCAGTCTGTAACTCACTCCCGAGTATCTGTTATTCTAAATATAAACCACCCTGAACCCCTCGATTAGATTCCAGTCTGTAACTCACTCCCGGGTATCTGTTATTCTATATATAAACCACCCCAAACCCCTCGATTAGATTCCAGTCTGTAACTCACTCCCGGGTATCTGTTATTCTATATATAAACCACCCCGAACCCCTCGATTAGATTCCAGTCTGTAACTCACTCCCGGGTATCTGTTATTCTATATATAAACCACCCTAAACCCATCGATTAGATTCCAGTCTGTAACTCACTCCCGAGTATCTGTTATTCTATATATAAACCACCCCGAACCCCTCGATTAGATTCCACACTGTAACTCACTCCCGGGTATCTGTTATTCTATATATAAACCACCCCAAACCCATCGATTAGATTCCAGTCTGTAACTCACTCCCGGGTATCTGTTGTTCTAAATATAAACCACCCTGAACCCCTCGATTAGATTCCAGTCTGTAACTCACTCCCGGGTATCTGTTATTCTATATATAAACCACCCCGAACCCCTCGATTAGATTCCAGACTGTAACTCACTCCCGGGTATCTGTTATTCTATATATAAACCACCCCAAACCCATCGATTAGATTCCAGTCTGTAACTCACTCCCGAGTATCTGTTATTCTAAATATAAACCACCCTGAACCCCTCGATTAGATTCCAGTCTGTAACTCACTCCCGGGTATCTGTTATTCTATATATAAACCACCCCGAACCCCTCGATTAGATTCCAGTCTGTAACTCACTCCCAGGTATCTGTTATTCTATATATAAACCACCCTAAACCCATCGATTAGATTCCAGTCTGTAACTCACTCCCGAGTATCTGTTATTCTATACATAAACCACCTCGAACCCCTCGATTAGATTCCACACTGTAACTCACTCCCGGGTATCTGTTATTCTATGTATAAATACTCCCGAACCGCTCGATTAGATTCCAATCTGTTATGCGCTACCGGATTTCGGTTATTCTATATATAAACTTCCCCGAAATCCTGGATTAAATTGAAGTCTGTAACTCATTTCCAGGTATCTGTTATTCTATATATAAACCACCCCGAACCCCTGGATTATATTCCAGTCTGTTACTCACTCCCGGGTATCTGTTATTCTATATATAAACCACACCGAACCCCTCGGTTAGATTCCAGTCTGTAATTCACGCACGGGTATGTTATTCTATATATAAAAAACCCCGAACACCTCGATTAGATTCCAGCCTGTAAATCACTCCCAGGTATCAGTTATTCTATATATGAACCCCACCGAACCCATCGATTAGATTCGAGTCTACTACTCACTCCCGGGTATCTGTTATTCTATATATAAACCACCCCGAAACCCTCAATTATATTCCAGCCTGTAACTCACTCCCAGGTATCTGTTATTCTATATATAAACCACCCCGAAACCCTCAATTATGTTCCAGCCTGTAACTCACTCCCAGGTATCTGTTATTCTACATATAAACCATCCCGAACCCCTCGATTAGATTACAGTCTGTAAATCATGCCCGGGTATCGGTTATTCTATATATAAACCACCCCGAACCCCTGGATTATATTCCAGTCTGTTACTCACTCCCGGGTATCTATTATTCTATATATAAACCACACCGAACCCCTCGATTATATTCCAGACTGTAACTCACTCCTGGGTATCTGTTATTCTATATATAAACCACACCGAACCCCTCGGTTAGATTCCAGTCTGTAATTCACGCACGGGTATGTTATTCTATATATAAACCACCCCGAACACCTCGATTAGATTCCAGCCTGTAAATCACTCCCAGGTATCAGTTATTCTATATATGAACCCCACCGAACCCATCGATTAGATTCGAGTCTACTACTCACTCCCGGGTATCTGTTATTCTATATATAAACCACCCCGAAACCCTCAATTATATTCCAGCCTGTAACTCACTCCCAGGTATCTGTTATTCTATATATAAACCACCCCGAAACCCTCAATTATATTCCAGCCTGTAACTCACTCCCAGGTATCTGTTATTCTACATATAAACCATCCCGAGCCCCTCGATTAGATTACAGTCTGTAAATCATGCCCGGGTATCTGTTATTCTATATATAAACCACACCGAACCCCTCGATTAGATTCCATTCTGTATCTCACTCCCAGGAATCTGTTACTATATATATAAACCACTGCAAACCACTCGATTAGATTCCAGCCTGTAACTCACTCCCGGGAATCTGTTATTCTATATATAAACCAGCTGAAACCTTTAATTAGATTCCAGTTTGTAACTCACTCCTGCGTATCTGTTATTCTATATGTAATCACCTGAAACCCACGATTAGATTCCAGCCTGTATCTCACTCCCGGGTATCTGTTATTCTATATATAAACCTCCCCAAACCCCTCCATTAGATTCCAGTCTGTAGCTCATCCCGGGTATCTGTCATTCTATATATAAACCACCCCGAAACCCACGATTAGATTCCAGCCTGTACCTCACTCCTGGGTATCTGTTATTCTATATATAAACCACCCCGAACTCCTCGATTAGATTCCAGCCTGTATCTCACTCCCGGGTATCTGTTATTCTATATATAAACCTCCCCAAACCCCTCCATTAGATTCCAGTCTGTAGCTCATCCCGGGTATCTGTTATTCTATATATAAACCACCCAGAAACCCACGATTAGATTCCAGCCTGTACCTCACTCCTGGGTATCTGTTATTCTATATATAAACCATCCCGAACCCCTCGATTAGATTGAAGTCTGTAACTCATTTCCATGTATCTGTAATTCTATATATAAACCATCCCGAACCCCTCGATTAGATTCCGGTCTGTAACTCACTCCCGGGTATCTATTATTCTAAATATAAACCACCCCAAAACCCTCGATTAGATTCCAGCCTGTAACTCAATCCCAGCTTTCTGTTATACTATACATACACCATCCCGAAACCCTTGATTAGATTCCAGTCTGTAAATCACTCCCGGGTATCTGTTATTCTATATATAAACCACCCCGAACCCTTTCATTAGATTCCAGAATGTAACTCACTCCCGGGTATCTGTTATTCTATATATAAACCATCCCAAACCCCTTCGATTAGATTCCAGCCTGTAGCTCATCCCGGGTATCTGTTATTCTATATATAAACCACCCCGAAACCCTCGATTAGATTCCAGTCTGTACCTCACTCCCGGATATCTCTTATTCTATATAAAAACCCTCCCAAACCCCTCGATTAGATTCCAGTCTGTTATTCACTCACGGATTTCTGTTATTTTATATATAAACCTCCCTGAAACCCTCGATTAAATTGAAGTCTGTAACTCATTTCCCGGTATCTGTTATTCTATATATAAACCACCCCGAACCCCTCGATTAGATTCCAGACTGTAACTCACTCCTGGGTATCTGTTATTCTATATATAAACCACACCGAACCCCTCGGTTAGATTCCAGTCTGTAACTCACTCCCGGGTATCTGTTATTCTATATATAAACCACCCCGAAACCCTCGATTAGATTCCAGTCTGTAACTCATTCCCGGGTATCTATTATTCTATATAAAAACCACCCCGAACCCCTTGGTTAGATTCCAGTCTGTAATTCACGCACGGGTATGCTATTCTATATATAAACCACCACGAACACCTCGATATGATTCCAGCCTGTAAATCACTCCCGGGTATCTGTTATTCTATATATGAACCCCACCGAACCCATCGATTAGATTCCAGTCTGTAACTCACTCCCAGGTATCTGTTATTCTATATATAAACCACCCCGAAACCCTCGATTAGATTCCAGTCTGTAACTCACTCCCGGGTATCTATTATTCTATATAAAAACCCTCCCGAACCCCTCGATTAGATTCCAGTCTGTTACTCACTCCCGGATTTCTGATATTCTATATATAAACCTCCTTGAAACCCTCGATTAAATTGAAGTCTGTAACTCATTTCCCGGTATCTGTTATTCTTTATATGAACCACCCCGAACTCCTCGATTAGATTCCAGTCCGTTACTCACTCCCGGGTATCTGTTATTCTATATATAAACCACCCTGAACCCCTCGATTAGATTCCAGTCTGTAACTCACTCCCAGGAATCTGTTACTATATATAAAAACCACTCCAAACCCTCAATTATATTCCAGCCTGTAACTCTCTCCCGGGAATCTGTTATTCTATATATAAACCTGCTGAAACCTTCAATTAGATTCCAGTTTGTAACTCACTCCTGCGTATCTGTTATTCTATATGTAATCACCTGAAACCCACGATTAGATTCCAGCCTGTATCTCACTCCTGCGTATCTGTTATTCTATATATAAACCTCCCCAAACCCCTCCATTAGATTCCAGACTGTAACTCACTCCCGGGTATCTGTTATTCTATATATAAATCACCCCGAACCCCTTCATTAGATTCCAGACTGTAACTCACTCCCGTGTATCTGTTATTCTATATATAAACCATTCCAAACCCCTTTGATTAGATTCCAGCCTGTAGCTCATCCCGGGTATCTGTTATTCTATATATAAAACACCCCGAAACCCTCGATTAGATTCCAGTCTGTACCTCACTCCTGGATATCTCTTATTCTATATAAAAACCCTCCCAAACCCCTCGATTAGATTCCAGTCTGTTATTCACTCACGGATTTCTGTTATTTTATATATAAACCTCCCTGAAACCCTCGATTAAATTGAAGTCTGTAACTCATTTCCCGGTATCTGTTTTCTATATATAAACCACCCCGACCCCCTCGATTAGATTCCAGTCTGTTACTCACTCCCGGGTATCAGTTCTTCTATATATAAACCACACCGAACCCCACGATTAGATTCCAGTCTGTAACTCACTCCCGGGTATCTGTTATTCTATATATAAACCACCCCGAACCCCTTCATTAGATTCCAGACTGTAACTCACTCCCGGGTATCTGTTATTCTATATATAAACCATCCCAAACCCCTTCGATTAGATTCCAGCCTGTAGCTCATCCCGGGTATCTGTTATTCTATATATAAACCACCCCGAAACCCTCGATTAGATTCCAGTCTGTACCTCACTCTGGATATCTCTTATTCTATATAAAAACCCTCCCAAACCCCTCGATTAGATTCCAGTCTGTTATTCACTCACGGATTTCTGTTATTCTATATATAAACCTCCCTGAACCCCTTCATTAGATTCCAGACTGTAACTCACTCCCGGGTATCTGTTATTCTATATATAAACCATCCCAAACCCCTTTGATTAGATTCCAGCCTGGAAATCACTCCCAGGTATCTGTTATTCTATATATGAACCCCACCGATTACATCGATTAGATTCGAGTCTGTAACTCACTCTCGGGTATCTGTTATTCTACATATAAACCATCCCGAACCCCTCGATTAGATTACAGTCTGTAACTCATGCCCGGGTATCTGTTATTCTGTATATAAACCACCCCGAAACCCTCGATTAGATTCCAGTCTGCAACTCACTCCCGGATATCTGTTATTCTATACATAAACCACCTCGAACACCTCGATTAGATTCCAGCTTGTAACTCACTCCTGGGTATCTCTTATTCTATGTATAAATACTCCCGAACCGCTCGATTAGATTCCAATCTGTTATGCACTACCGGATTTCGGTTATTCTATATATAAAGCTCCCCGAAATCCTGGATTAAATTGAAGTCTGTAACTCATTTCCAGGTACCTGTTATTCTATATATAAACCACCCCGAACCACTGGATTATATTCCAGTCTGTTACTCACTCCCGGGTATCTGTTATTCTATATATAAACCACACCGAACCCCTCGATTATATTCCAGACTGTAACTCACTCCTGGGTATCTGTTATTCTATATATAAACCACACCGAACCCCTCGGTTAGATTCCAGTCTGTAATTCACGCACGGGTATGTTATTCTATATATAAACCACCCCGAACACCTCGATTAGATTCCAGCCTGTAAATCACTCCCAGGTATCAGTTATTCTATATATGAACCCCACCGAACCCATCGATTAGATTCGAGTCTACTACTCACTCCCGGGTATCTGTTATTCTATATATAAACCACCCCGAAACCCTCAATTATATTCCAGCCTGTAACTCACTCCCAGGTATCTGTTATTCTACATATAAACCATCCCGAACCCCTCGATTAGATTACAGTCTGTAAATCATGCCCGGGTATCTGTTATTCTATATATAAACCACCCCAAACCCCTCGATTAGATTCCAGTCTGTTACTCACTCACGGATTTCTGATATTTTATATATAAACCTCCCTGAAACCCTCGATTAAATTGAAGTCTGTAACTCATTTCCCAGTATCTGTTATTCTAGAGATAAACCATCCCGAACCGCTCGATTAGATTCCAGTCTGTTATTCACTCCCGGGTATCAGTTATTCTATATATAATCCACACCGAAACCCTCGATTAGATTCCAGCCTGTAACTCACTCCCAAGTATCTGTTATTCGACATATAAACCACCCCGATCCCCTCGATAAGATTCCAGTCTGTATCCCACTCCCTAGTATCGGTTATTCTATTTATAAACCCGCTGAACCCTTCGATTAGATTCCAGTTTGTTATCTCACTCCTGGCTATCTATTATTCTACACACAAATCATCCAGAATCCCTTGATTAGATTCCAGTCTGTAACTCACTCCTGTGTATCTGTTATTCTAATTATAAACCAACTTGAACCCTTCGATTAGATTCCAGTCTGTAACACACTCCTGGGTATTTGTTATTCTATATATAAGCCCACGAACCCCTTGATTTGATTCCAGCCTGTAACTCACTCCAGGGTATCTGTTATTCTATCTATAAACCCCCCCTGAACCCATCGATTACATTCCAGTCTGTAACTCTGTCCCAGGTATCTGTTATTCTATATATGAACCCGCTGAACCCTTCGATTAGATTCCAGTCTGTAACTCACTCCCAGGTATCTATTATTCTATATATAAACCACCACAAACCCCTCAATTAGATTCTGGTCTGTAACTCACTCCCTGGTTTCTTTTATTCTAGATATAAACCACCATGAAACCCTCGTTTAGATTCCAGTGCTTAACTCACTCCGGGGTATCTGTTATTCTATATATAAACCATCCCGAACCCCTTGATTAGATTCCAGTCTGTAACTCATTTCCATGTATCTGTTATTCTATATATAAACCACCGCGAACCCCTCGATTAGATTCCAGTCCATAACTCACTCCCGGGTATCTGTTATTCTAATTATAATACACCCTGAACCCCTCGATTAGATTCCATTCTGTATCTCACTCCTGGGAATCTGTTACTATATATATAAACCACTCCAAACCCTCAATTAGATTCCAGCCTGTAACTCAATCCCAGGAATCTGTTATTCTATATATAAACCTGCTGAAACCTTCGATTAGATTCCAGTTTGAAACTCACTCCTGGGTATCTGTTATTCTATATATAAACCACCCCGAACCCCTTCATTAGATTCCAGACTGTAACTCACTCCCGGGTATCTGTTATTCTATATATAAACCATCCCAAACCCCTTCTATATATAATCCCCCTGAACCCCTCTATCTGTTATTCACTCACGGATTTCTGTTATTCTATATATAAACCTCCCTGAAACCTTCGATTAAATTGAAGTCTGTAACTCATTTCCAGGTATCTGTTATTATATATATAAAACACCCCGAACCCCTCGATTAGATTCCAGTCTGTTGCTCACTCCCGGGTATCTGTTATTCTATATATAAACTACCCTGAACCCCTCGATTAGATTCCAGTCTGTAACTCAAACCTGGGTATCTGTTATTCTATATATAAACCACTCCAAACCCCTCAATTAGATTCCAGTCTGTAACTCATTCCGGGGTATCTGTTATTCTATACATAAACCTCCCTGAAACCTTCGAATAAATTGAAGTCTGTAACTCAATTCCAGGTATCTGTTATTATATATATAAAACACCCCGAACCCCTCGATTAGATTCCAGTCTGTTGCTCACTCCCGGGTATCTGTTATTCTATATATAAACCTCCCCAAAACCCTCAATTAGATTCCAGTCTGTAACTCAATCCTGGGTATCTGTTATTCTATATATAAACCACTCCAAACCCCTCGATTAGATTCCAGTCTGTAACTCACTCCTGGGTATCTCTTATTATATATATAAATCCTCCAAACCCTTCGATTAGATTCCAGTCTGAAACTCACTCCCGGGTATCTGTTATTCTATATATAAACCCCACCGAACCCCTCAATTAGATTCCAGTCTGTAACTCACTCCTGGGTATCTGTTATTCTATATATAAACCACACCGAACCCCTTGATTAGATTCCAGTCAGTAACTCACTCCTGGGTATCTGTTATTCTATATATAAACCACCCCGAACCCCTCGATTAGATTCCAGTCTGTAACTCACTCCTGGGTAACTGTTATTCTATATATAAACACCCCCCCGAACCCCTCGATTAGATTGCAGTCTGTAACTCACTCCTGGGTATCTGTTATACTATATATAAACCACCCTGAACCCCTTCATTAGATTCCAGACTGTAACTCACTCCCGGGTATCTGTTATTCTATATATAAACCACCCCAAACACTCGATTAGATTACAGTCTGTAACTCACTCCCAGGTATCTGTTATTCTATATATAACCCACCCCGAACCCCTCGATTAGATTACAGTCTGTAACTCACTCCCGGGTATCTATTATTCTATATATAAAACACCCCGAACCCCTCGATTAGATTCCGGTCTGTAACTCACTCCCAGGTATCTGTTATTCTATATATAAACGACCCCAGAACCCTCGATTATATTCCAGTCTGTAACTCACTACCAGGTATCTGTTATTCTATATATAACCCACTCCAAACCCCTCGATTAGATTCCAGTCTGTAACTCACTCCTGGGTATCTCTTACTATATATATAAATCCACCAAACCCTTCGATTAGATTCCAGTCTGAAACTCACTCCCAGTTATCTGTTATTCTATATATAAACCCCACCGAACCCCTCAATTAGATTCCAGTCTGTAACTCACTCCTGGGTATCTGTTATTCTATATATAAACCACACCGAACCCCTCGATTAGATTCCAGTCTGTAACTCACTCCTGGGTATCTGTTATTCTATATATAAACCACCTTGAACCCCTCGATTAGATTCCAGTCTGTAACTCACTCCTGGGTAACTGTTATTCTATCTATAAACACCCCCACCGAACCCCTCGATTAGATTACAGTCTGTAACTCACTCCCGGGTATCACTTATTCTATGTATAAAACACCCCGAACCCCTCAATTAGATTCCGGTCTGTAACTCAATCCTGGGTATCTGTTATTCTATATATAAACCACTCCAAACCCCTCGATTAGATTCCAGTCTGTAACTCACTCCTGGGTATCTGTTATTATATATATAAATCCTCCAAACCCT
Organism: Isurus oxyrinchus; assembly: GCA_026770705.1. Lineage (NCBI taxonomy): Eukaryota > Metazoa > Chordata > Chondrichthyes > Lamniformes > Lamnidae > Isurus > Isurus oxyrinchus. Next base: position 192,245,392 of record JANJGN010000006.1, on the reverse strand, counting down.
TCGATTAGATGCCAGTCTGAAACTCACTCCGGGGTATCTGTTATTCTATACATAAACCTCCCTGAAACCTTCGAATAAATTGAAGTCTGTAACTCATTTCCAGGTATCTGTTATTCTATATATAAACCACCCCGAACCCCTCGATTAAATTCCAGTCTGTTACTCACTCCCGGGTATCACTTATTCTATTTATAAACCACACCGAACCCCTCGATTAGATTCCAGTCTGTAACTCACTCCTGGGTATCTGTTATTCTATATATAAACCACCCCGAACCCCTCGATTAGATTCCAGTCTGTAACTCACTCCTGGGTAACTGTTATTCTATATATAAACACCCCCCCGAACCCCTCGATTAGATTGCAGTCTGTAACTCACTCCTGGGTATCTGTTATACTATATATAAACCACCCTGAACCCCTTCATTAGATTCCAGACTGTAGCTCACTCCCGGGTATCTGTTATTCTGTATATAAACCACCCCAAACACCTCGATTAGATTACAGTCTGTAACTCACTCCCAGGTATCTGTTATTCTATATACAACCCACCCCGAACCCCTCGATTAGATTCCAGTCTGTAACTCACGCCTGGGTATCTGTTATTCTATATATAAACCCGCCCGAACCCCTCGATTATATTCCAGTCTGTAACTCACTCCTGGGTATCTGTTATTCTCTATAAACCCGCCCGAACCCCTTGATTAGATTCCAGTCTGTAACTCACTCCTGGGTATCTGTTATTCTATATATAAACCCCCCCGAACCCCTCGATTAGATTCCAGTCTGTAACTCACTCCTGGGTATCTGTTATTCTATATATAATCCCCTGTAACCCACGATTAGATTCTGGCCTGTAACTCACACCTGGGTATCTGTTATTCTACATATAAACCCCCCCGAGCCCCTCAATTAGATTCCGGTCTGTAACTCACTCCCAGGTATCTTTTATTCTATATATAAACCACCCCAAACCCCTCAATTAGATTCCAGTCTGTAACTCACTCCCACGTATCTGTTATTCTATATATAAACCATCCCGAACCCCTTGATTAGATTCCAGTCTGTAACACACTCCCGGGTATCTGTTATTCTATATATAAACCACCCCAAACACTTCGATTAGATTCCAGTCTGTAACTGACTCCCGGGTATCTGTTATTCTATATATAAACCTCCCCAAACCCCTCCATTAGATTCCAGACTGTAACTCACTCCCGGGTATCTGATATACTATATATAAAGCATCCCGAACCCCTTGATTAGATTCCAGTCTGTAACTCACTCCTGGGTATCTGTTATTCTATATATAATCCCCTGTAACCCACGATTAGATTCCGGCCTGTAACTCACACCTCTGTATCTGTTATTCTATATATAAACCCCCCCGAGACCCTCAATTAGATTCCGGTCTGTAACTCACTCCCAGGTATCTTTTATTCTATATATAAACCACCCCAAACCCCTCGATTAGATTCCAGTCTGTAACTCACTCCCAAGTATCTGTTAATCTATATATAAACCATCCCGAACCCCTCGATTAGATTCCAGTCTGTAACTCACTCCTGGGTATCTGTTATACTATATATAAAGCATCCCGAACCCCTTGATTAGATTCCAGTCTGTAACACACTCCCGGGTATCTGTTATTCTATATATAAACCACCCCAAAAACTTCCATTAGATTCCAGTCTGTAACTCACTCCCGGGTGTCTGTTATTCTATATATAAACCACCCCGAACCCCTCGATTAGATTCCAGACTGTAACTCACTCCCGGGTATCTGATATACCTTATATAAAGCATCCCGAACCCCTTGATTAGATTCCAGTCTGTAACACACTCCCGGGTATCTGTTTTCTATATATAAACCACCCCAAACACTTCGATTAGATTCCAGTCTGTAACTCACTCCCGGGTATCTGTTATTCTATATATAAACCACCCCGAACCCCTTGATTAGATTCCATTCTGTAACTCACTCCCGGGTATCTGTTATTCTGTATATAAACCACCCCGAACCCCTTGATTAGATTCCAGTCTGTAACTCACTCCCGGGTATCTGTTATTCTGTATATAAACCCGTTGATTAGTTGGCACTTTGTGAGCTGCTTTGTCCGGACCTGTTACACTGGACACTGGTGACTGAAAGGTTAATGTGCCGATGGGTTCATGCCCTCTCTGTTTACCTCTTGTCAATGTGTGACAGGGTCATGCCCTTCGCAATGCAGTAGCAGCTTTGGCCCGTGCCATATGATTGGACTGTGCCCTGCTGTGATGTGCTGATGTCAGAGCTGTGATGTGCTGGCTCAACATTCCCAGCACTGGGTGAAATTTCCAGTGAGACCCCAGAATCTATTGAACTCTTTCCTATTGCAGATGCTCCATGACTGACAAATGTGTGGCCTGAATTGGTAAGGAAACTTTCTACAGCTTTAAGCTGAAACTTTGGCTTTTACCTGTCTTTGAAGTTTGAACTTTGTGTGTGCAAGTTCCCCACAACCCAGCCTGATTCCAACTGCTCTTCCTCTCCAAGTGTGGAGGTGGTCAGTGGAGGGGTAGAGGCAGAGGGAGAGTGCCAGTAAACGGGGTTACCTCTGGGGGAGGCAGAGCAGGATGAGGATAGGGGAGGAGGTGGAGGGTTCAGGGTCTGAGGGAGGAGGATAAGGCGAATCGGGGCTGTGGAGTTGGGGGACAAGGGAGGCAAAGAGATGGGTTGAGGGACAGGACAGGGGAGGAGGAGGGGAGTGGAGGTAAAGAGAGGTATATATAGCTGAGATTGAACTGCAATTTCGGGCAGTTATACAGAATGTTTATAAAACTCTGGTTAGGCCCCAACTAGAATATTGTTTCCAGTTCTGGTCACTGCACTCTAGGGGAGGATGTGAGGGTCCTTGAGAGGGTGCAGAGGAGGTTTACCTGAATGGTTCCAGGGATGGGGGATTTGAGCTCTGAGGTTGGGTTGGAGAAGCTGGGGCTGTTCTCGTTGGAGAGATGGAGATCGAGGCAGATTTGATAGAGGTGGAGAAAGTTTAGATCAGGTAGACAAAGAAAGGGGAGGTGGTGGTACATTGTCACTAAACTACTAATCCAGAGAGCCAGAGTAATTCTCTGGGCACCCGGGTTCCAATCCCACCCTGACAGAGGAGGGAATCGGAATTCAATCAAAATCTGGAATTAAGAGTGTGATGGTGATCATGAGACCCATTGTCGATTGTTGTCCATTAGGGAAGGAAATCTACTGTCTTCAGATCTGACCTGTTGGTTGTGGGATCGCTTAGCTCACCTGCCCAGTCTTGAGTTGCTAGATGTGTGTGAAATCTATCCCATTTAGCACAGTGGTAGTGCCACACAACACGCTGGAGGGAATCCTCAATGTGAAGGTGGGACTTTGTCTCCACAATGACTGTGTGGTGGTCACTCCTACCGATACTGTCATGGACAGATGCATCTGCAGCAGGCAGGTTGGTGAGGATGAGGTCAAGTACGTTTTTCCCTCTTGTTGGTTCCCTCACCACCTGCCGCAGACCCAGTCTAGCAGTTATGTCCTTTAGGACTCGGCCAGCTCGGTCAGTAGTGGTGCTACCGAGCCACACTTGGTGATGGACACTGAAGTCCCCACCCAGAGTACATTCTGTGCCCTTGTCACCCTCAGTGCTTCCTCCAAGTGGTGTTCAACATGGAGGAGGCACTGATTCATCAGCTGAGGGAGGGAGGTACGTGGTAATCAGCAGGAGGTTTCCTTGTCCATGTTTGGGGTCCGGAGTCGATGTTGAGGACTCCCAGGGCAACTCCCTCCTGACTGTATACCACTGTGTCACCACCTCTGCTGGGTCTGTGCTGCTGGTGGGACAATTTTGGCGCTAGCCCCCAGTGTTAGTAAGGAGGAGTTTGCAGGATTGACAGGGCTGAGTTTGCCGTTCTCATTTCCGGTGCCGTGGTTGATCCATCCAGTTTCATTCATTTTAGACTTTTTAGCAAATTGATACAGATCTATGTCCCCCAATCGTTTTAGCATCAGCTCATTTTTTTTTAATTCGTTCATAGGATGTGGGTGTCACTGGCTAGGCCAGCATTTATTGCCCATCCCTAATTGTTCAGAGTAGTCACATGTAGGTGAGGGAACCAACAAGAGGGAAAAACGTACTTGATCTCATCCTCACCAACCTGCCTGCTGCAGATACATCTGTCCATGACAGTATCGGTAGGAGTGACCACCACACAGTCATTGTGGAGACAAAGTCCTGCCTTCACATTGAGGATTCCCTCCAGCGTGTTGTGTGGCACTACCACTGTGCTAAATGGGATAGATTTCACACAGATCTAACAACTCAAGTCTGGGCACACCTAAAAATGAGGTGTCAACCTGGTGAAGCTATAACACAGGACTACTTGCATGTCAAACAGCATAAGCAGCAAGTGATAGACAGAGCTAAGCGATCCCACAACCAACGGATCAGATCTAAGTTCTGCAGTCCTGCCACATCCAGTCGTGAATGGTGGTGGACAATTGAACAACTCACTGGAGAAGGAGGCTCCACAAATATCCCCGCCCTCAATGATGGAGGAGCCCAGCACATCAGTGCAAAAGATAAGGCTGAACTATTTGCAACAATCTCCAGCCAGAAGTGCCGAGTGGATGATGCATCTCAGCCTCCTCTGGAGGTCCAGGCAACCCAGCCAGTCACTGCCCCATCAATCTACTCTCGATCATCAGCAAAGTGGCAAGTAACATTCGCGCCACAAGTGTCAGGTAATGACCATCTCCAACAAGAGAGAATCTAACCATCGCCCCTTGACATTCAATGGCATTACCATCACTGAATCCCCCACTGTCAACATCCTGGGGGTTACCATTGACCAGAGACTGAACTGGACCAGCCATATAAATACTGTGGCTACAAGAGCAGGTCAGAGGCTAGGAATCCTGTGACGAGTAACTCACCTCCTGACTCCCCAAAGCCTGTCCACATTCTACAAGGCACAAGTCAGGAGTGTGATGGAATACTCCCCACTTGCCTGGATGAGTGCAGCTCCCACAACACTCAAGAAGCTGGACACCATCCAGGACAAAGCAGCCGCTTGATTGGCACCACATCCACAAACATTCACTCCCTCCACCACCGACGCACAGTAGCAGCAGTGTGTGTACCATCTACAAGATGCACTGCAGGAACTCACCAAGGCCCCTTAGACAGCCCCTCTCAGTTGTATTCCAGGGGCAGCTCACACCACCTGAAGGGCAATTACAGATGGGCACTTTGCCAATGTTGCCCACATTACAAATGAAAAGGGAATAATGGACGAGGGATGTGCTGCGTGATGGGATTGATGGAGGGAGGTGTGGGACAGCTGGGGTCTGTCTGTCTCAACCCCTGACCCTCTCCAAGCTAAATGCGCCCCAGCAACTCACACCCATAACCAGTACCAGACAACTCCTTCTCAGTGCTAGTTAACACCAGAACTCACTGGTTAGTCGCTGGTTTGTTGTTTCAGACTGCTGGTTAACTGTGCTTTTAATTGTTTGTTTTTTGGACTCTGGAAATGTTCAGTTTGACTAAAGAGAGAGAGAGAGAGAGAAAGAGAAAGAGAGGGAAAGAGAGGGAAAGAGAGGGAAAGAGGGAGAAAGAAATAAATGGATTGAGAGAGACAGAGAGACAAAGAGAGAGAAATGCAGAGAAAGAGAAATGGAGAAAGAGAGAGAGACACAGGCGGACACAGAGAGTGAGGGAAACCTAGAGACAGAGACAAAGAGAGACAGACAGATATAGAGAGATGGATACACAGGCAGAGAAAGAGATGGAGAGAGACAGACAGACAATACGTGAAAGACAGGGAGAGGAAGACAGAGAGAGAGAGATAGGGAAGGAGAGAGAGGGACAGAAAGAGAGGAGAGAGCATTTACCCTATACTTGGGTGGGAAGAGAGAGGGTGTGAGGTGTTGCAAGGGGAGGGGGGTAAGGGGATCGGAGAGGCAGGGGCTGAAGGGAAGAGTGTGGGAGCAGGTGAAGGGAGGGGTGGGAGGGGATGAAGGAAGTTGAGAATAAATAGATGGAGAGGGGTAGGTAAGGGTTAGTGGGGGAGGATAAAGGAAGAGGAGGGAGTGAACATTATGAGGGGCATGGACAGGGTGGATAGGGAGCAGCTGTTCCCCTTAGTTGGAGGGTCAGTCACAAGGGGACATAAGTTCAAGGTGAGGGGCAGGAGGTTTAGGGGGGATGTGAGGAAACACTTTTTTACCCAGAGGGTGGTGAGGGTCTGGAATGCGCTGCCTGGGAGGGTGGAGGAGGCAGGTTGCCTCACATCCTTTAAAAAGTACCTGGATGAGCACCTGGCACGTCATAACATTCAAGGCTATGGGCCAAGTGCTGGTAAATGGGATTAGGTAGGTAGGTCAGGTGTTTCTCACGTGTCAGTGCAGACTCGATGGGCCGAAGGGCCTCTTCTGCACTGTGGTTCTGTGAAGGAGGGGAGAGGGAAGGGAAGGACAGAGGAAGAGGAGGCAGTGAAGGAGGGGAGGGGGTGAGGACAGAGGAAGAGGAGGGAGTGAATGAGGGGAGAGTTGGGAGGACAGAGGAAGAGGGGGAGTGAATGAGGGGAGAGTTGGGAGGACAGAGGAAGAGGAGGGAGTGAATGAGGGGAGAGGGGGTGAGGACAGAGGAAGAGGAGGGAGTGAATGAGGGGAGGGGGTGAGGACAGAGGAAGAGGAGGGAGTGAATGAGAAGAGAGGGGTGAGGACAGAGGAAGAGTACGGAGTGAAGGAGGGGAGAGGGGAGAGTGGGGAGGAAGAAGAGGGAGTGAAAGAGGGGAGGGGGTGAGGAAAGAGGAAGAGGGGGAGTGAATGAGGGGAGAGTTGGGAGGACAGAGGAAGAGGAGAGAGTGAATGAGGGGAGAGGGGGTGAGGACAGAGGAAGAGGAGGGAGTGAATGAGGGGAGAGGGGAGAGTGGGGAGGAAGAGGAGGGAGTGAAGGAGGGGAGAGGGGGAGGACAGAGGAAGAGGAGGGAGTGAATGAGGGGGGGAGGACAGAGGAAGAGGAGGGAGTGAATGAGGGGAGAGGGGGTGAGGAAAGAGGAAGAGGAGGGAGTGAATGAGGGGAGGGGGGAGAGTGGGGAGGAAGAGGAGGGAGTGAATGAGGGGAATGGGGGGAGGACAGAGGAAGAGGAGGGAGCGAATGAGGGGAGGGGGGAGAGTGGGGAGGAAGAGGAGGGAGTGAAGAAGGGGAGGGGGTGAGGAAAGAGGAAGAGGACGGAGTGAATGAGGGGAGAGGGGGAGGACAGAGGAAGAGGAGGGAGTGAATGAGGGGAGAGAGGGTGAGGACAGAGGAAGAGGAGGGAGTGAATGAGGGGAGGGGGTGAGGAAAGAGGAAGAGGGGGAGTGAATGAGAAGAGAGGGGTGAGGACAGAGGAAGAGTACGGAGTGAAGGAGGGGAGAGGGGAGAGTGGGGAGGAAGAAGAGGGAGTGAAGGAGGGGAGGGGGTGAGGACAGAGGAAGAGGAGGGAGTGAATGAGGGGAGAGGGGAGAGTGGGGAGGAAGAGGAGGGAGTGAAGGAGGGGAGGGGGTGAGGACAGAGGAAGAGGAGGGAGTAAAGGAGGGGAGAGGGTGAGGACAGAGGAAGAGGAGGGAGTGAAGGAGGGGAGAGGGGTGAGGACAGAGGAAGAGGAGGGAGTGAAGGAGGGGAGGGGGTGAGGACAGAGGAAGAGGAGGGAGTGAAGGAGGGGAGAGGGGGGAGGACAGAGGAAGAGGACGGAGTGAATGAGGGGAGAGGGGAGAGTGGGGAGGAAGAGGAGGGAGTGAATGAGGGGAGAGTTGGGAGGACAGAGGAAGAGGACGGAGTGAATGAGGGGAGAGGGGGAGGACAGAGGAAGAGGGGGAGTGAATGAGGGGAGAGGGGGAGGACAGAGGAAGAGGACGGAGTGAATGAGGGGAGAGGGGAGAGTGGGGAGGAAGAGGAGGGAGTGAAGAAGGGGAGAGGGGTGAGGAAAGAGGAAGAGGAGGGAGTGAATGAGGGGAGAGTTGGGAGGACAGAGGAAGAGGACGGAGTGAATGAGGGGAGGGGGGAGGACAGAGGAAGAGGAGGGAGCGAATGAGGGGAGAGGGGAGAGTGGGGAGGAAGAGGAGGGAGTGAAGAAGGGGAGGGGGTGAGGAAAGAGGAAGAGGACGGAGTGAATGAGGGGAGAGAGGGAGGACAGAGGAAGAGGAGGGAGTGAATGAGGGGAGAGGGGGTGAGGACAGAGGAAGAGGAGGGAGTGAAGGAGGGGAGGGGGGTGAGGACAGAGGAAGAGGAGGGAGTGAATGAGGGGAGAGTTGGGAGGAAGAGGAGGAGTGAATGAGGGGAGAGGGGTGAGGAAAGAGGAAGAGGACGGAGTGAATGAGGTGAGGGGGTGAGGACAGAGGAAGAGGAGGGAGTGAATGAGGGGAGAGGGGAGAGTGGGGAGGAAGAGGAGGGAGTGAATGAGGGGAGAGGGGAGAGTGGGGAGGAAGAGGAGGGAGTGAATGAGGGGAGGGGGGAGGACAGAGGAAGAGGAGGGAGTGAATGAGGGGAGAGTTGGGAGGACAGAGGAAGAGGGGGAGTGAATGAGGGGAGGGGGGAGGACAGAGGAAGAGGAGGGAGTGAATGAGGGGAGAGGGGAGAGTGGGGAGGAAGAGGACGGAGTGAATGAGGGGAGGGGGGAGGACAGAGGAAGAGGAGGGAGTGAATGAGGGGAGAGTTGGGAGGACAGAGGAAGAGGGGGAGTGAATGAGGGGAGGGGGGAGGACAGAGGAAGAGGAGGGAGTGAATGAGGGGAGAGGGGAGAGTGGGGAGGAAGAGGAGGGAGTGAAGGAGGGGAGGGGGTGAGGAAAGAGAAAGAGGAGGGAGTGAATGAGGGGAGGGGGGGAGAACAGAGGAAGAGGAGGGAGTGAATGAGGGGAGAGGGGTGAGGAAAGAGGAAGAGGAGGGAGTGAATGAGGGGAGGGGGTGAGGACAGAGGAAGAGGAGGGAGTGAATGAGGGGAGAGGGGGGAGGACAGAGGAAGAGGAGGGAGTGAATGAGGGGAGGGGGGATAGTGGGGAGGAAGAGGAGGGAGTGAATGAGGGGAGGGGGTGAGGACAGAGGAAGAGGAGGGAGTGAAGGAGGGGGAGGGGGTGAGGAAAGAGGAAGAGGAGGGAGTGAATGAGGGGAGAGGGGAGAGTGGGGAGGAAGAGGAGGGAGTGAATGAGGGGAGAGGGGTGAGGAAAGAGGAAGAGGAGGGAGTGAATGAGGGGAGGGGGGAGGACAGAGGAAGAGGAGGGAGTGAATGAGGGGAGAGGGGAGAGTGGGGAGGAAGAGGAGGGAGTGAATGAGGGGAGGGGGGAGGACAGAGGAAGAGGGGGAGTGAATGAGGGGAGGGGGGAGGACAGAGGAAGAGGAGGGAGTGAATGAGGGGAGGGGGAGGACAGAGGAAGAGAAGGGAGTGAATGAGGTGAGGGGGAGGACAGAGGAAGAGGAGGGAGTGAATGAGGGGAGAGGGGAGAGTGGGGAGGAAGAGGAGGGAGTGAATGAGGGGAGGGGGTGAGGACAGAGGAAGAGGAGGGAGTGAATGAGGGGAGGGGGTGAGGACAGAGGAAGAGGAGGGAGTGAATGAGGGGAGGGGGGAGGACAGAGGAAGAGGAGGGAGTGAATGAGGGGAGGGGGTGAGGAAAGAGGAAGAGGAGGGAGTGAATGAGGGGAGGGGGTGAGGAAAGAGGAAGAGGAGGGAGTGAATGAGGGGAGGGGGTGAGGAAAGAGGAAGAGGAGGGAGTGAATGAGGGGAGGGGGGAGGACAGAGGAAGAGGAGGGAGTGAATGAGGGGAGGGGGTGAGGACAGAGGAAGAGGAGGGAGTGAATGGGGGGGGGAGGACAGAGGAAGAGGAGGGAGTGAATGAGGGGAGGGGGTGAGGAAAGAGGAAGAGGAGGGAGTGAAGGAGGGGAGGGGGAGGACAGAGGAAGAGGAGGGAGTGAATGAGGGGAGGGGGTGAGGACAGAGGAAGAGGAGGGGGCTGAGGGAAAGTGAGCCTTGTCAGTGAGCGATGTCACTGAGCGATGTCACATCAGAATGTAAGAAATAGGAGCAGGAACGGGCCATTCCACCCCTCCTACTGTTCAATCCATCATGGTTGATCTTTTACCTCAACTCTATTTTCTCATGCTATCCCTCAATTCTCTCAGTACTCACAAATCTGTCCACCCCAACCTTAAATATATTCAGCGATGGAGCATCCACAACCCTCTGGGGTGGAGAATTCCAAAGATTCACAACCCTTTGAGTGAAGTAATTTCTCCTCATCTCAGTCCTAACTGATCAGCCCCTTATCCTGAGACTGGGTCCCCGTGTCTTAGACTCCCCGACCAGCAGGGACAGTCTCTCAGTGTCCAACCTGTCAAACCCCTTCAGAATCTCACAGGATTCAATGAGATCGTCTCTCATTCTTCTAAACTCCAGAGAATATTGGCTTAATCTACTCAATCTAGTTTTATATACAATCCCTCATTCCAGGAATCAGTCTAGTGAACCTTTGTTGCTCTCCCCGAGGGTAGGGTCCGGCCTTCCTGAGGTACAGTGTCCAAAACTGTGCACAGTGCTCCAGGTGTAATCTCACCAATGCCCTGTAGAGTTGTAGCCAGACTTCCCTACCTTTATACTCCATCCACCTTGTAATAAAGGCCAACATGCCGTTTGCATTCTAACTGCTTTCTGCACCTGCATGTTAGTGTTTTGTGCTTATGTACAAGAACACCCAGATCCCTCTGAATACCAACACTTCCCAACTGCTCACTGGAAGGGCAGGGTCTTTAATTGGGTTAACTACCCTATCAATGGCCTCAATTGGCCATTGACAGGTCTGCAGCCAGACAGCTGGTTTCGCTGTTCCCCTGCCTTCCTGAATATTTAAATGGGGTGGGATGACATTGGGGGTTCCCCCCCGATGGCATCCTGCGTCATTTTCGCATCGGCAAGCAGGCCCCACCCCCACAACTCGCCGACAGAAAAGTTCTGGCACCATCCTGCCCACTCATTGAACTTGTCCAAATCCTTTTGCGGTCTCTTTGTGTCCTCCTCACAGCTTAGAAGTCTAGGTGGAAATGTACTAGTAATAAACTTGGATACAGTGCAACTCAGTCCCGTCAATAAATAGCTGAGGCCCCAGCTTGTTCTACATCCCTAATAATAGCTTCCGGTATTTTCTGCATTACGGCCATCAAGTTCCCCAAGATTTCTCTCACCTTCCTTCTTGAACAGCAGGGTTATGTTTGCTACTTTTCAATTCATGGGGACCATTCTAGAATCTAGGGAATTCTGGATGATCTGTTATGATCCAATTGGAGACCAGGAACTTTTTGTCTCCATGAAACAGAGTTTGAAATCCCAGTTACCCACCAGGAGAATAAATCCACAAGATTCCCTGGTTTTAAACAAACAAAGTGAAACAATCTACAATATCTATCTTATATTCTTACGTTCAGGATTAACATGAGGTAAATACGAATTAACAAAGCAAACCACGGTTGAACACACCACTGAGCACATTGAATGGCAAATTCAACCAAGACAAATCCCATGGATTTCTCAGCAACCCACCCAGATGTCAGTGACCACTGTGAGTCACAAAAATCTGGTTAAAACTCTGTCTCCAGCACAGGGGATTTCAAATCCTCACTTTTGAAGATCTAGCCCCTGAATTCCTTCAAAAGCTGCTTTGACTTGGACTGCCTCAATGACTGCTCACTTCCTAATGGTTCAACCTCTTCTCCTGAGATGGCATTCCATGGGATTCACAAAGTTGCACTCCCACTTCTCATTTCCGGCACAATTCCAACTCTTTTGCAAACTGCTAGTTTCACTAAGCTGGCACTACCCCTGTATTTCTCCGAGCTCCAGTCTTCCAGCTGCATCAAGGTTTGAAAGGCTTCCAGGGCTTCTTCTGGGCCCAATCCTCTCCAGTATGCAACTGGTGATCCTCTGCCACCTTCTCAGCTCCCTATGGCATCTCTGAGCCCTAATTGTCTGGAGCCTGCTAACACCTCCCAAGGCTTCACTGTGAGCTGCAAACCACATGAGGTCCAAACTGTAACTAATGCCCTGTCCCAGCAAACACTTGGATAAATTAAAACCAGAAAACCTTCCTAATCTCCAACCATCTCCATGACAACATAGCCTTTCAGGGTTCACTGAATGCTTTTAAATTAAATTAGCTCTAACTTCCAAAACAAAACATCTCTCTAGACTGCACTTCTTTGCAAGCAGTGCTGATCTCACACCTCGAGCTAAGTAAGCCCACCTGTTGATTCAGGATCTTATCTTTCAATCCTTAAGTCAACATAGGTTCAAACGTTTAGGCGTAATGGACTCCAAGCTGCTTTATTTATTTATCTCATTTTCTACAGTTAAACTTTAATCTTCCCAGAACTAAAAATTACCTCTAAAGTACTAACATGAACAATGAACTAGATATTTGTCTCAGATCATAACCGATCCACTATCTCTTCAACCACATTGGAACAGGAGGAGGCCATTCAGCCTGAGAACCTGGTTCTCCATTCAGTGAATCATGGCTGAACTGCCACCTCACTCCATATATCAGTCTTTACCACATGCCTCTTAATACTCTTGGCTTACAAAAATGTAACAATTGATCCAGCGTCAATTGCCGTTTTGTAGAAGTGTTCTAAACTTTCACCACGCTTTGTGTGAAGAGGTTTTCTTAATTTCATTCTGAAAGGTCTACCACTCATTCTGACATGATGCCCCCTTTGTAATAGACTTTCCGATCAGTTTCCCTCTACACTAGGCATTCTGGTTAATGTCTTGGAAACTTCAATCAAATCACCCCTTAACTTTCTAAATTCCATGGAATATAGCCCTAGTTGGTGCTTAATCATTCCCTGTAATTTAACCCTTGGAGTCCAGGTACATTCTGGTAAATCGAGGCTATACTCTTCCTAAGATGTGATGCCCAGATCTGCTCTCGGTTCTCCAGGTGTGATCTAACCAGGGCTTTATTTTCAACCCCCTCGTATTCTAGTCCTCTCAATAGAAAGGCCTTTAGCCTTTCTGATTACTTGCTGGATCCATCCATGCCATTTTAATGACCTGGATCCTCAAGTCTCTTTGCACCTTCACTGCCTCTAGTTTTTAGTCCCATTTATTTCTCCAGTAATTTTACTTTATTAATATTGATTACTTTAAGTTTCTCACTCGCATTAGATCCTTGGTCTCTCCACTATTTCCTGTAGTGTTTTAGTGTTACAACCATCAGGGTTGTAAAAACCCATCTGGGTCACTAATGCCCTTGAGGGAGGGAAATCTGCTGCCCTTACCTGGTCTGGCCTACATGTGACTCCAGACCCACAGCAATGTGGCTGACTCTGAAATGGCCGCGCCAGACACTCAGTTCAGGGGCAATTCGAGACACTGGTCTTGCCAGTGACACCCACATCCTGTGAAAAGAATAAAAAACACACACAAACATCTCCAGCTGTTTCCATATTCCCTTTGTAATTTCTCCTGTCTCTAAGGAACCCATGTCTGCTTCTGTGACTCCCTCGTTTCTAATACACATATTGAAACTCTGACGATCTGTTTTTATATCTTGAGTTTACTTTCAAATTCCATTTCTCCCTCTTTATTGCCCCCTCAATCATACTTTTCTGATTTTTAAAAGCCTCTCAACCCTCACGATTATGACTCTGTAGCGATATTATAAATCCTTTCATTCAATCCATTACTCCCCTTAATATGCCGACTTAGTCCTGAGATGGACCAGTTTCCCAGTGGAGCTTTTATTCCTTAAAGGAATGTATCGATTGAGCCTCCCGACAGGTTGGTGCTGGACGTGGACACTCCCTAAAACGTTGCGCGTAAACTGAGCGTCCAGGAGCCGATGGGCTGCAGGAACCCCGTTTCTGTGCTGCAAGCCTAACATGAGTCTAACGCAGCTGCTGTTTCAGATGAATTCCTGACGTGTGCTATCAGACAGTGAGGGCTGTTATTGGGAGGGTGAGGAGCCGGAGATGTAGTGACCTGTGGGAGGGGAGAGAGAGAGAGGGGGGGGGGCAGTCTGAGGATGGAGCTGAATGTGGGGGTCTCTGATCTCACTCCCAATGTCGCCACACGCTCTCGCTCTGATACCTCTCCCCATTTCATCTCGGCTCTCCGCAGGTTTCCAAGAGGCACGTTTTTTCAGGAGCTGGCTGACAAAGTCCAGGCCGCGCCTTCTCCTGTTATTGGTCGGCTTGAAAACTCCAAAAGTCAATTTGATGAGGAGAAAGAGGATGAAGCGAACCAAAATCGCCAAAGCCACATAAACGGTGACTAAACTACCGGCTACCAGCACACAGAGCACAGCAACACTACAGTCCCACTCACACTGACGCTCACTGGGGTACAGTCCCACTCACACTGACTCTCAATGGGGTACAGTCCCACTCACACTGACTCTCACTGGGGTACGTGTCCCACACACACTGACTCTCACTGGGGTACAGTCCCACACACACTGACTCTCACTGGGGTACAGTTCCACACACACTGACTGTCACTGGGGTACGGGTCCCACACACACTGACTCTCACTGGGGTACAGTTCCACACACACTGACTCTCACTGGGGTACGGGTCCCACACACACTGACTCTCACTGGGGTACAGTTCCACACACACTGACTCTCACTGGGGTACAGTCCCACACACACTGACTCTCACTGGGGTACAGTCCCACACACACTGACTCTCACTGGGGTACAGTCCCACACACACTGACTCTCACTGGGGTACGGGTCCCACACACACTAACTCTCACTGGGGTACAGTCCCACACACACACTGACTCTCACTGGAGTACAGGTCCCACACACACTGACTCTCACTGGGGTATGGGTCCCACACACACTGACTCTCACTGGGGTACAGTCCCACACACACTGACTCTCCCAGAGGTACAGTCCCACACACACCGACTCTCACTGGGGTACGGGTCCCACACACACAGACTCTCACTGGGGTACGGGTCACACACACACTGACTCTCACTGGGGTACGGGTCCCACAGGCACTGACTCTCACTGGGGTACGGGTCCCACACACAGTGACTCTCACTGGGGTACGGGTCCCACACACACACTGACTCTCACTGGGGTACGGGTCCCACAGGCACTGACTCTCACTGGGGTACAGTCCCACACACACTGACTCTCCCAGAGGTACAGTCCCACACACACCGACTCTCACTGGGGTACGGGTCCCACACACACAGACTCTCACTGGGGTACGGGTCACACACACACTGACTCTCACTGGGGTACGGGTCCCACACACATTGACTCACACTGGGGTACAGTCCCACACACACCGACTCTCTCTGGGGTACAGTTCCACACACACTGACTCTCACTGGGGTACGGGTCCCACACACACTGAATCACACTGGGGTACAGTCCCACACACACCGACTCTCTCTGGGGTACAGTCCCACACACACTGACTCTCACTGGGGTACGGGTCCCACACACACTGACTCTCACTGGGGTACGGGTCCCACACACACTGACTCTCACTGGGGTGCAGTCCCCAACACACTGACTCTCACTGGGGTACGGGTCACACACACACTGACTCTCACTGGGGTACGGGTCCCACACACACTGACTCTCACTGGGGTGCAGTCCCCAACACACTGACTCTCACTGGGGTACAGTCCCACACGCACTGACTCTCACTGGTGTACAGGTGCCACACAAACTGACTGTCACTGGGGTACAGTCCCACACACACACTGACTCTCACTGGAGTACAGGTCCCACACACACTGACTCTCACTGGGGTATGGGTCCCACACACACTGACTCTCACTGGGGTACAGTCCCACACACACTGACTCTCCCAGAGGTACAGTCCCACACACACCGACTCTCACTGGGGTACGGGTCCCACACACACAGACTCTCACTGGGGTACGGGTCACACACACACTGACTCTCACTGGGGTACGGGTCCCACAGGCACTGACTCTCACTGGGGTACGGGTCCCACACACAGTGACTCTCACTGGGGTACGGGTCCCACACACACACTGACTCTCACTGGGGTACGGGTCCCACAGGCACTGACTCTCACTGGGGTACAGTCCCACACACACTGACTCTCCCAGAGGTACAGTCCCACACACACCGACTCTCACTGGGGTACGGGTCCCACACACACAGACTCTCACTGGGGTACGGGTCACACACACACTGACTCTCACTGGGGTACGGGTCCCACAGGCACTGACTCTCACTGGGGTACGGGTCCCACACACAGTGACTCTCACTGGGGTACGGGTCCCACACACACACTGACTCTCACTGGGGTACGGGTCCCACAGGCACTGACTCTCACTGGGGTACAGTCCCACACACACTGACTCTCCCAGAGGTACAGTCCCACACACACCGACTCTCACTGGGGTACGGGTCCCACACACACAGACTCTCACTGGGGTACGGGTCACACACACACTGACTCTCACTGGGGTACGGGTCCCACACACATTGACTCACACTGGGGTACAGTCCCACACACACCGACTCTCTCTGGGGTACAGTCCCACACACACTGACTCTCACTGGGGTACGGGTCCCACACACACTGACTCACACTGGGGTACAGTCCCACACACACCGACTCTCTCTGGGGTACAGTCCCACACACACTGACTCTCACTGGGGTACGGGTCCCACACACACTGACTCTCACTGGGGTACGGGTCCCACACACACTGACTCTCACTAGGGTGCAGTCCCCAACACACTGACTCTCACTGGGGTACGGGTCACACACACACTGACTCTCACTGGGGTACGGGTCCCACACACACTGACTCTCACTGGGGTGCAGTCCCCAACACACTGACTCTCACTGGGGTACAGTCCCACACGCACTGACTCTCACTGGTGTACAGGTGCCACACAAACTGACTGTCACTGGGGTACAGTCCCACACACACACTGACTCTCACTGGAGTACAGGTCCCACACACACTGACTCTCACTGGGGTATGGGTCCCACACACACTGACTCTCACTGGGGTACAGTCCCACACACACTGACTCTCCCAGAGGTACAGTCCCACACACACCGACTCTCACTGGGGTACGGGTCCCACACACACAGACTCTCACTGGGGTACGGGTCACACACACACTGACTCTCACTGGGGTACGGGTCCCACAGGCACTGACTCTCACTGGGGTACGGGTCCCACACACAGTGACTCTCACTGGGGTACGGGTCCCACACACACACTGACTCTCACTGGGGTACGGGTCCCACAGGCACTGACTCTCACTGGGGTACAGTCCCACACACACTGACTCTCCCAGAGGTACAGTCCCACACACACCGACTCTCACTGGGGTACGGGTCCCACACACACAGACTCTCACTGGGGTACGGGTCCCACACACACTGACTCTCACTGGGGTACGGGTCCCACACACATTGACTCACACTGGGGTACAGTCCCACACACACCGACTCTCTCTGGGGTACAGTCCCACACACACTGACTCTCACTGGGGTACGGGTGCCACACACACTGACTCACACTGGGGTACAGTCCCACACACACCGACTCTCTCTGGGGTACAGTCCCACACACACTGACTCTCACTGGGGTACGGGTCCCACACACACTGACTCTCACTGGGGTACGGGTCCCACACACACTGACTCTCACTGGGGTGCAGTCCCCAACACACTGACTCTCACTGGGGTACGGGTCACACACACACTGACTCTCACTGGGGTACGGGTCCCACACACACTGACTCTCACTGGGGTGCAGTCCCCAACACACTTACTCTCACTGGGGTACGGGTCACACACACACTGACTCTCACTGGGGTACAGTCCCACACACACTGACTCTCACTGGGGTACAGTCCCACACACACTGACTCTCACTGGGGTACGGGTCCCAATCACACTGACTCTCACTGGGGTACAGTCCCACACACACTGTCTCTCACTGGGGTACAGGTCACACACACACTGACTCTCACTGGGGTACAGGTCCACACACACTGACTCTCACTGGGGTACGGGTCCCACACACACTGACTCTCACTGGGGTACGGGTCACACACACACTGACTCTCACTGGGGTACGGGTCCCACACACACTGACTCTCACTGGGGTACGGGTCACACACACACTGTCTCTCAATGGGGTACGGGTCCCACTCACACTGACTCTCACTGGGGTACGGGTCCCACAAACACTGACTCTCACTGGGGTACAGTCCCACACACACTGACTCTCACTGGGGTACAGTCCCACACACACTGACTCTCACTGGGGTACGGGTCCCACACACACTGACTCTCACTGGGGTACAGTCCCACACACACTGACTCTCACTGGGGTACGGGTCCCACTCACACTGACTCTCACTGGGGTATGGGTCCCACACACACTGACTCTCACTGGGGTATGGGTCCCACACACACTGACTCTCACTGGGGTGTGGGTCCCACACACACTGACTCTCACTGGGGTACGGGTCACACACACACTGACTCTCACTGGAGTACGGGTCCCACACACTGACTCTCACTGGGGTGTGGGTCCCACACACACTGACTCTCACTGGGGTACAGTCCCACACACACTGACTCTCATTGGGGTACAGTCCCACACACACGGACTCTCACTGGGGTACAGTCCCACACACACCGACTCTCACTGGGGTACGGTCCCACACACACTGACTCTCACTGGGGTACGGGTCCCACACACACTGACTCTCACTGGGGTACGGGTCCCACACACACTGACTCTCACTGGGGTACGGGTCGCACACACACTGACTCTCACTGGGGTACGGGTTCCACACACACTGACTCTCACTGGGGTACAGTCCCACACACACTGACTCTCACTGGGGTACAGTCCCACACATACTGACTCTCACTGGGGTACAATCCCACTCCCACTGACTCTCACTGGGGTATGGGTCCCACACACACTGACTCTCACTGGGGTACAGTCCCACACACACTGACTCTCACTGGGGTACGGGTCCCACACACACTGACTCTCACTGGGGTACAGTACCACACACACTGACTCTCACTGGTGTACGTGTCCCACACACACTGACTCTCACTGGGGTACGGGTCCCACACACACTGACTCTCACAGGGGTACGGGTCTCACACACACTGACTCTCACTGGGGTACAGTGCCACACACACTGACTCTCACTGGGGTACAGTCCCACGCACACTGACTCTCACTGGTGTACGGGTCCCACACACACTGACTCTCACTGGGGTACGGTCCCACACACACTGACTCTCACTGGGGTACAGGTCCCACACACACTGACTCTCACTGGGGTACAATCCCACACACACTGACTCTCACTGGGGTACGGGTCCCACACACACTGACTCTCAATGGGGTACAGTCCCACACACACTGATTCTCACTGGGGTACAGTCCCACACACACTGACTCTCACTGGGGTACGGGTCCCACACACACAGACTCTCACTGGGGTACAGTCCCACACACACTGACTCTCACTGGGATATGGGTCCCACACACACAGACTCTCACTGGGGTACGGGTCCCACACACACTGACTCTCACTGGGGAAGGGGTCCCCTATACACTGACTCTCATTGTGGTAGGGGTCTAACACACACTGACTCCTACTGGGGTACGGGTCCCACACACACTGACTCTCACCAGGGTACGGGTCCCACACACACTGACTCTCACTTGGTTACAGTCTCACACACACTGACTCTCACTGGGGTACGGGTCCCACACACACTGACTCTCAATGGGGTACAGTCCCACACACACTGATTCTCACTGGGGTACAGTCCCACACACACTGACTCTCACTGGGGTACGGGTCCCACACACACTGACTCTCACTGGGGTACAGTCCCACACACACTGACTCTCACTGGCGTACGGGTCCCACACACACTGACTCTCAATGGGGTACGGGTCCCACACACACTGAATCTCACTGGGGTATGGGTCCCACACACACTGACTCTCACTGGGGTACAGTCCCACACACACTGACTCTCACTGGGGTACGGGTTCAACACACACTGACTCTCACTTGGTTACAGTCCCACACACACTGACTCTCACTGGGGTACAGTTCCACACACACTGACTGTCACTGGGGTACGGGTCCCACACACACTGACTCTCACTGGGGTACAGTTCCACACACACTGACTCTCACTGGGGTACGGGTCCCACACACTCTGACTCTCACTGGGGTACAGTCCCACACACACTGACTCTCACTGGGGTACAGTCCCACACACACTGACTCTCACTGGGGTACAGTCCCACACACACTGACTCTCACTGGGGTACGGGTCCCACACACACTAACTCTCACTGGGGTACAGTCCCACACACACACTGACTCTCACTGGAGTACAGGTCCCACACACACTGACTCTCACTGGGGTATGGGTCCCACACACACTGACTCTCACTGGGGTACAGTCCCACACACACTGACTCTCCCAGAGGTACAGTCCCACACACACCGACTCTCACTGGGGTACGGGTCCCACACACACAGACTCTCACTGGGGTACGGGTCACACACACACTGACTCTCACTGGGGTACGGGTCCCACAGGCACTGACTCTCACTGGGGTACGGGTCCCACACACAGTGACTCTCACTGGGGTACGGGTCCCACACACACACTGACTCTCACTGGGGTACGGGTCCCACAGGCACTGACTCTCACTGGGGTACAGTCCCACACACACTGACTCTCCCAGAGGTACAGTCCCACACACACCGACTCTCACTGGGGTACGGGTCCCACACACACAGACTCTCACTGGGGTACGGGTCACACACACACTGACTCTCACTGGGGTACGGGTCCCACACACATTGACTCACACTGGGGTACAGTCCCACACACACCGACTCTCTCTGGGGTACAGTCCCACACACACTGACTCTCACTGGGGTACGGGTCCCACACACACTGAATCACACTGGGGTACAGTCCCACACACACCGACTCTCTCTGGGGTACAGTCCCACACACACTGACTCTCACTGGGGTACGGGTCCCACACACACTGACTCTCACTGGGGTACGGGTCCCACACACACTGACTCTCACTGGGGTGCAGTCCCCAACACACTGACTCTCACTGGGGTACGGGTCACACACACACTGACTCTCACTGGGGTACGGGTCCCACACACACTGACTCTCACTGGGGTGCAGTCCCCAACACACTGACTCTCACTGGGGTACAGTCCCACACGCACTGACTCTCACTGGTGTACAGGTGCCACACAAACTGACTGTCACTGGGGTACAGTCCCACACACACACTGACTCTCACTGGAGTACAGGTCCCACACACACTGACTCTCACTGGGGTATGGGTCCCACACACACTGACTCTCACTGGGGTACAGTCCCACACACACTGACTCTCCCAGAGGTACAGTCCCACACACACCGACTCTCACTGGGGTACGGGTCCCACACACACAGACTCTCACTGGGGTACGGGTCACACACACACTGACTCTCACTGGGGTACGGGTCCCACAGGCACTGACTCTCACTGGGGTACGGGTCCCACACACAGTGACTCTCACTGGGGTACGGGTCCCACACACACACTGACTCTCACTGGGGTACGGGTCCCACAGGCACTGACTCTCACTGGGGTACAGTCCCACACACACTGACTCTCCCAGAGGTACAGTCCCACACACACCGACTCTCACTGGGGTACGGGTCCCACACACACAGACTCTCACTGGGGTACGGGTCACACACACACTGACTCTCACTGGGGTACGGGTCCCACAGGCACTGACTCTCACTGGGGTACGGGTCCCACACACAGTGACTCTCACTGGGGTACGGGTCCCACACACACACTGACTCTCACTGGGGTACGGGTCCCACAGGCACTGACTCTCACTGGGGTACAGTCCCACACACACTGACTCTCCCAGAGGTACAGTCCCACACACACCGACTCTCACTGGGGTACGGGTCCCACACACACAGACTCTCACTGGGGTACGGGTCACACACACACTGACTCTCACTGGGGTACGGGTCCCACACACATTGACTCACACTGGGGTACAGTCCCACACACACCGACTCTCTCTGGGGTACAGTCCCACACACACTGACTCTCACTGGGGTACGGGTCCCACACACACTGACTCACACTGGGGTACAGTCCCACACACACCGACTCTCTCTGGGGTACAGTCCCACACACACTGACTCTCACTGGGGTACGGGTCCCACACACACTGACTCTCACTGGGGTACGGGTCCCACACACACTGACTCTCACTAGGGTGCAGTCCCCAACACACTGACTCTCACTGGGGTACGGGTCACACACACACTGACTCTCACTGGGGTACGGGTCCCACACACACTGACTCTCACTGGGGTGCAGTCCCCAACACACTGACTCTCACTGGGGTACAGTCCCACACGCACTGACTCTCACTGGTGTACAGGTGCCACACAAACTGACTGTCACTGGGGTACAGTCCCACACACACACTGACTCTCACTGGAGTACAGGTCCCACACACACTGACTCTCACTGGGGTATGGGTCCCACACACACTGACTCTCACTGGGGTACAGTCCCACACACACTGACTCTCCCAGAGGTACAGTCCCACACACACCGACTCTCACTGGGGTACGGGTCCCACACACACAGACTCTCACTGGGGTACGGGTCACACACACACTGACTCTCACTGGGGTACGGGTCCCACAGGCACTGACTCTCACTGGGGTACGGGTCCCACACACAGTGACTCTCACTGGGGT
Source organism: Isurus oxyrinchus (assembly GCA_026770705.1). Classification (NCBI taxonomy): domain Eukaryota; kingdom Metazoa; phylum Chordata; class Chondrichthyes; order Lamniformes; family Lamnidae; genus Isurus; species Isurus oxyrinchus. The sequence continues at coordinate 192,222,515 of JANJGN010000006.1, read as the reverse complement.
ACGGGTCCCACACACACACTGACTCTCACTGGGGTACGGGTCCCACAGGCACTGACTCTCACTGGGGTACAGTCCCACACACACTGACTCTCCCAGAGGTACAGTCCCACACACACCGACTCTCACTGGGGTACGGGTCCCACACACACAGACTCTCACTGGGGTACGGGTCACACACACACTGACTCTCACTGGGGTACGGGTCCCACACACATTGACTCACACTGGGGTACAGTCCCACACACACCGACTCTCTCTGGGGTACAGTCCCACACACACTGACTCTCACTGGGGTACGGGTGCCACACACACTGACTCACACTGGGGTACAGTCCCACACACACCGACTCTCTCTGGGGTACAGTCCCACACACACTGACTCTCACTGGGGTACGGGTCCCACACACACTGACTCTCACTGGGGTACGGGTCCCACACACACTGACTCTCACTGGGGTGCAGTCCCCAACACACTGACTCTCACTGGGGTACGGGTCACACACACACTGACTCTCACTGGGGTACGGGTCCCACACACACTGACTCTCACTGGGGTGCAGTCCCCAACACACTGACTCTCACTGGGGTACGGGTCACACACACACTGACTCTCACTGGGGTACAGTCCCACACACACTGACTCTCACTGGGGTACAGTCCCACACACACTGACTCTCACTGGGGTACGGGTCCCAATCACACTGACTCTCACTGGGGTACAGTCCCACACACACTGTCTCTCACTGGGGTACGGGTCACACACACACTGACTCTCACTGGGGTACAGGTCCACACACACTGACTCTCACTGGGGTACGGGTCCCACACACACTGACTCTCACTGGGGTACGGGTCACACACACACTGACTCTCACTGGGGTACGGGTCCCACACACACTGACTCTCACTGGGGTACGGGTCACACACACACTGTCTCTCAATGGGGTACGGGTCCCACTCACACTGACTCTCACTGGGGTACGGGTCCCACAAACACTGACTCTCACTGGGGTACAGTCCCACACACACTGACTCTCACTGGGGTACAGTCCCACACACACTGACTCTCACTGGGGTACGGGTCCCACACACACTGACTCTCACTGGGGTACAGTCCCACACACACTGACTCTCACTGGGGTACGGGTCCCACTCACACTGACTCTCACTGGGGTATGGGTCCCACACACACTGACTCTCACTGGGGTACAGTCCCACACACACTGACTCTCACTGGGGTGTGGGTCCCACACACACTGACTCTCACTGGGGTACGGGTCACACACACACTGACTCTCACTAGAGTACGGGTCCCACACACTGACTCTCACTGGGGTGTGGGTCCCACACACACTGACTCTCACTGGGGTACAGTCCCACACACACTGACTCTCATTGGGGTACAGTCCCACACACACGGACTCTCACTGGGGTACAGTCCCACACACACCGACTCTCACTGGGGTACGGTCCCACACACACTGACTCTCACTGGGGTACGGGTCCCACACACACTGACTCTCACTGGGGTACGGGTCCCACACACACTGACTCTCACTGGGGTACGGGTCGCACACACACTGACTCTCACTGGGGTACGGGTTCCACACACACTGACTCTCACTGGGGTACAGTCCCACACACACTGACTCTCACTGGGGTACAGTCCCACACATACTGACTCTCACTGGGGTACAGTCCCACTCCCACTGACTCTCACTGGGGTATGGGTCCCACACACACTGACTCTCACTGGGGTACAGTCCCACACACACTGACTCTCACTGGGGTACGGGTCCCACACACACTGACTCTCACTGGGGTACAGTACCACACACACTGACTCTCACTGGTGTACGTGTCCCACACACACTGACTCTCACTGGGGTACGGGTCCCACACACACTGACTCTCACAGGGGTACGGGTCTCACACACACTGACTCTCACTGGGGTACAGTGCCACACACACTGACTCTCACTGGGGTACAGTCCCACGCACACTGACTCTCACTGGTGTACGGGTCCCACACACACTGACTCTCACTGGGGTACGGTCCCACACACACTGACTCTCACTGGGGTACAGGTCCCACACACACTGACTCTCACTGGGGTACAGTCCCACACACACTGACTCTCACTGGGGTACGGGTCCCACACACACTGACTCTCAATGGGGTACAGTCCCACACACACTGATTCTCACTGGGGTACAGTCCCACACACACTGACTCTCACTGGGGTACGGGTCCCACACACACAGACTCTCACTGGGGTACAGTCCCACACACACTGACTCTCACTGGGATATGGGTCCCACACACACAGACTCTCACTGGGGTACGGGTCCCACACACACTGACTCTCACTGGGGAAGGGGTCCCCTATACACTGACTCTCATTGTGGTAGGGGTCTAACACACACTGACTCCTACTGGGGTACGGGTCCCACACACACTGACTCTCACCAGGGTACGGGTCCCACACACACTGACTCTCACTTGGTTACAGTCTCACACACACTGACTCTCACTGGGGTACGGGTCCCACACACACTGACTCTCAATGGGGTACAGTCCCACACACACTGATTCTCACTGGGGTACAGTCCCACACACACTGACTCTCACTGGGGTACGGGTCCCACACACACTGACTCTCACTGGGGTACAGTCCCACACACACTGACTCTCACTGGCGTACGGGTCCCACACACACTGACTCTCAATGGGGTACGGGTCCCACACACACTGAATCTCACTGGGGTATGGGTCCCACACACACTGACTCTCACTGGGGTACAGTCCCACACACACTGACTCTCACTGGGGTACGGGTTCAACACACACTGACTCTCACTTGGTTACAGTCCCACACACACTGACTCCCACTGGGGTACGGGTCCCACACACACTGACTCTCACTTGGATACAGTTCCACACACACGGACTCTCACTGGGGTACGAGTCCCACACACAATGACCATCACTTGGGTGCAGTTCCAGACACACTGACTCTCACTGGGGTACAATTCCAGACACACTGACTCTCTCTGGGGTACAGTCCCACACACACTGACTCTCACTGGGGTACAGTCCCACACACACTGACGCTCACTGGGGTACGGGTGCCACAGGGTGCCACACACACTGACTGTCACTGGGGTACGGGTCCCACACACATTGACTCTCACTGGGGTACGTGTCCCACACACACTGACTCTCACTGTGGTTCAGTCCGACACACACACTGACTCTCACTGGGGTACGGGTCCCACACACACTGACTCTCACTGGGGTACAGTCCCACACACACACTGACTCACACTGGGGTACGGGTCCCACACACAGTGACTCTCACTGGTGTACACTCCCACACACGCTGACTCTCACGAGGGTACCGTCCCACACACACTGACTCTCACTGGGGTACAGTCCCACACACCCTGACTCTCACTGGGGTACGTGTCCCACACACACACTGACTCTCACTGGGGTACGGGTCCCACACACACCAACTCTCACTGGGGTACAGTCTCACACACACTGACTCTCACTGGGGTACGGGTCCCACACACACTGACTCTCACTGGGGTACAGGTTCCACACACACTGACTCTCACTGAGGTACGGGTCCCACACACACTGACTCTCACTGGGGTACAGTCCCACACACACTGACTCTCACTGGGGTATAGGTCACATACACTGAATCTCACTGGGGTACGGGTCCCACACACACTGACTCTCACTGGGGTACGGGTCCCACAGACACTGACTCTCACTGGGGTACAGTCCCACACACACTGACTCTCACTGGGGAACAGTCCAACACGCACTGACTCTCACTGGGATACGGGTCCCACACACACTGACTCTCACTGGGGTTTGGGTCCCACACAAACTGACTCTCACTGGGATATGGGTCCCACACACACTGACTCCCACTGGGGTACGGGTCCCACACACACTGACTCTCACTTGGATACAGATCCACACACACGGACTCTCACTGGGGTACGAGTCCCACACACAATGACCATCACTTGGGTGCAGTTCCAGACACACTGACTCTCACTGGGGTACAATTCCAGACACACTGACTCTCTCTGGGGTACAGTCCCACACACACTGACTCTCACTGGGGTACAGTCCCACACACACTGACGCTCACTGGGGTACGGGTGCCACAGGGTGCCACACACACTGACTGTCACTGGGGTACGGGTCCCACACACATTGACTCTCACTGGGGTACGTGTCCCACACACACTGACTCTCACTGTGGTTCAGTCCGACACACACACTGACTCTCACTGGGGTACGGGTCCCACACACACTGACTCTCACTGGGGTACAGTCCCACACACACACTGACTCACACTGGGGTACGGGTCCCACACACAGTGACTCTCACTGGTGTACACTCCCACACACGCTGACTCTCACGAGGGTACCGTCCCACACACACTGACTCTCACTGGGGTACAGTCCCACACACCCTGACTCTCACTGGGGTATGGGTCCCACACACACTGACTCTCACTGGGGTACAGTCCCACACACACTGACTCTCACTGGGGTACGGGTCCCACACACACTGACTCTCACTGGGGTACAGTACCACACACACTGACTCTCACTGGTGTACGTGTCCCACACACACTGACTCTCACTGGGGTACGGGTCCCACACACACTGACTCTCACAGGGGTACGGGTCTCACACACACTGACTCTCACTGGGGTACAGTGCCACACACACTGACTCTCACTGGGGTACAGTCCCACGCACACTGACTCTCACTGGTGTACGGGTCCCACACACACTGACTCTCACTGGGGTACGGTCCCACACACACTGACTCTCACTGGGGTACAGGTCCCACACACACTGACTCTCACTGGGGTACAGTCCCACACACACTGACTCTCACTGGGGTACGGGTCCCACACACACTGACTCTCAATGGGGTACAGTCCCACACACACTGATTCTCACTGGGGTACAGTCCCACACACACTGACTCTCACTGGGGTACGGGTCCCACACACACAGACCCTCACTGGGGTACAGTCCCACACACACTGACTCTCACTGGGATATGGGTCCCACACACACAGACTCTCACTGGGGTACGGGTCCCACACACACTGACTCTCACTGGGGAAGGGGTCCCCTATACACTGACTCTCATTGTGGTAGGGGTCTAACACACACTGACTCCTACTGGGGTACGGGTCCCACACACACTGACTCTCACCAGGGTACGGGTCCCACACACACTGACTCTCACTTGGTTACAGTCTCACACACACTGACTCTCACTGGGGTACGGGTCCCACACACACTGACTCTCAATGGGGTACAGTCCCACACACACTGATTCTCACTGGGGTACAGTCCCACACACACTGACTCTCACTGGGGTACGGGTCCCACACACACTGACTCTCACTGGGGTACAGTCCCACACACACTGACTCTCACTGGCGTACGGGTCCCACACACACTGACTCTCAATGGGGTACGGGTCCCACACACACTGAATCTCACTGGGGTATGGGTCCCACACACACTGACTCTCACTGGGGTACAGTCCCACACACACTGACTCTCACTGGGGTACGGGTTCAACACACACTGACTCTCACTTGGTTACAGTCCCACACACACTGACTCCCACTGGGGTACGGGTCCCACACACACTGACTCTCACTTGGATACAGTTCCACACACACGGACTCTCACTGGGGTACGAGTCCCACACACAATGACCATCACTTGGGTGCAGTTCCAGACACACTGACTCTCACTGGGGTACAATTCCAGACACACTGACTCTCTCTGGGGTACAGTCCCACACACACTGACTCTCACTGGGGTACAGTCCCACACACACTGACGCTCACTGGGGTACGGGTGCCACAGGGTGCCACACACACTGACTGTCACTGGGGTACGGGTCCCACACACATTGACTCTCACTGGGGTACGTGTCCCACACACACTGACTCTCACTGTGGTTCAGTCCGACACACACACTGACTCTCACTGGGGTACGGGTCCCACACACACTGACTCTCACTGGGGTACAGTCCCACACACACACTGACTCACACTGGGGTACGGGTCCCACACACAGTGACTCTCACTGGTGTACACTCCCACACACGCTGACTCTCACGAGGGTACCGTCCCACACACACTGACTCTCACTGGGGTACAGTCCCACACACCCTGACTCTCACTGGGGTACGTGTCCCACACACACACTGACTCTCACTGGGGTACGGGTCCCACACACACCAACTCTCACTGGGGTACAGTCTCACACACACTGACTCTCACTGGGGTACGGGTCCCACACACACTGACTCTCACTGGGGTACAGGTTCCACACACACTGACTCTCACTGAGGTACGGGTCCCACACACACTGACTCTCACTGGGGTACAGTCCCACACACACTGACTCTCACTGGGGTATAGGTCACATACACTGAATCTCACTGGGGTACGGGTCCCACACACACTGACTCTCACTGGGGTACGGGTCCCACAGACACTGACTCTCACTAGGGTACAGTCCCACACACACTGACTCTCACTGGGGAACAGTCCAACACGCACTGACTCTCACTGGGATACGGGTCCCACACACACTGACTCTCACTGGGGTTTGGGTCCCACACAAACTGACTCTCACTGGGATATGGGTCCCACACACACTGACTCCCACTGGGGTACGGGTCCCACACACACTGACTCTCACTTGGATACAGATCCACACACACGGACTCTCACTGGGGTACGAGTCCCACACACAATGACCATCACTTGGGTGCAGTTCCAGACACACTGACTCTCACTGGGGTACAATTCCAGACACACTGACTCTCTCTGGGGTACAGTCCCACACACACTGACTCTCACTGGGGTACAGTCCCACACACACTGACGCTCACTGGGGTACGGGTGCCACAGGGTGCCACACACACTGACTGTCACTGGGGTACGGGTCCCACACACATTGACTCTCACTGGGGTACGTGTCCCACACACACTGACTCTCACTGTGGTTCAGTCCGACACACACACTGACTCTCACTGGGGTACGGGTCCCACACACACTGACTCTCACTGGGGTACAGTCCCACACACACACTGACTCACACTGGGGTACGGGTCCCACACACAGTGACTCTCACTGGTGTACACTCCCACACACGCTGACTCTCACGAGGGTACCGTCCCACACACACTGACTCTCACTGGGGTACAGTCCCACACACCCTGACTCTCACTGGGGTACGTGTCCCACACACACACTGACTCTCACTGGGGTACGGGTCCCACACACACCAACTCTCACTGGGGTACAGTCTCACACACACTGACTCTCACTGGGGTACGGGTCCCAAACACACTGACTCTCACTGGGGTACAGGTTCCACACACACTGACTCTCACTGAGGTACGGGTCCCACACACACTGACTCACACTGGGGTACAGTCCCACACACACCGACTCTCTCTGGGGTACAGTCCCACACACACTGACTCTCACTGGGGTACGGGTCCCACACACACTGAATCACACTGGGGTACAGTCCCACACACACCGACTCTCTCTGGGGTACAGTCCCACACACACTGACTCTCACTGGGGTACGGGTCCCACACACACTGACTCTCACTGGGGTACGGGTCCCACACACACTGACTCTCACTGGGGTGCAGTCCCCAACACACTGACTCTCACTGGGGTACGGGTCACACACACACTGACTCTCACTGGGGTACGGGTCCCACACACACTGACTCTCACTGGGGTGCAGTCCCCAACACACTGACTCTCACTGGGGTACAGTCCCACACGCACTGACTCTCACTGGTGTACAGGTGCCACACAAACTGACTGTCACTGGGGTACAGTCCCACACACACACTGACTCTCACTGGAGTACAGGTCCCACACACACTGACTCTCACTGGGGTATGGGTCCCACACACACTGACTCTCACTGGGGTACAGTCCCACACACACTGACTCTCCCAGAGGTACAGTCCCACACACACCGACTCTCACTGGGGTACGGGTCCCACACACACAGACTCTCGCTGGGGTACGGCTCACACACACACTGACTCTCACTGGGGTACGGGTCCCACAGGCACTGACTCTCACTGGGGTACGGGTCCCACACACAGTGACTCTCACTGGGGTACGGGTCCCACACACACACTGACTCTCACTGGGGTACGGGTCCCACAGGCACTGACTCTCACTGGGGTACAGTCCCACACACACTGACTCTCCCAGAGGTACAGTCCCACACACACCGACTCTCACTGGGGTACGGGTCCCACACACACAGACTCTCACTGGGGTACGGGTCACACACACACTGACTCTCACTGGGGTACGGGTCCCACAGGCACTGACTCTCACTGGGGTACGGGTCCCACACACAGTGACTCTCACTGGGGTACGGGTCCCACACACACACTGACTCTCACTGGGGTACGGGTCCCACAGGCACTGACTCTCCCAGAGGTACAGTCCCACACACACCGACTCTCACTGGGGTACGGGTCCCACACACACAGACTCTCACTGGGGTACGGGTCACACACACACTGACTCTCACTGGGGTACGGGTCCCACACACATTGACTCACACTGGGGTACAGTCCCACACACACCGACTCTCTCTGGGGTACAGTCCCACACACACTGACTCTCACTGGGGTACGGGTCCCACACACACTGACTCACACTGGGGTACGGGTCCCACAGACACTGACTCTCACTAGGGTACAGTCCCACACACACTGACTCTCACTGGGGAACAGTCCAACACGCACTGACTCTCACTGGGATACGGGTCCCACACACACTGACTCTCACTGGGGTTTGGGTCCCACACAAACTGACTCTCACTGGGATATGGGTCCCACACACACTGACTCCCACTGGGGTACGGGTCCCACACACACTGACTCTCACTTGGATACAGATCCACACACACGGACTCTCACTGGGGTACGAGTCCCACACACAATGACCATCACTTGGGTGCAGTTCCAGACACACTGACTCTCACTGGGGTACAATTCCAGACACACTGACTCTCTCTGGGGTACAGTCCCACACACACTGACTCTCACTGGGGTACAGTCCCACACACACTGACGCTCACTGGGGTACGGGTGCCACAGGGTGCCACACACACTGACTGTCACTGGGGTACGGGTCCCACACACATTGACTCTCACTGGGGTACGTGTCCCACACACACTGACTCTCACTGTGGTTCAGTCCGACACACACACTGACTCTCACTGGGGTACGGGTCCCACACACACTGACTCTCACTGGGGTACAGTCCCACACACACACTGACTCACACTGGGGTACGGGTCCCACACACAGTGACTCTCACTGGTGTACACTCCCACACACGCTGACTCTCACGAGGGTACCGTCCCACACACACTGACTCTCACTGGGGTACAGTCCCACACACCCTGACTCTCACTGGGGTACGTGTCCCACACACACACTGACTCTCACTGGGGTACGGGTCCCACACACACCAACTCTCACTGGGGTACAGTCTCACACACACTGACTCTCACTGGGGTACGGGTCCCACACACACTGACTCTCACTGGGGTACAGGTTCCACACACACTGACTCTCACTGAGGTACGGGTCCCACACACACTGACTCACACTGGGGTACAGTCCCACACACACCGACTCTCTCTGGGGTACAGTCCCACACACACTGACTCTCACTGGGGTACGGGTCCCACACACACTGAATCACACTGGGGTACAGTCCCACACACACCGACTCTCTCTGGGGTACAGTCCCACACACACTGACTCTCACTGGGGTACGGGTCCCACACACACTGACTCTCACTGGGGTACGGGTCCCACACACACTGACTCTCACTGGGGTGCAGTCCCCAACACACTGACTCTCACTGGGGTACGGGTCACACACACACTGACTCTCACTGGGGTACGGGTCCCACACACACTGACTCTCACTGGGGTGCAGTCCCCAACACACTGACTCTCACTGGGGTACAGTCCCACACGCACTGACTCTCACTGGTGTACAGGTGCCACACAAACTGACTGTCACTGGGGTACAGTCCCACACACACACTGACTCTCACTGGAGTACAGGTCCCACACACACTGACTCTCACTGGGGTATGGGTCCCACACACACTGACTCTCACTGGGGTACAGTCCCACACACACTGACTCTCCCAGAGGTACAGTCCCACACACACCGACTCTCACTGGGGTACGGGTCCCACACACACAGACTCTCGCTGGGGTACGGCTCACACACACACTGACTCTCACTGGGGTACGGGTCCCACAGGCACTGACTCTCACTGGGGTACGGGTCCCACACACAGTGACTCTCACTGGGGTACGGGTCCCACACACACACTGACTCTCACTGGGGTACGGGTCCCACAGGCACTGACTCTCACTGGGGTACAGTCCCACACACACTGACTCTCCCAGAGGTACAGTCCCACACACACCGACTCTCACTGGGGTACGGGTCCCACACACACAGACTCTCACTGGGGTACGGGTCACACACACACTGACTCTCACTGGGGTACGGGTCCCACAGGCACTGACTCTCACTGGGGTACGGGTCCCACACACAGTGACTCTCACTGGGGTACGGGTCCCACACACACACTGACTCTCACTGGGGTACGGGTCCCACAGGCACTGACTCTCCCAGAGGTACAGTCCCACACACACCGACTCTCACTGGGGTACGGGTCCCACACACACAGACTCTCACTGGGGTACGGGTCACACACACACTGACTCTCACTGGGGTACGGGTCCCACACACATTGACTCACACTGGGGTACAGTCCCACACACACCGACTCTCTCTGGGGTACAGTCCCACACACACTGACTCTCACTGGGGTACGGGTCCCACACACACTGACTCACACTGGGGTACAGTCCCACACACACCGACTCTCTCTGGGGTACAGTCCCACACACACTGACTCTCACTGGGGTACGGGTCCCACACACACTGACTCTCACTGGGGTACGGGTCCCACACACACTGACTCTCACTAGGGTGCAGTCCCCAACACACTGACTCTCACTGGGGTACGGGTCACACACAACTGACTCTCACTGGGGTACGGGTCCCACACACACTGACTCTCACTGGGGTGCAGTCCCCAACACACTGACTCTCACTGGGGTACAGTCCCACACGCACTGACTCTCACTGGTGTACAGGTGCCACACAAACTGACTGTCACTGGGGTACAGTCCCACACACACACTGACTCTCACTGGAGTACAGGTCCCACACACACTGACTCTCACTGGGGTATGGGTCCCACACACACTGACTCTCACTGGGGTACAGTCCCACACACACTGACTCTCCCAGAGGTACAGTCCCACACACACCGACTCTCACTGGGGTACGGGTCCCACACACACAGACTCTCACTGGGGTACGGGTCACACACACACTGACTCTCACTGGGGTACGGGTCCCACAGGCACTGACTCTCACTGGGGTACGGGTCCCACACACAGTGACTCTCACTGGGGTACGGGTCCCACACACACACTGACTCTCACTGGGGTACGGGTCCCACAGGCACTGACTCTCACTGGGGTACAGTCCCACACACACTGACTCTCCCAGAGGTACAGTCCCACACACACCGACTCTCACTGGGGTACGGGTCCCACACACACAGACTCTCACTGGGGTACGGGTCACACACACACTGACTCTCACTGGGGTACGGGTCCCACACACATTGACTCACACTGGGGTACAGTCCCACACACACCGACTCTCTCTGGGGTACAGTCCCACACACACTGACTCTCACTGGGGTACGGGTGCCACACACACTGACTCACACTGGGGTACAGTCCCACACACACCGACTCTCTCTGGGGTACAGTCCCACACACACTGACTCTCACTGGGGTACGGGTCCCACACACACTGACTCTCACTGGGGTACGGGTCCCACACACACTGACTCTCACTGGGGTGCAGTCCCCAACACACTGACTCTCACTGGGGTACGGGTCACACACACACTGACTCTCACTGGGGTACGGGTCCCACACACACTGACTCTCACTGGGGTGCAGTCCCCAACACACTGACTCTCACTGGGGTACGGGTCACACACACACTGACTCTCACTGGGGTACAGTCCCACACACACTGACTCTCACTGGGGTACAGTCCCACACACACTGACTCTCACTGGGGTACGGGTCCCAATCACACTGACTCTCACTGGGGTACAGTCCCACACACACTGTCTCTCACTGGGGTACAGGTCACACACACACTGACTCTCACTGGGGTACAGGTCCACACACACTGACTCTCACTGGGGTACGGGTCCCACACACACTGACTCTCACTGGGGTACGGGTCACACACACACTGACTCTCACTGGGGTACGGGTCCCACACACACTGACTCTCACTGGGGTACGGGTCACACACACACTGTCTCTCAATGGGGTACGGGTCCCACTCACACTGACTCTCACTGGGGTACGGGTCCCACAAACACTGACTCTCACTGGGGTACAGTCCCACACACACTGACTCTCACTGGGGTACAGTCCCACACACACTGACTCTCACTGGGGTACGGGTCCCACACACACTGACTCTCACTGGGGTACAGTCCCACACACACTGACTCTCACTGGGGTACGGGTCCCACTCACACTGACTCTCACTGGGGTATGGGTCCCACACACACTGACTCTCACTGGGGTACAGTCCCACACACACTGACTCTCACTGGGGTGTGGGTCCCACACACACTGACTCTCACTGGGGTACGGTTCACACACACACTGACTCTCACTGGAGTACGGGTCCCACACACTGACTCTCACTGGGGTGTGGGTCCCACACACACTGACTCTCACTGGGGTACAGTCCCACACACACTGACTCTCATTGGGGTACAGTCCCACACACACGGACTCTCACTGGGGTACAGTCCCACACACACCGACTCTCACTGGGTTACGGTCCCACACACACTGACTCTCACTGGGGTACGGGTCCCACACACACTGACTCTCACTGGGGTACGGGTCCCACACACACTGACTCTCACTGGGGTACGGGTCGCACACACACTGACTCTCACTGGGGTACGGGTTCCACACACACTGACTCTCACTGGGGTACAGTCCCACACACACTGACTCTCACTGGGGTACAGTCCCACACATACTGACTCTCACTGGGGTACAATCCCACACACACTGACTCTCACTGGGGTATGGGTCCCACACACACTGACGCTCACTGGGGTACAGTCCCACACACACTGACTCTCACTGGGGTACGGGTCCCACACACACTGACTCTCACTGGGGTACAGTACCACACACACTGACTCTCACTGGTGTACGTGTCCCACACACACCGACTCTCTCTGGGGTACAGTCCCACACACACTGACTCTCACTGGGGTACGGGTCCCACACACACTGAATCACACTGGGGTACAGTCCCACACACACCGACTCTCTCTGGGGTACAGTCCCACACACACTGACTCTCACTGGGGTACGGGTCCCACACACACTGACTCTCACTGGGGTACGGGTCCCACACACACTGACTCTCACTGGGGTGCAGTCCCCAACACACTGACTCTCACTGGGGTACGGGTCACACACACACTGACTCTCACTGGGGTACGGGTCCCACACACACTGACTCTCACTGGGGTGCAGTCCCCAACACACTGACTCTCACTGGGGTACAGTCCCACACGCACTGACTCTCACTGGTGTACAGGTGCCACACAAACTGACTGTCACTGGGGTACAGTCCCACACACACACTGACTCTCACTGGAGTACAGGTCCCACACACACTGACTCTCACTGGGGTATGGGTCCCACACACACTGACTCTCACTGGGGTACAGTCCCACACACACTGACTCTCCCAGAGGTACAGTCCCACACACACCGACCCTCACTGGGGTACGGGTCCCACACACACAGACTCTCGCTGGGGTACGGCTCACACACACACTGACTCTCACTGGGGTACGGGTCCCACAGGCACTGACTCTCACTGGGGTACGGGTCCCACACACAGTGACTCTCACTGGGGTACGGGTCCCACACACACACTGACTCTCACTGGGGTACGGGTCCCACAGGCACTGACTCTCACTGGGGTACAGTCCCACACACACTGACTCTCCCAGAGCTACAGTCCCACACACACCGACTCTCACTGGGGTACGGGTCCCACACACACAGACTCTCACTGGGGTACGGGTCACACACACACTGACTCTCACTGGGGTACGGGTCCCACAGGCACTGACTCTCACTGGGGTACGGGTCCCACACACAGTGACTCTCACTGGGGTACGGGTCCCACACACACACTGACTCTCACTGGGGTACGGGTCCCACAGGCACTGACTCTCACTGGGGTACAGTCCCACACACACTGACTCTCCCAGAGGTACAGTCCCACACACACCGACTCTCACTGGGGTACGGGTCCCACACACACAGACTCTCACTGGGGTACGGGTCACACACACACTGACTCTCACTGGGGTACGGGTCCCACACACATTGACTCACACTGGGGTACAGTCCCACACACACCGACTCTCTCTGGGGTACAGTCCCACACACACTGACTCTCACTGGGGTACGGGTCCCACACACACTGACTCACACTGGGGTACAGTCCCACACACACCGACTCTCTCTGGGGTACAGTCCCACACACACTGACTCTCACTGGGGTACGGGTCCCACACACACTGACTCTCACTGGGGTACGGGTCCCACACACACTGACTCTCACTAGGGTGCAGTCCCCAACACACTGACTCTCACTGGGGTACGGGTCACACACACACTGACTCTCACTGGGGTACGGGTCCCACACACACTGACTCTCACTGGGGTGCAGTCCCCAACACACTGACTCTCACTGGGGTACAGTCCCACACGCACTGACTCTCACTGGTGTACAGGTGCCACACAAACTGACTGTCACTGGGGTACAGTCCCACACACACACTGACTCTCACTGGAGTACAGGTCCCACACACACTGACTCTCACTGGGGTATGGGTCCCACACACACTGACTCTCACTGGGGTACAGTCCCACACACACTGACTCTCCCAGAGGTACAGTCCCACACACACCGACTCTCACTGGGGTACGGGTCCCACACACACAGACTCTCACTGGGGTACGGGTCACACACACACTGACTCTCACTGGGGTACGGGTCCCACAGGCACTGACTCTCACTGGGGTACGGGTCCCACACACAGTGACTCTCACTGGGGTACGGGTCCCACACACACACTGACTCTCACTGGGGTACGGGTCCCACAGGCACTGACTCTCACTGGGGTACAGTCCCACACACACTGACTCTCCCAGAGGTACAGTCCCACACACACCGACTCTCACTGGGGTACGGGTCCCACACACACAGACTCTCACTGGGGTACGGGTCACACACACACTGACTCTCACTGGGGTACGGGTCCCACACACATTGACTCACACTGGGGTACAGTCCCACACACACCGACTCTCTCTGGGGTACAGTCCCACACACACTGACTCTCACTGGGGTACGGGTGCCACACACACTGACTCACACTGGGGTACAGTCCCACACACACCGACTCTCTCTGGGGTACAGTCCCACACACACTGACTCTCACTGGGGTACGGGTCCCACACACACTGACTCTCACTGGGGTACGGGTCCCACACACACTGACTCTCACTGGGGTGCAGTCCCCAACACACTGACTCTCACTGGGGTACGGGTCACACACACACTGACTCTCACTGGGGTACGGGTCCCACACACACTGACTCTCACTGGGGTGCAGTCCCCAACACACTGACTCTCACTGGGGTACGGGTCACACACACACTGACTCTCACTGGGGTACAGTCCCACACACACTGACTCTCACTGGGGTACAGTCCCACACACACTGACTCTCACTGGGGTACGGGTCCCAATCACACTGACTCTCACTGGGGTACAGTCCCACACACACTGTCTCTCACTGGGGTACAGGTCACACACACACTGACTCTCACTGGGGTACAGGTCCACACACACTGACTCTCACTGGGGTACGGGTCCCACACACACTGACTCTCACTGGGGTACGGGTCACACACACACTGACTCTCACTGGGGTACGGGTCCCACACACACTGACTCTCACTGGGGTACGGGTCACACACACACTGTCTCTCAATGGGGTACGGGTCCCACTCACACTGACTCTCACTGGGGTACGGGTCCCACAAACACTGACTCTCACTGGGGTACAGTCCCACACACACTGACTCTCACTGGGGTACAGTCCCACACACACTGACTCTCACTGGGGTACGGGTCCCACACACACTGACTCTCACTGGGGTACAGTCCCACACACACTGACTCTCACTGGGGTACGGGTCCCACTCACACTGACTCTCACTGGGGTATGGGTCCCACACACACTGACTCTCACTGGGGTACAGTCCCACACACACTGACTCTCACTGGGGTGTGGGTCCCACACACACTGACTCTCACTGGGGTACGGTTCACACACACACTGACTCTCACTGGAGTACGGGTCCCACACACTGACTCTCACTGGGGTGTGGGTCCCACACACACTGACTCTCACTGGGGTACAGTCCCACACACACTGACTCTCATTGGGGTACAGTCCCACACACACGGACTCTCACTGGGGTACAGTCCCACACACACCGACTCTCACTGGGGTACGGTCCCACACACACTGACTCTCACTGGGGTACGGGTCCCACACACACTGACTCTCACTGGGGTACGGGTCCCACACACACTGACTCTCACTGGGGTACGGGTCGCACACACACTGACTCTCACTGGGGTACGGGTTCCACACACACTGACTCTCACTGGGGTACAGTCCCACACACACTGACTCTCACTGGGGTACAGTCCCACACATACTGACTCTCACTGGGGTACAATCCCACTCCCACTGACTCTCACTGGGGTATGGGTCCCACACACACTGACGCTCACTGGGGTACAGTCCCACACACACTGACTCTCACTGGGGTACGGGTCCCACACACACTGACTCTCACTGGGGTACAGTACCACACACACTGACTCTCACTGGTGTACGTGTCCCACACACACTGACTCTCACTGGGGTACGGGTCCCACACACACTGACTCTCACAGGGGTACGGGTCTCACACACACTGACTCTCACTGGGGTACAGTGCCACACACACTGACTCTCACTGGGGTACAGTCCCACGCACACTGACTCTCACTGGTGTACGGGTCCCACACACACTGACTCTCACTGGGGTACGGTCCCACACACACTGACTCTCACTGGGGTACAGGTCCCACACACACTGACTCTCACTGGGGTACAGTCCCACACACACTGACTCTCACTGGGGTACGGGTCCCACACACACTGACTCTCAATGGGGTACAGTCCCACACACACTGATTCTCACTGGGGTACAGTCCCACACACACTGACTCTCACTGGGGTACGGGTCCCACACACACAGACTCTCACTGGGGTACAGTCCCACACACACTGACTCTCACTGGGATATGGGTCCCACACACACAGACTCTCACTGGGGTACGGGTCCCACACACACTGACTCTCACTGGGGAAGGGGTCCCCTATACACTGACTCTCATTGTGGTAGGGGTCTAACACACACTGACTCCTACTGGGGTACGGGTCCCACACACACTGACTCTCACCAGGGTACGGGTCCCACACACACTGACTCTCACTTGGTTACAGTCTCACACACACTGACTCTCACTGGGGTACGGGTCCCACACACACTGACTCTCAATGGGGTACAGTCCCACACACACTGATTCTCACTGGGGTACAGTCCCACACACACTGACTCTCACTGGGGTACGGGTCCCACACACACTGTCTCTCACTGGGGTACAGTCCCACACACACTGACTCTCACTGGCGTACGGGTCCCACACACACTGACTCTCAATGGGGTACGGGTCCCACACACACTGAATCTCACTGGGGTATGGGTCCCACACACACTGACTCTCACTGGGGTACAGTCCCACACACACTGACTCTCACTGGGGTACGGGTTCAACACACACTGACTCTCACTTGGTTACAGTCCCACACACACTGACTCTCACTGGGGTACAGTTCCACACACACTGACTGTCACTGGGGTACGGGTCCCACACACACTGACTCTCACTGGGGTACAGTTCCACACACACTGACTCTCACTGGGGTACGGGTCCCACACACTCTGACTCTCACTGGGGTACAGTTCCACACACACTGACTCTCACTGGGGTACAGTCCCACACACACTGACTCTCACTGGGGTACAGTCCCACACACACTGACTCTCACTGGGGTACAGTCCCACACACACTGACTCTCACTGGGGTACGGGTCCCACACACACTAACTCTCACTGGGGTACAGGTCCCACACACACACTGACTCTCACTGGAGTACAGGTCCCACACACACTGACTCTCACTGGGGTATGGGTCCCACACACACTGACTCTCACTGGGGTACAGTCCCACACACACTGACTCTCCCAGAGGTACAGTCCCACACACACCGACTCTCACTGGGGTACGGGTCCCACACACACAGACTCTCACTGGGGTACGGGTCACACACACACTGACTCTCACTGGGGTACGGGTCCCACAGGCACTGACTCTCACTGGGGTACGGGTCCCACACACAGTGACTCTCACTGGGGTACGGGTCCCACACACACACTGACTCTCACTGGGGTACGGGTCCCACAGGCACTGACTCTCACTGGGGTACAGTCCCACACACACTGACTCTCCCAGAGGTACAGTCCCACACACACCGACTCTCACTGGGGTACGGGTCCCACACACACAGACTCTCACTGGGGTACGGGTCACACACACACTGACTCTCACTGGGGTACGGGTCCCACACACATTGACTCACACTGGGGTACAGTCCCACACACACCGACTCTCTCTGGGGTACAGTCCCACACACACTGACTCTCACTGGGGTACGGGTCCCACACACACTGAATCACACTGGGGTACAGTCCCACACACACCGACTCTCTCTGGGGTACAGTCCCACACACACTGACTCTCACTGGGGTACAGGTCCCACACACACTGACTCTCACTGGGGTACGGGTCCCACACACACTGACTCTCACTGGGGTGCAGTCCTCAACACACTGACTCTCACTGGGGTACGGGTCACACACACACTGACTCTCACTGGGGTACGGGTCCCACACACACTGACTCTCACTGGGGTGCAGTCCCCAACACACTGACTCTCACTGGGGTACAGTCCCACACGCACTGACTCTCACTGGTGTACAGGTGCCACACAAACTGACTGTCACTGGGGTACAGTCCCACACACACACTGACTCTCACTGGAGTACAGGTCCCACACACACTGACTCTCACTGGGGTATGGGTCCCACACACACTGACTCTCACTGGGGTACAGTCCCACACACACTGACTCTCCCAGAGGTACAGTCCCACACACACCGACTCTCACTGGGGTACGGGTCCCACACACACAGACTCTCACTGGGGTACGGGTCACACACACACTGACTCTCACTGGGGTACGGGTCCCACAGGCACTGACTCTCACTGGGGTACGGGTCCCACACACAGTGACTCTCACTGGGGTACGGGTCCCACACACACACTGACTCTCACTGGGGTACGGGTCCCACAGGCACTGACTCTCACTGGGGTACAGTCCCACACACACTGACTCTCCCAGAGGTACAGTCCCACACACACCGACTCTCACTGGGGTACGGGTCCCACACACACACTGACTCTCACTGGGGTACGGGTCCCATAGGCACTGACTCTCACTGGGGTACAGTCCCACACACACTGACTCTCCCAGAGGTACAGTCCCACACACACCGACTCTCACTGGGGTACGGGTCCCACACACACAGACTCTCACTGGGGTACGGGTCACACACACACTGACTCTCACTGGGGTACGGGTCCCACACACATTGACTCACACTGGGGTACAGTCCCACACACACCGACTCTCTCTGGGGTACAGTCCCACACACACTGACTCTCACTGGGGTACGGGTGCCACACACACTGACTCACACTGGGGTACAGTCCCACACACACCGACTCTCTCTGGGGTACAGTCCCACACACACTGACTCTCACTGGGGTACGGGTCCCACACACACTGACTCTCACTGGGGTACGGGTCCCACACACACTGACTCTCACTGGGGTGCAGTCCCCAACACACTGACTCTCACTGGGGTACGGGTCACACACACACTGACTCTCACTGGGGTACGGGTCCCACACACACTGACTCTCACTGGGGTGCAGTCCCCAACACACTGACTCTCACTGGGGTACGGGTCACACACACACTGACTCTCACTGGGGTACAGTCCCACACACACTGACTCTCACTGGGGTACAGTCCCACACACACTGACTCTCACTGGGGTACGGGTCCCAATCACACTGACTCTCACTGGGGTACAGTCCCACACACACTGTCTCTCACTGGGGTACGGGTCACACACACACTGACTCTCACTGGGGTACAGGTCCACACACACTGACTCTCACTGGGGTACGGGTCCCACACACACTGACTCTCACTGGGGTACGGGTCACACACACACTGACTCTCACTGGGGTACGGGTCCCACACACACTGACTCTCACTGGGGTACGGGTCACACACACACTGTCTCTCAATGGGGTACGGGTCCCACTCACACTGACTCTCACTGGGGTACGGGTCCCACAAACACTGACTCTCACTGGGGTACAGTCCCACACACACTGACTCTCACTGGGGTACAGTCCCACACACACTGACTCTCACTGGGGTACGGGTCCCACACACACTGACTCTCACTGGGGTACAGTCCCACACACACTGACTCTCACTGGGGTACGGGTCCCACTCACACTGACTCTCACTGGGGTATGGGTCCCACACACACTGACTCTCACTGGGGTACAGTCCCACACACACTGACTCTCACTGGGGTGTGGGTCCCACACACACTGACTCTCACTGGGGTACGGGTCACACACACACTGACTCTCACTGGAGTACGGGTCCCACACACTGACTCTCACTGGGGTGTGGGTCCCACACACACTGACTCTCACTGGGGTACAGTCCCACACACACTGACTCTCATTGGGGTACAGTCCCACACACACGGACTCTCACTGGGGTACAGTCCCACACACACCGACTCTCACTGGGGTACGGTCCCACACACACTGACTCTCACTGGGGTACGGGTCCCACACACACTGACTCTCACTGGGGTACGGGTCCCACACACACTGACTCTCACTGGGGTACGGGTCGCACACACACTGACTCTCACTGGGGTACGGGTTCCACACACACTGACTCTCACTGGGGTACAGTCCCACACACACTGACTCTCACTGGGGTACAGTCCCACACATACTGACTCTCACTGGGGTACAGTCCCACTCCCACTGACTCTCACTGGGGTATGGGTCCCACACACACTGACTCTCACTGGGGTACAGTCCCACACACACTGACTCTCACTGGGGTACGGGTCCCACACACACTGACTCTCACTGGGGTACAGTACCACACACACTGACTCTCACTGGTGTACGTGTCCCACACACACTGACTCTCACTGGGGTACGGGTCCCACACACACTGACTCTCACAGGAGTACGGGTCTCACACACACTGACTCTCACTGGGGTACAGTGCCACACACACTGACTCTCACTGGGGTACAGTCCCACGCACACTGACTCTCACTGGTGTACGGGTCCCACACACACTGACTCTCACTGGGGTACGGTCCCACACACACTGACTCTCACTGGGGTACAGGTCCCACACACACTGACTCTCACTGGGGTACAGTCCCACACACACTGACTCTCACTGGGGTACGGGTCCCACACACACTGACTCTCAATGGGGTACAGTCCCACACACACTGATTCTCACTGGGGTACAGTCCCACACACACTGACTCTCACTGGGGTACGGGTCCCACACACACAGACTCTCACTGGGGTACAGTCCCACACACACTGACTCTCACTGGGATATGGGTCCCACACACACAGACTCTCACTGGGGTACGGGTCCCACACACACTGACTCTCACTGGGGAAGGGGTCCCCTATACACTGACTCTCATTGTGGTAGGGGTCTAACACACACTGACTCCTACTGGGGTACGGGTCCCACACACACTGACTCTCACCAGGGTACGGGTCCCACACACACTGACTCTCACTTGGTTACAGTCTCACACACACTGACTCTCACTGGGGTACGGGTCCCACACACACTGACTCTCAATGGGGTACAGTCCCACACACACTGATTCTCACTGGGGTACAGTCCCACACACACTGACTCTCACTGGGGTACGGGTCCCACACACACTGACTCTCACTGGGGTACAGTCCCACACACACTGACTCTCACTGGCGTACGGGTCCCACACACACTGACTCTCAATGGGGTATGGGTCCCACACACACTGAATCTCACTGGGGTATGGGTCCCACACACACTGACTCTCACTGGGGTACAGTCCCACACACACTGACTCTCACTGGGGTACGGGTTCAACACACACTGACTCTCACTTGGTTACAGTCCCACACACACTGACTCCCACTGGGGTACGGGTCCCACACACACTGACTCTCACTTGGATACAGTTCCACACACACGGACTCTCACTGGGGTACGAGTCCCACACACAATGACCATCACTTGGGTGCAGTTCCAGACACACTGACTCTCACTGGGGTACAATTCCAGACACACTGACTCTCTCTGGGGTACAGTCCCACACACACTGACTCTCACTGGGGTACAGTCCCACACACACTGACGCTCACTGGGGTACGGGTGCCACAGGGTGCCACACACACTGACTGTCACTGGGGTACGGGTCCCACACACATTGACTCTCACTGGGGTACGTGTCCCACACACACTGACTCTCACTGTGGTTCAGTCCGACACACACACTGACTCTCACTGGGGTACGGGTCCCACACACACTGACTCTCACTGGGGTACAGTCCCACACACACACTGACTCACACTGGGGTACGGGTCCCACACACAGTGACTCTCACTGGTGTACACTCCCACACACGCTGACTCTCACGAGGGTACCGTCCCACACACACTGACTCTCACTGGGGTACAGTCCCACACACCCTGACTCTCACTGGGGTACGTGTCCCACACACACACTGACTCTCACTGGGGTACGGGTCCCACACACACCAACTCTCACTGGGGTACAGTCTCACACACACTGACTCTCACTGGGGTACGGGTCCCACACACACTGACTCTCACTGGGGTACAGGTTCCACACACACTGACTCTCACTGAGGTACGGGTCCCACACACACTGACTCTCACTGGGGTACAGTCCCACACACACTGACTCTCACTGGGGTATAGGTCACATACACTGAATCTCACTGGGGTACGGGTCCCACACACACTGACTCTCACTAGGGTACAGTCCCACACACACTGACTCTCACTGGGGAACAGTCCAACACGCACTGACTCTCACTGGGATACGGGTCCCACACACACTGACTCTCACTGGGGTTTGGGTCCCACACAAACTGACTCTCACTGGGATATGGGTCCCACACACACTGACTCCCACTGGGGTACGGGTCCCACACACACTGACTCTCACTTGGATACAGATCCACACACACGGACTCTCACTGGGGTACGAGTCCCACACACAATGACCATCACTTGGGTGCAGTTCCAGACACACTGACTCTCACTGGGGTACAATTCCAGACACACTGACTCTCTCTGGGGTACAGTCCCACACACACTGACTCTCACTGGGGTACAGTCCCACACACACTGACGCTCACTGGGGTACGGGTGCCACAGGGTGCCACACACACTGACTGTCACTGGGGTACGGGTCCCACACACATTGACTCTCACTGGGGTACGTGTCCCACACACACTGACTCTCACTGTGGTTCAGTCCGACACACACACTGACTCTCACTGGGGTACGGGTCCCACACACACTGACTCTCACTGGGGTACAGTCCCACACACACACTGACTCACACTGGGGTACGGGTCCCACACACAGTGACTCTCACTGGTGTACACTCCCACACACGCTGACTCTCACGAGGGTACCGTCCCACACACACTGACTCTCACTGGGGTACAGTCCCACACACCCTGACTCTCACTGGGGTACGTGTCCCACACACACACTGACTCTCACTGGGGTACGGGTCCCACACACACCAACTCTCACTGGGGTACAGTCTCACACACACTGACTCTCACTGGGGTACGGGTCCCACACACACTGACTCTCACTGGGGTACAGGTTCCACACACACTGACTCTCACTGAGGTACGGGTCCCACACACACTGACTCTCACTGGGGTACAGTCCCACACACACTGACTCTCACTGGGGTATAGGTCACATACACTGAATTTCACTGGGGTACGGGTCCCACACACATTGACTCTCACTGGGGTACGGGTCCCACAGACACACTGACTCTCACTAGGGTACAGTCCCACACACACTGACTCTCACTGGGGTACAGTCCCACACGCACTGACTCTCACTGGGATACGGGTCCCACACACACTGACTCTCACTGGGGTTTGGGTCCCACACAAACTGACTCTCACTGCGATATGGGTCCCACACACACAGACTCTCACTGGGGTACGGGTCCCACACACACTGACTCTCACTGGGGTAGGGGTCCCCTATACACTGACTCTCATTGTGGTACGGGTCTAACACACACTGACTCCTACTGGGGTACGGGTCCCACACACACTGACTCTCACTAGGGTACGGGTCCCACACACACTGACTCTCACTTGGTTACAGTCCCACACACACTGACTCCCACTGGGGTACGGGTCCCACACACACTGACTCTCACTTGGTTACAGTCCCACACACACTGACTCCCACTGGGGTACAGGTCCCACACACACTGACTCTCACTGGGGTACGGGTTCCAAACACAATGACTCTCAGTGGGGTACAGTCCCACACACACTGACTCTCACTGGGGTACAGTCCCACAAACACTGACTCTCACTGGGGTACAGTCCCACACACACTGACTCTCACAGGGGTATGGGTCCCACACACACTGACTGTCACTGGGGTACGGGTCCCACACACACTGACTCTCACAGGGGTACAGTCCCACACATACTGACTCTCACTGGGGTACGGGTACCACACACACTGACTCTCACTGGGGTACGGGTCCCGCACACACACTGAATCTCACTGGGGTGCGGGTCCCACACACACTGACTCTCACTGGGGTACGGGTCCCACAGACACTGACTCTCACTGGGGTACAGTCCCACACACACTGACTCCCACTCGGGTACCGTTCCCACACACACTGACTCTCACTGGGGTACAGTCCCACACGCACTGACTCTCATTGGGGGTACAGGTCCCATACGCACTGACACTCACTGGCGTACAGTCCCACACACACTGACTCTCACTGGGGTACAGTCCCACACGCACTGACTCTCACTGGGGTACAGACCCACACACACTGACTCTCACTGGGGTATTGGTCCCACACACACTGACTCTCACTGGGCTACGGGACCCACAAACACTGACTCTCACTGGGGTATGGGTCACATACACTGAATCTCACTGGGGTACGGGTCCCAACACACTGTCTCTCACTGGGGTACGGGTCCCTCAGACAATGACTCTCACTAGGGTACAGTCCCACACACACTGACTCTCACTGGGGTACAGTCCCACACGTACTGACTCTCACTGGTGTACAGGTGCCACACAAACTGACTGTCACTGGGGTACGGGTCCCACACACACTGACTCTCACGGGGGTACGGGTCTCACACACACTGATTCTCACTGGGGTACAGTCCCACACACACTGACTATCAATTGGGTACGGGTCCCACACACACTGACTCTCACTGGGTTACGGGTCCCACACACACTGACTCTCAATGGGGTACAGTCCCACACACACTGACTCTCACTGGGGTACAGGTCCCACACACACTGACTCTCAATGGGGTATAGTCCCTCACACACTGACTCTCACTGGGGTACAGTCCCACACACACTGACTCTCACTGGGGTACGGGTCCCACACACACTGACTCTCACTGGGTACAGTCCCACACACACTGAGTCTCACTGGGGTACGGGTCCCACACACACTGACTCTCACTGGGGTACGGGTCCCACACACACTGACTCTCACTGGGGTACGGGTCCCAAACACACACTGACTCTCACAGGGGTACAGTCCCACACACACTGACTCTCACTGGGGTACAGTCACACACACACTGACTCTCACTGGGGTACGGATCCCACACACACTGATTCTCAAAGGGGTACGGGTCCCACACGCACTCACTCTCACTGGGGTACAGTCCCAAACACACTGACTCTCACTGGGGTACGGGTCTCACACACACTGAATCTCACTTGGTTACAGTCCCACACACACTGACTCCCACTGGGGTACGGGTCCCACACACACTGACTCTCACTGGGGTACAGGTCCCACACACACTGACTCTCACTGGGGTACGGGTCCCACACACACTGACTCTCACTGGGGTACGGGTCCCAAACACACTGACTCTCACTGGGGTACAGTCCCACAGACACTGACACTCACTGGGGTACAGTCCCACAAACACTGACTCTTACTGGGGTACAGTCCCACACACACTGACTCTCACTGGGGTATGGGTCCAACACACACTGACAGTCATGGGGTACGGATCCCACACACACTGACTCTCACAGGGGTACAGTCCCACACACACTGACTCTCACTGGGGTACGGGTACCACACACACTGACTCTCACAGGGGTACAGTCCCACACACACTGACTCTCACTGGGGTACGGGTCCCGCACACACACTGAATCTCACTGGGGTACGGGTCCCACACACACTGACTCTCACTGGGGTGCGGATCCCACACACACTTACTCTCACTGGGGTACGGGTCCCACAGACACTGACTCTCACTGGGGTACAGTCCCACACACACTGACTCCCACTCGGGTACCGTTCCCACACACACTGACTCTCACTGGGGTACAGTCCCACACGCACTGACTCTCACTGGGGTACAGGTCCCACACGCACTGACTCTCACTGGCGTACAGGTCCCACACGCACTGACTCTCACTGGCATACAGTCCCACACACACTGACTATCACTGGGGTACAGTCCCACACGCACTGACTCTCACTGGGGTACAGACCCACACACACTGACTCTCACTGGGGTATTGGTCCCACACACACTGACTCTTACTGGGCTACGGGTCCCACAAACACTGACTCTCACTGGGGTATGGGTCACATACACTGAATCTCACTGGGGTACGGGTCCCAACACACTGTCTCTCACTGGGGTACGGGTCCCTCAGACAATGACTCTCACTAGGGTACAGTCCCACACACACTGACTCTCACTGGGTTACAGTCCCACACGCACTGACTCTCACTGGTGTACAGGTGCCACACAAACTGACTGTCACTGGGGTACGGGTCCCACACACACTCACTCTCACGGGGGTACGGGTCTCACACACACTGACTCTCACTGGGGTACAGTCCCACACACACTGACTATCAATTGGGTACGGGTCCCACACACACTGACTCTCACTGGGTTACGGGTCCCACACACACTGACTCTCAATGGGGTACAGTCCCACACACACTGACTCTCACTGGGGTACAGTCACACACACACTGACTCTCACTGGGGTACGGGTCCCACACACACTGACTCTCAATGGGGTATAGTCCCACACACACTGACTCTCACTGGGGTACAGTCCCACACACACTGACTCTCACTGGGGTACGGGTCCCACACACACTGACTCTCACTGGGTACAGTCCCACACACACTGACTCTCACTGGGGTAAGGGTCCCACACACACTGACTCTCACTGGGGTACGGGTCCCACACACACCGACTCTCACTGGGGTATGGGTCCCAAACACACACTGACTCTCACTGGGGTACAGTCCCACACACACTGACTCTCACTGGGGTACAGTCACACACACACTGACTCTCACTGGGGTACGGATCCCACACACACTGATTCTCACTGGGGTACGGGTCCCACACGGACTGAATCTCACTGGGGTACAGTCCCAAACACACTGACTCTCACTGGGGTACGGGTCTCACACACACTGACTCTCACTGGGGTACAGTCCCACACACACTGACTCTCACTGGGGTACGGGTACCACACACACTGACTCTCACTGGGGTACAGGTCCCACACACACTGACTCTCACTGGGGTACGGGTCCCACACACACTGACTCTCACTGGGGTACAGTCCCACACACACTGACTCTCACTGGGGTACAGTCCCACACACACTGACTCTCACTGGGGCACGGGTCCCACACACACTGACTCTCACTGGGGTACAGTCCCACACACACTGACTCTCACTGGGGTACAGTCCCACACATACTGACTCTCCCAGAGTTACAGTCCCACACACACTGACTCTCACTGGGGTACGGGTCCCACACACACTGACTCTCATTGGGTTACGGGTCCGATACACACTGACTCTCACTTGGGTACGGGTCCCACACACAGTGACTCTCACTGGGGTACAGTTCCACCCACACGGAGTCTCACTTGGGTACGGGTCCCACACACACAGACTCTAACGGGGGTACAGTCCCACACACTGTCTCTCACTGGGGTACGGGACCCACACACACTGACTCTCATTGGGGTACAGTCCCACACACACTGACTCTCACTGGGGTACATTCCCACACACACTGACTCTCACTGGGGTACGGGTACCACACACACTGACTCTCACTGGGGAACAGTCCCACACACACTGAATCTCACTGGGGTACAGTTCCACACACACTGACTCTCACTGGGGTACAGTCCCACACACACTGACTCTCACTGGGGTACGGTTCCCACACGCACTGACTCTCACTGGGGTACAGTCCCACACACACTGACTCTCACTGAGGTACGGGTCTCACACACACTGACTCTCACTGGGGTACAGTAACACACACAAAGACTCTCACTGGGGTACAGTCCCACACACACTGACTCTCACTGGGGTACGGGTCCCACACACACTGACTCTCACTGGGGTACAGCCCCACACACACTGACTCTCACTGGGGTACGGTTCCCACGCACACTGACTCTCACTGGGGTACAGTCCCACACACACTGACTCTCACTGGGGTACGGGTCCCACACGCACTGACTCTCACTAGGGTACGGGTCCCACACACACTGACTCTCAATGGGGTACAGTCCCACACACACTGACTCTCACTGGGGTACGGGTACCACACACACTGACTCACTGGGGTACGGGTCCCGCACACACACTGAATCTCACTGGGGTACGGGTCCCACACACACTGACTCTCACTGGGGTGCGGGTCCCACACACACTGACTCTCACTGGGGTACGGGTCCCACAGACACTGACACTCACTGGGGTACAGTCCCACACACACTGACTCTCACTGGGGTACAGTCCCACACACACTGACTCCCACTCGGGTACCGTTCCCACACACACTGACTCTCACTGGGGTACAGTCCCACACGGACTGACTCTCACTGGGGTACAGGTCCCACACGCACTGACTCTCACTGGCGTACAGGTCCCACACGCACTGACTCTCACTGGCGTACAGTCCCACACACACTGAATCTCACTGGGGTACAGTCCCACACGCACTGACTCTCACTGGGGTACAGACCCACACACACTGACTCTCACTGGGGTATTGGTCCCACACACACTGACTCTCACTGGGCTACGGGTCCCACAAACACTGACTCTCACTGGGGTATGGGTCACAGACACTGAATCTCACTGGGGTACGGGTCCCAACACACTGTCTCTCACTGGGGTACGGGTCCCTCAGACAATGACTCTCACTAGGGTACAGTCCCACACACACTGAATCTCACTGGGTTACAGTCCCACACGCACTGACTCTCACTGGTGTACAGGTGCCACACAAACTGACTGTCACTGGGGTACGGGTCCCACACACACTGACTCTCACGGGGGTACGGGTCTCACAAACACTGACTCTCACTGGGGTACAGTCCCACACACACTGACTATCAATTGGGTACGGGTCCCACACACACTGACTCTCACTGGGTTACGGGTCCCACACACACTGACTCTCAATGGGGTACAGTCCCACACACACTGACTCTCACTGGGGTACAGTCACACACACACTGACTCTCACTGGGGTACGGGTCCCACACACACTGACTCTCAATGGGGTATAGTCCCACACACACTGACTCTCACTGGGGTACAGTCCCACACACACTGACTCTCACTGGGGTACGGGTCCCACACACACTGACTCTCACTGGGTACAGTCCCACACACACTGACTCTCACTGGGGTACGGGTCCCACAAACACTGACTCTCACTGGGGTACGGGTCCCACACACACTGACTCTCACTGGGGTACGGGTCCCAAACACACACTGACTCTCACTGGGGTACACTCCCACACACACTGACTCTCACTGGGGTACAGTCACACACACACTGACTCTCACTGGGGTATGGATCCCACACACACTGATTCTCACTGGGGTACGGGTCCCACACGCACTGACTCTCACTGGGGTACAGTCCCAAACACAATGACTCTCACTGGGGTACGGGTCTCACACACACTGACTCTCACTGGGGTACAGTCCCACACACACTGACTCTCACTGGGGTACGGGTACCACACACACTGACTCTCACTGGGGTACAGGTCCCACACACACTGACTCTTACTGGGGTACGGGTCCCACACACACTGACTCTCACTGGGGTACAGTCCCACACACACTGACTCTCACTGGGGTACAGTCCCACACACACTGACTCTCACTGGGGTACGGGTCCCACACACACTGACTCTCACTGGGGTACAGTCCCACACACACTGACTCTCCCAGAGTTACAGTCCCACACACACTGACTCTCACTGGGGTACGGGTCCCACACACACTGACTCTCATTGGGTTACGGGTCCCATACACACTGACTCTCACTTGGGTACGGGTCCCACACACAGTGACTCTCACTGGGGTACAGTTCCACCCACACTGAGTCTCACTTGGGTACGGGTCCCACACACACAGACTCTAACGGGGGTACAGTCCCACACACAGACTCTCACTGGGGTACGGGACCCACACACACTGACTCTCATTGGGGTACAGTCCCACACACACTGACTCTCACTGGGGTACATTCCCACACACACTGAATCTCACTGGGGTACAGTTCCACACACACTGACTCTCACTGGGGTACAGTCCCACACACACTGACTCTCACTGGGGTACGGTTCCCACACGCACTGACTCTCGCTGGGGTACAGTCCCACACACACTGACTCTCACTGAGGTACGGGTCTCACACACACTGACTCTCACTGGGGTACAGTAACACACACACTGACTCTCACTGGGGTACAGTCCCACACACACTGACTCTCACTGGGGTACGGGTCCCACAGACAATGACTCTCACTGGGGTACAGTCCCACACACACTGACTCCCACTCGGGTACCGTTCCCACACACACTGACTCTCACTCGGGTACAGTCCCACACGCACTGACTCTCACTGGGGTACAGGTCCCACACGCACTGACTCTCACTGGCGTACAGTCCCACACACACTGACTCTCACTGGGGTACAGTCCCACACGCACTGACTCTCACTGGGGTACAGACCCACACACACTGACTCTCACTGGGGTATGGGTCCCACACACACTGACTCTCACTGGGGTACGGGTCCCACACACACTGACTCTCACTGGGGTACGGGTCCCACACACATTGACTGTCACTGGGGTACGGGTCCCACACACACTGACTCTCACTGGGGTACGGGTCCCACACACACTGACTCTCACTGGGGTACGGGTTCCACACACACTGACTCTCACTGGGGTACAGTCCCACACACACTGACTCTCACTGGGGTACAGTCCCACACATACTGACTCTCACTGGGGTACAGTCCCACACACACTGACTCTCACTGGGGTACAGTCCCACTCACACTGACTCTCACTGGGGTATGGGTCCCACACACACTGACTCTCACTGGGGTACAGTCCCACACACATTGACTCTCACTGGGGTACGGGTCCCACACACACTGACTCTCACTGGGGTACAGTCCCACACACACTGACTCTCACTGGTGTACGTGTCCCACACACACTGACTCCTACTGGGGTACGGGTCCCACACACACTATCTCTCACTGGGGTACGGGTCCCACACACACTGACTCTCACTGGGGTACGGGTCCCACACACACTGACTCTCACTGGGTTACAGGTCCCACACTCACTGACTCTCACTGGGGTACAGTCCCACACACACTGACTCTCACTGGGGTACGGGTCCCACACACACTGACTCTCAATGGGGTACAGTCCCACACACACTGATTCTCACTGGTGTACAGTCCCACACACACTGACTCTCACTGGGGTACGGGTCCCACACACACTGACTCTCACGGGGGTACAGTCCCACACACACTGACTCTCACTGGGATATGGGTCCCACACACACAGACTCTCACTGGGGTTTGGGTTCCACACACACTGACTCTCACTGGGGTACGGGTCCCACACACACTGACTCTCACTGGGGTAGGGGTCTCCTATACACTGACTCTCATTGTGGTAGGGGTCTAACACACACTGACTCCTACTGGGGTACGGGTCCCACACACACTGACTCTCACCAGGGTACGGGTCCCACACACACTGACTCTCACTTGGTTACAGTCCCACACACACTGACTCTCACTGGGGTACGGGTCCCACACACACTGACTCTCAATGGGGTACAGTCCCACACACACTGATTCTCACTGGGGTACAGTCCCACACACACTGACTCTCACTGGGGTACGGGTCCCACACACACTGACTCTCACTGGGGTACAGTCCCACACACACTGACTCTCACTGGCGTACGGGTCCCACACACACTGACTCTCAATGGGGTACGGGTCCCACACACACTGAATTTCACTGGGGTATGGGTCCCACACACACTGACTCTCACTGGGGTACAGTCCCACACACACTGACTCTCACTGGGGTACGGGTTCAACACACACTGACTCTCACTTGGTTACAGTCCCACACACACTGACTCCCACTGGGGTACGGGTCCCACACACACTGACTCTCACTTGGGTACAGTTCCACACACACGGACTCTCACTGGGGTACGAGTCCCACACACAATGACCATCACTTGGGTGCAGTTCCAGACACACTGACTCTCACTGGGGTACAATTCCAGACACACTGACTCTCTCTGGCGTACAGTCCCACACACTCTGACGCTCACTGGGGTACGGGTGCCACAGGGTGCCACACACACTGACTGTCACTGGGGTACGGGTCCCACACACATTGACTCTCACTGGGGTACGTGTCCCACACACACTGACTCTCACTGTGGTTCAGTCCGACACACACACTGACTCTCACTGGGGAACGGGTCCCACACACACTGACTCTCACTGGGGTACAGTCCCACACACACACTGACTCACACTGGGGTACGGGTCCCACACACAGTGACTCTCACTGGTGTACACTCCCACACACGCTGACTCTCACGGGGGTACCGTCCCACACACACTGACTCTCACTGGGGTACAATCCCACACACCCTGACTCTCACTGGGGTACATGTCCCACATACACACTGACTCTCACTGGGGTACGGGTCCCACACACACCAACTCTCACTGGGGTACAGTCTCACACACACTGACTCTCACTGGGGTACGGGTCCCACACACACTGACTCTCACTGGGGTACAGGTTCCACACACACTGACTCTCACTGAGGTACGGGTCCCACACACACTGACTCTCACTGGGGTACAGTCCCACACACACTGACTCTCACTGGGGTATAGGTCACATACACTGAATTTCACTAGGGTACGGGTCCCACACACACTGACTCTCACTGGGGTACGGGTCCCACAGACACTGACTCTCACTAGGGTACAGACCCACACACACTGACTCTCACTGCGGTACAGTCCCACACGCACTGACTCTCACTGGGATACGGGTCCCACACACACTGACTCTCACTGGGGTTTGGGTCCGACACAAACTGACTCTCACTGGGATATGGGTCCCACACACAAAGACTCTACTGGGGTACGGGTCCCACACACACTGACTCTCACTGGGGTACGGGTCCCCTATACACTGACTCTCATTGTGGTACGGGTCTAACACACACTGACTCCTACTGGGGTACGGGTCCCACACACACTGACTCTCACTAGGGTAGGGGTCCCACACACACTGATTCTCACTTGGTTACAGTCCCACACACACTGACTCCCACTGGGGTACGGGTCCCACACACACTGACTCTCACTTGGTTACAGTCCCACACACACTGACTCCCACTGGGGTACGCGTCCCACACACACTGACTCTCACTGGGGTACAGGTCCCACACATACTGACTCTCACTGGGGTACGGGTCCCACACACACTGACTCTCACTGGGGTACGGGTCCCACACACACACTGACTCTCACTGGGGTACAGTCCCACACACACTGACTCTCACTGGGGTACAGTCCCACAAACACTGACTCTCACTGGGGTACAGTCCCACACACACTGACTCTCACTGGGGTATGGGTCCCACACACACTGACTGTCACTGGGGTACGGGTCCCACACACACTGACTCTCACAGGGGTACAGTCCCACACACACTGACTCTCACTGGGGTACGGGTACCACACACACTGACTCTCACTGGGGTACGGGTCCCGCACACACACTGAATCTCACTGGGGTACGGGTCCCACAGACACTGACTCTCACTGGGGTGCGGGTCCCACACACACTGACTCCCACTCGGGTACCGTTCCCACACACACTGACTCTCACTGGGGGACAGTCCCACACGCACTGACTCTCACTGGGGTACAGGTCCCACACGCACTGACTCTCACTGTCGTACAGTCCCACACACAATGACTCTCACTGGGGTACAGTCCCACACGCACTGACTCTCACTGGGGTACAGACCCACACACACTGACTCTCACTGTGGTATTGGTCCCACACACACTGACTCTCACTGGGCTACGGGTCCCACAAACACTGACTCTCACTGGGGTATGGGTCACATACACTGAATCTCACTGGGGTACGGGTACCAACACACTGTCTCTCACTGGTGTACGGGTCCCTCAGACAATGACTCTCACTAGGGTACAGTCCCACACACACTGACTCTCACTGGGGTACAGTCCCACACGCACTGACTCTCACTGGTGTACAGGTGCCACACAAACTGACTCTCACTGGGGTACGGGTCCCACACACACTGACTCTCACGGGGGTACGGGTCTCACACACACTGACTCTCACTGGGGTACAGTCCCACACACACTGACTCTCAATTGGGTACGGGTCCCACACACACTGACTCTCACTGGGTTACGGGTCCCACACACACTGACTCTCAATGGGGTACAGTCCCACACACACTGACTCTCACTGGGGTACAGTCACACACACACTGACTCTCACTGGGGTACGGGTCCCACACACACTGACTCTCAATGGGGTATAGTCCCACACACACTGACTCTCACTGGGGTACAGTCCCACACACACTGACTCTCACTGGGGTACGGGTCCCACACACACTGACTCTCACTGGGTACAGTCCCACACACACTGACTCTCACTGGGGTACGGGTCCCACACACACTGACTCTCACTGGGGTACAGTCCCACACACACTGACTCTCACTGGGGTACAGTCACACACACACTGACTCTCACTGGGGTACGGATCGCACACACACTGATTCTCACTGGGGTACGGGTCCCACACGCACTGACTCTCACTGGGGTACAGTCCCAAACACACTGACTCTCACTGGGGTACGGGTCTCACACACACTGACTCTCACTTGGTTACAGTCCCACACACACTGACTCCCACTGGGGTACGGGTCCCACACACACTGACTCTCACTGGGGTACAGGTCCCACACACACTGTCTCTCACTGGGGAACGGGTCCCACACACACTGACTCTCACTGGGGTACGGGTCCCAAACACACTGACTCTCAGTGGGGTACAGTCCCACACACACTGACTCTCACTGGGGTACAGTCCCACAAACACTGACTCTTACTGGGGTACAGTCCCACACACACTGACTCTCACTGGGGTACGTTTCCCACACACACTGACTCTCACTGGGGTACGGGTCCCACACACACTGACTCTCACTGGGGTACAGGTCCCACACGCACTGACTCTCACTGGCGTACAGTCCCACACACACTGACTCTCACTGGGGTACAGTCCCACACGCACTGACTCTCCCTGGGGTACAGACCCACACACACTGACTCTCACTGTGGTATTGGTCCCACACACACTGACTCCCACTGGGCTCCGGGTCCCACAAACACTGACTCTCACTGGGGTATGGGTCACATACACTGAATCTCACTGGGGTACGGGTACCAACACACTGTCTCTCACTGGGGTACGGGTCCCTCAGACAATGACTCTCACTAGGGTACAGTCCCACACACACTGACTCTCACTGGGGTACAGTCCCACACGCACTGACTCTCACTGGTGTACAGGTGCCACACAAACTGACTGTCACTGGGGTACGGGTCCCACACACACTGACTCTCACGGGGGTACGGGTCTCACACACACTGACTCTCACTGGGGTACAGTCCCACACACACTGACTATCAATTGGGTACGGGTCCCACACACACTGACTCTCACTGGGTTACGGGTCCCACACACACTGACTCTCACTGGGGTACAGTCCCACACACACTGACTCTCACTGGGGTACAGTCACACACACACTGACTCTCACTGGGGTACGTGTCCCACACACACTGACTCTCAATAGGGTATAGTCCCACACACTCTGACTCTCACTGGGGTACAGTCCCACACACACTGACTCTCACTGGGGTACGGGTCCCACACACACTGACTCTCACTGGGTACAGTCCCACACACACTGACTCTCACTGGGGTACGGGTCCCACACACACTGACTCTCACTGGGGTACAGGTCCCACACACACTGACTCTCACTGGGGTACGGGTCCCAAACACACACTGACTCTCACTGGGGTACAGTCCCACACACACTGACTCTCACTGGGGTACAGTCACACACACACTGACTCTCACTGGGGTACGGATCCCACACACACTGATTCTCACTGGGGTACGGGTCCCACACGCAGTGACTCTCACTGGGGTACAGTCCCAAACACACTGACTCTCACTGGGGTACGGGTCTCACACACACTGACTCTCACTTGGTTACAGTCCCACACACAATGACTCCCACTGGGGTACGGGTCCCACACACACTGACTCTCACTGGGGTACAGGTCCCACACACACTGACTCTCACTGGGGTACGGTCCCACACACACTGACTCTCACTGGGGTACGGGTCCCAAACACACTGACTCTCACTGGGGTACAGTCCCACACACACTGACTCTCACTGGGGTACAGTCCCACAAACACTGACTCTTACTTGGGTACAGTCCCACACACACTGACTGTCACTGGGGTACGGGTCCCACACACACTGACTCTCACTGGGGTACGGGTCCCGCACACACACTGAATCTCACTGGGGTACGGGTCCCACACACACTGACTCTCACTGGGGTGCGGGTCCCACACACACTGACTCTCACTGGGGTACGGGTCCCACAGACACTGACTCTCACTGGGGTACAGTCCCACACACACTGACTCCCACTCGGGTACCGTTCCCACACACACTGACTCTCACTGGGGTACAGTCCCACACGCACTGACTCTCACTGGGGTACAGGTCCCACACGCACTGACTCTCACTGGCGTACAGTCCCACACACACTGACTCTCAC
This sequence comes from Isurus oxyrinchus, assembly GCA_026770705.1. Lineage (NCBI taxonomy): Eukaryota > Metazoa > Chordata > Chondrichthyes > Lamniformes > Lamnidae > Isurus > Isurus oxyrinchus. The sequence continues at coordinate 192,184,140 of JANJGN010000006.1, read as the reverse complement.
TGGGGTACAGTCCCACACACACTGACTCTCACTGGGGTACAGACCCACACACACTGACTCTCACTGGGGTATTGGTCCCACACACACTGACTCTCACTGGGCTACGGGTCACACAAACACTGACTCTCACTGGGGTATGGGTCACATACACTGAATCTCACTGGGGTACGGGTCCCAACACACTGTCTCTCACTGGAGTACGGGTCCCTCAGACAATGACTCTCACTAGGGTACAGTCCCACACACACTGACTCTCACTGGGGTACAGACCCACATGCACTGACTCTCACTGGTGTACAGGTGCCACACAAACTGACTGTCACTGGGGTACGGGTCCCACACACACTGACTCTCACGGGGGTACGGGTCTCACACACACTGACTCTCACTGGGGTACAGTCCCACACACACTGACTATCAATTGGGTACGGGTCCCACACACACTGACTCTCACTGGGTTACGGGTCCCACACACACTGACTCTCAATGGGGTACAGTCCCACACACACTGACTCTCACTGGGGTACAGTCACACACACACTGACTCTCACTGGGGTACGGGTCCCACACACACTGACTCTCAATGGGGTATAGTCCCACTCACACTGACTCTCACTGGGGTACAGTCCCACACACACTGACTCTCACTGGGGTACGGGTCCCACACACACTGACTCTCACTGGGTACAGTCCCACATACACTGACTCTCACTGGGGTACGGGTCCCACACACACTGACTCTCACTGGGGTACGGGTCCCACACACACTGACTCTCACTGGGGTACGGGTCCCAAACACACACTGACTCTCACTGGGGTTACAGTCCCACACACACTGACTCTCACTGGGGTACAGTCACACACACACTGACTTTCACTGGGGTACGGATCCCACACACACTGTTTCTCACTGGGGTACGGGTCCCACACGCACTGACTCTCACTGGGGTACAGTTCCACACACACTGACTCTCACTGGGGCACAGTCCCACACACACTGACTCTCACTGGGGTACGGGTACCACACACACTGACTCTCACTGGGGTACAGGTCCCACACACACTGACTCTCACTGGGGTACGGGTCCCACACACACTGACTCTCACTGGGGTACAGTCCCACACACACTGACTCTCACTGGGGTACGGGTCCCAAACACACTGACTCTCACTGGGGTACAGTCCCACACACACTGACTCTCACTGGGGTACAGTCCCACAAACACTGACTCTTACTGGGGTACAGTCCCACACACACTGACTGTCACTGGGGTACGGGTCCCACACACACTGACTCTCACAGGGGTACAGTCCCACACACACTGACTCTCACTGGGGTACGGGTACCACACACACTGACTCTCACTGGGGTACGGGTCCCGCACACACACTGAATCTCACTGGGGTACGGGTCCCACACACACTGACTCTCACTGGGGTGCGGGTCCCACACACACTGACTCTCACTGGGGTACGGGTCCCACAGACACTGACTCTCACTGGAGTACAGTCCCACACACACTGACTCCCACTCGGGTACCGTTCCCACACACACTGACTCTCACTGGGGTACAGTCCCACACGCACTGACTCTCACTGGGGTACAGGTCCCACACGCACTGACTCTCACTGGCGTACAGTCCCACACACACTGACTCTCACTGTGGTACAGTCCCACACGCACTGACTCTCACTGGGGTACAGACCCACACACACTGACTCTCACTGGGGTATTGGTCCCACACACACTGACTCTCACTGGGCTACGGGTCCCACAAACACTGACTCTCACTGGGGTATGGGTCACATACACTGAATCTCACTGGGGTACGGGTCCCTCAGACAATGACTCTCACTAGGGTACAGTCCCACACACACTGACTCTCGCTGGGGTACAGACCCACACGCACTGACTCTCACTGGTGTACAGGTGCCACACAAACTGACTGTCACTGGGGTACGGGTCCCACACACACTGACTCTCACGGGGGTACGGGTCTCACACACACTGACTCTCACTGGGGTACAGTCCCACACACACTGACTATCAATTGGGTACGGGTCCCACACACACTGACTCTCACTGGGTTACGGGTCCCACACACACTGACTCTCAATGGGGGACAGTCCCACACACACTGACTCTCACTGGGGTACAGTCACACACACACTGACTCTCACTGGGGTACGGGTCCCACACACACTGACTCTCAATGGGGTATAGTCCCACTCACACTGACTCTCACTGGGGTACAGTCCCACACACACTGACTCTCACTGGGGTACGGGTCCCACACACACTGACTCTCACTGGGTACAGTCCCACACACACTGACTCTCACTGGGGTACGGGTCCCACACACACTGACTCTCACTGGGGTACGGGTCCCACACACACTGACCCTCACTGGGGTACGGGTCCCAAACACACACTGACTCTCACTGGGGTACAGTCCCACACACACTGACTCTCACTGGGGTACAGTCACACACACACTGACTCTCACTGGGGTACGGATCCCACACACACTGATTCTCACTGGGGTACGGGTCCCACACGCACTGACTCTCACTGGGGTACAGTCCCAAACACACTGACTCTCACTGGGGTACGGGTCTCACACACACTGACTCTCACTGGGGTACACTCCCACACACACTGACTCTCACTGGGGTACGGGTACCACACACACTGACTCTCACTGGGGTACAGGTCCCACACACACTGACTCTCACTGGGGTACGGGTCCCACACACACTGACTCTCACTGGGGTACAGTCCCACACACAGTGACTCTCACTGGGGTACGGGTCCCACACACACAGACTCTCACTGGGGTACAGTCCCACACACACTGACTCTCCCAGAGTTACAGTCCCACACACACTGACTCTCACTGGGGTACGGGTCCCACATACACTGACTCTCTTTGGGTTACGGGTCCCATACACACTGACTCTCACTGGGGTACGGGTCCCACACACAGTGACTCTCACTGGGGTACAGTTCCACCCACACTGAGTCTCACTTGGGTACGGGTCCCACACACACAGACTCTAACGGGGGTACAGTCCCACACACTGTCTCTCACTGGGGTACGGGTCCCACACACACTGACTCTCATTGGGGTACAGTCCCACACACACTGACTCTCACTGGGGTACGGGTACCACACACACTGACTCTCACTGGGGAACAGTCCCACACACACTGAATCTCACTGGGGTACAGTTCCACACACACTGACTCTCACTGGGGTACAGTCCCACACACACTGACTCTCACTGGGGTACGGTTCCCACACGCACTGACTCTCACTGGGGTACAGTCCCACACACACTGACTCTCACTGAGGTACGGGTCTCACACACACTGACTCTCACTGGGGTACAGTAACACACACACTGACTCTCACTGGGGTACAGTCCCACACACACTGACTCTCACTGGGGTACGGGTCCCACACACACTGACTCTCACTGGGGTACGGGTCCCACACACAGTGACTCTCACTGGGGTACAGTTCCACCCACACTGAGTCTCACTTGGGTACGGGTCCCACACACACAGACTCTAACGGGGGTACAGTCCCACACACTGTCTCTCACTGGGGTACGGGTCCCACACACACTGACTCTCATTGGGGTACAGTCCCACACACACTGACTCTCACTGGGGTACGGGTACCACACACACTGACTCTCACTGGGGAACAGTCCCACACACACTGAATCTCACTGGGGTACAGTTCCACACACACTGACTCTCACTGGGGTACAGTCCCACACACACTGACTCTCACTGGGGTACGGTTCCCACACGCACTGACTCTCACTGGGGTACAGTCCCACACACACTGACTCTCACTGAGGTACGGGTCTCACACACACTGACTCTCACTGGGGTACAGTAACACACACACTGACTCTCACTGGGGTACAGTCCCACACACACTGACTCTCACTGGGGTACGGGTCCCACACACACTGACTCTCACTGGGGTACAGCCCCACACACACTGACTCTCACTGGGGTACGGTTCCCACACACACTGACTCTCACTGGGGTACAGTCCCACACACACTGACTCTCACTGGGGTACGGGTCCCACACGCACTGACTCTCACTAGGGTACGGGTCCCACACACACTGACTCTCACTGGGGTACAGTCCCACACACACTGACTCTCCCAGAGGTACAGTCCCACACACACTGACTGTCAAAGGGGAACGGGTCCCACACACACTGACTCTCACTGGGGTACAGCCCCACACACACTGACTCTCACTGGGGTACAGCCCCACACACACTGACTCTCACTGGGGTACGGTTCCCACACACACTGACTCTCAATGGGGTACAGTCACACACACACTGACTCTCACTGGGGTACGGATCCCACACACACTGATTCTCACTGGGGTACGGGTCCCACACGCACTGACTCTCACTGGGGTACAGTCCCAAACACACTGACTCTCACTGGGGTACGGGTCTCACACACACTGACTCTCACTGGGGTACAGTCCCACACACACTGACTCTCACTGGGGTACGGGTAGCACACACACTGACTCTCACTGGGGTACAGGTCCCACACACACTGACTCTCACTGGGGTACGGGTCCCACACAAACTGACTCTCACTGGGGTACAGTCCCACACACGCAGACTCTCACTGGGGTACAGTCCCACACACACTGACTCTCACTGGGGTACGGGTCCCACACACACTGACTCTCACTGGGGTACAGTCCCACACACACTGACTCTCCCAGAGTTACAGTCCCACACACACTGACTCTCACTGGGGTACGGGTCCCACACACACTGACTCTCATTGGGTTACGGGTCCCATACACACTGACTCTCACTGGGGTACGGGTCCCACACACAGTGACTCTCACTGGGGTACAGGTCCACCCACACTGAGTCTCACTTGGGTACGGGTCCCACACACACAGACTCTAACGGGGGTACAGTCCCACACACTGTCTCTCACTGGGGTACGGGTCCCACACACACTGACTCTCATTGGGGTACAGTCCCACACACACTGACTCTCACTGGGGTACATTCCCACACACACTGACTCTCACTGGGGTACGGGTACCACACACACTGACTCTCACTGGGGAACAGTCCCACACACACTGAATCTCACTGGGGTACAGTTCCACACACACTGACTCTCACTGGGGTACAGTCCCACACACACTGACTCTCACTGGGGTACGGGTCCCACACGCACTGACTCTCACTGGGGTACAGTCCCACACACACTGACTCTCACTGAGGTACGGGTCTCACACACACTGACTCTCACTGGGGTACAGTAACACACACAATGACTCTCACTGGGGTACAGTCCCACACACACTGACTCTCACTGGGGTACGGGTCCCACACACACTGACTCTCACTGGGGTACAGCCCCACACACACTGACTCTCATTGGGGTACGGTTCCCACACACACTGACTCTCACTGGGGTACATTCCCACACACACTGACTCTCACTGGGGTACGGGTCCCACACGCACTGACTCTCACTAGGGTACGGGTCCCACACACACTGACTCTCACTGGGGTACAGTCCCACACACACTGACTCTCCCAGAGGTACAGTCCCACACACACTGACTGTCAATGGGGAACGGGTCCCACACACACTGACTCTCACTGGGGTACGGGTCCCACTCACACTGACTCTCACTGGGGTACGGGTCCCATACACACTGACTCTCACTGGGGTACGGGTCCCACACACAGTGACTCTCACTGGGGTACAGTTCCACCCACACTGAGTCTCACTTGGGTACAGGTCCCACACACTCAAATTCCAACGGGGGTACAGTCCCACACACACTGTCTCTCACTGGGGTACGGGACCCACACACTCTGACTCTCACTGGGGTACAGTCCCACACACACTGACTCTCACTGGGGTGCATTCCCACACACACTGATTCTCACTGGGGTACGGGTACCACACACACTGACTCTCACTGGGGAACAGTCCCACACACACTGAATCTCACTGGGGTACAGTTCCACACACACTGACTTTCACTGGGGTACAGTCCCACACACACTGACTCTCACTGGGGTACGGTTCCCACACGCACTGACTCTCACTGGGGTACAGTCCCACACACACTGACTCTCACTGGGGTACGGGTCTCACACACACTGACTCTCACTGGGGTACAGTAACACACACACTGACTCTCACTGGGGTACAGTCGCACACACACTGTCTCTCACTGGGGTACGGGTCCCACACACACTGACTCTCACTGGGGTACAGTCCCACACACACTGACTCTCACTGGGGTACGGTTCCCACACACACTGACTCTCACTGGGGTACAGTCCCACACACACTGACTCTCACTGGGGTACGGGTCCCACACGCAATGACTCTCACTGGGGTATAATCCCACACACACTGACTCTCACTGTGGTACGGGTCTCACACACACTGACTCTCACTGGGGTACAGTCCCACACACACTGACTCTCACTGGGGTACGGGTACGACACACACTGACTCTCACTGGAGTACAGGTCCCACACACACTGACTCTCACTGGGGTACGGGTCCCACACACACTGACTCTCACTGGGGTACAGTCCCACACACACTGACTCTCACTGGGGTACGGGTCCGACACACACTGACTCCCACTGGGGTACGGGTCCCACACACACTGACTCTCACTGGGGTACGGGTCCCACACACACTGACTCTCACTGGGGTACGGGTCCCACACACACTGACTCTCACTGGGGTACGGGTCCCAAACACACTGACTCTCACTGGGGTACAGTCCCACACACACTGACTCTCACTGGGGTACAGTCCCACACACACTGACTCTCACTTGGGTACAGTCCCACACACACTGACTCTCACTGGGGTACGGGTCCCACACACACTGACTCTCATTGGGACACAGTCCCACACACACTGACTCTCACTGGGGTACGGGTACCACACACACTGACTCTCACTGGGGTACGGGTCCCGCACACACACTGACTCTCACTGGGGTACGGGTCCCACACACACTGACTCTCACTGGGGTACGGGTCCCACAGACAATGACTCTCACTGGGGTACAGTCCCACACACACTGACTCCCACTCGGGTACCGTTCCCACACACACTGTCTCTCACTGGGGTACAGTCCCACACGCACTGACTCTCACTGGGGTACAGGTCCCACACGCACTGACTCTCACTGGCGTACAGTCCCACACACACTGACTCTCACTGGGGTACAGTCCCACACGCACTGACTCTCACTGAGGTACAGACCCACACACACTGACTCTCACTGGGGTATGGGTCCCACACACACTGACTCTCACTGGGCTACGGGTCCCACAAACACTGACTCTCACTGGGGTATGGGTCACATACACTGAATCTCACTGGGGTACAGGTCCCAACAAACTGACTCTCACTGGGGTACGGGTCCTACAGACACTGACTCTCACTAGGGTACAGTCCCACACACACTGACTCTCACTGGGATAGAGTCCCACACGCACTGACTCTCACTGGTGTACAGGTGCCACACAAACTGACTGTCACTGGGGTACGGGTCCCACACACACTGACTCTCAATGGGGTACAGTCCCACACACACTGACTCTCACTGGGGTACAGTCCCACACACACTGACTCTCACTGGGGTACGGGTCCCACACACACTTACTCTCAATGGGGTACAGTCCCACACACACTGACTCTCACTGGGGTACAGTCCCACACACACTGACTCTCACTGGGGTACGGGTCCCACACACACTGACTCTCACTGGGGTACAGTTGCACACACACTGAATCTCACGGGGGTACGGGTCCCACACACACTGACTCTCACTGGTGTACAGGTGCCACACAAACTGACTGTCACTGGGTTACGGGTCCCACAGACAGTGACTCTCACTGGGGTACGGGTCTCACACACACTGACTCTCACTGGGGTACAGTCCCACACACACTGACTCTCAATGGGGTACGGGTCACACTCACACTGACTCTCACTGGGGTACGGGTCCCACACACACTGACTCTCAATGGGGTACAGTCCCACACACACTGACTCTCACTGGGGTACAGTCCCACACACACTGACTCTCACTCGGGTACGGGTCCCACACACACTGACTCTCACGGGGTTACGGGTCCCACACACACTGACTCTCACTGGTGTACAGGTGCCACAGAAACTGACAGTCACTGGGGTACGGGGCCCACACACACTGACTCTCACTGGGGTACGGGTCTCACACACACTGTCTCTCACTGGGGTACGGGTCCCACACACACTGACTCTCAATGGGGTACAGTCCCACACACACTGACTCTCACTGGGGTACAGTCCCACACACACAGACTCTCACTGGGGTACGGGTCCCACACACACTGACTCTCACTGGGGTACAGTTGCACATACACTGACTCTCACTGGGGTACGGGTCCCACACACACTGACTCTCACTGGGGTACGGGTCCCACACACACTGACTCTCACTGGGGTACAGACCCACACACACGGACTCTCACTGGGGTATGGGTCCCACACACACTGACTCTCACTGGTATACGGGTCCCACACACACTGACTCTCACTGGGGTACGGGTCACATACACTGACTCTCACTGGTGTACGGGTCGCACACACACAGACTCTCACTGGGGTACGGGTCCCACAGACACTGACTCTCACTGGGGTACAGTCCCACACACACTGACTCCCACTGGGGTACCGTTCCCACACGCACTGACTCTCACTGGGGTACAGTCCCACACGCACTGACTCTCACTGGGGTACAGTCCCACACACACTGACTCTCACTGGGGTACAGTCCCACACGCACTGACTCTCACTGAGGTACAGACCCACACACACTGACTCTCACTGGGGTATGGGTCCCACACACACTGACTCTCACTGGGCTACGGGTCCCACAAACACTGACTCTCACTGGGGTATGGGTCACATACACTGAATCTCACTGGGGTACAGGTCCCAACAAACTGACTCTCACTGGGGTACGGGTCCTACAGACACTGACTCTCACTAGGGTACAGTCCCACACACACTGACTCTCACTGGGATAGAGTCCCACACGCACTGACTCTCACTGGTGTACAGGTGCCACACAAACTGACTGTCACTGGGGTACGGGTCCCACACACACTGACTCTCACTGGGGTACGGGTCTCACACACACTGACTCCCACTGGGGTACAGTACCACACACACTGACGCTCAATGGGGTACGGGTCCCATTCCCACTGACTCTCACTGGGGTGCGGGTCGCACACACACTGACTCTCAATGGGGTACAGTCCCACACACACTGACTCTCACTGGGGTACAGTCCCACACACACTGACTCTCACTGGGGTACGGGTCCCACACACACTTACTCTCAATGGGGTACAGTCCCACACACACTGACTCTCACTGGGGTACAGTCCCACACACACTGACTCTCACTGGGGTACGGGTCCCACACACACTGACTCTCACTGGGGTACAGTTGCACACACACTGAATCTCACGGGGGTACGGGTCCCACACACACTGACTCTCACTGGTGTACAGGTGCCACACAAACTGACTGTCACTGGGTTACGGGTCCCACAGACAGTGACTCTCACTGGGGTACGGGTCTCACACACACTGACTCTCACTGGGGTACAGTCCCACACACACTGACTCTCAATGGGGTACGGGTCACACTCACACTGACTCTCACTGGGGTACGGGTCCCACACACACTGACTCTCAATGGGGTACAGTCCCACACACACTGACTCTCACTGGGGTACAGTCCCACACACACTGACTCTCACTCGGGTACGGGTCCCACACACACTGACTCTCACGGGGTTACGGGTCCCACACACACTGACTCTCACTGGTGTACAGGTGCCACAGAAACTGACAGTCACTGGGGTACGGGGCCCACACACACTGACTCTCACTGGGGTACGGGTCTCACACACACTGTCTCTCACTGGGGTACGGGTCCCACACACACTGACTCTCAATGGGGTACAGTCCCACACACACTGACTCTCACTGGGGTACAGTCCCACACACACAGACTCTCACTGGGGTACGGGTCCCACACACACTGACTCTCACTGGGGTACAGTTGCACATACACTGACTCTCACTGGGGTACGGGTCCCACACACACTGACTCTCACTGGGGTACGGGTCCCACACACACTGACTCTCACTGGGGTACAGACCCACACACACGGACTCTCACTGGGGTATGGGTCCCACACACACTGACTCTCACTGGTATACGGGTCCCACACACACTGACTCTCACTGGGGTACGGGTCACATACACTGACTCTCACTGGTGTACGGGTCGCACACACACAGACTCTCACTGGGGTACGGGTCCCACAGACACTGACTCTCACTGGGGTACAGTCCCACACACACTGACTCCCACTGGGGTACCGTTCCCACACGCACTGACTCTCACTGGGGTACAGTCCCACACGCACTGACTCTCACTGGGGTACGGGTCCCACACACACTGACTCTCACTGGGGTACAGTCCCACACGCACTGACTCTCACTGGCGTACAGTCCCACACACACTGACTCCCACTGGGGTACAGTCCCACACGCACTGACTCTCACTGGGGTACAGAACCACACACAGTGACTCTCACTGGGGTATGGGTCCCACACACACTGACTCTCAGTGGGGTACGGGTCCCACACACACTGACTCTCACTGGGGTATGGGTCACATACACGGAATCTCACTGGGGTAAGGGTCCCACACACACTGTCTCTCACTGGGGTAAGGGTCCCACAGGCACTGACTCTCACTAGGGTACAGTCCCACACACACTGACTCTCACTGGGGTACAGTCCCACACGCACTGACTCTCACTGGGGTACGGGTCCCACACACACTGACTCTCACTGGGGTATGGGTCCCACACACACTGACTCTCACTGGGATTTGGGTACCACACACACAGACTCTCACTGGGGTATGGGTTCCACACACACTGACTCTCACTGGGGTACGGGTCCCACACACACTGACTCTCACTGGGGTAGGGGTCCCCTATATACTGACTCTCATTGGGGTACGGGTCTAACACACACTGACTCCTACTGGGGTACGGGTCCCACACACACTGACTCTCACTGGGGTACGGGTTCAACACACACTGACTCTCACTTGGTTACAGTCCCACACACACTGACTCCCACTGGGGTACGGGTCCCACACACACTGTCTCTCACTTGGGTACAGTTCCACACACACGGACTCTCACTGGGGTACGAGTCCCACACACAATGACTCTCACTTGGATGCAGTTCCAGACACACTGACTCTCACTGGGGTACAATTCCCGACACACTGACTCTCTCTGGGGTACAGTCCCACACACACTGACTCTCACTGGTGTACAGTCCCACACACACTGACGCTCACTGGGGTACGGGTGCCACAGGGTGCCACACACACTGACTGTCACTGGGGTACGGGTCCCACACACATTGACTCTCACTGGGGTACGTGTCCCACACACACTGACTCTCACTGTGGTTCAGTCCCACACACACACTGACTCTCACTCGGGTACGGGTCCCACACACACTGACTCTCACTGGGGTACAGTCCCACACACACACTGACTCTCACTGGGGTATGGGTCCCACACACAGTGACTCTCACTGGTGTACACTCCCACACACGCTGACTCTCACTGGGGGACAGTCCCACACACCCTGACTCTCACTGGGGTTCGTGTCCCACACACACACTGAATCTCACTGGGGTACGGGTCCCACACACACCGACTCTCACTGGGGTAAGTCTCACACACACTGACTCTCACTGGGGTACGGGTCCCACACACACTGACTCTCACTGGGGTACAGGTTCCACACACACTGACTCTCACTGGGGTACGGGTCCCACACACACTGACTCTCACTTGTGTACAGTCCCACACACACTGACTCTCACTGGGGTATAGGTCACATACACTGAATCTCACTGGGGTACGGGTCCCACACACACTGACTCTCACTGGGGTACGGGTCCCACAGACACTGACTCTCACTCGGGTACAGTCCCACACACACTGACTCTCACTGGGGTACAGTCCCACACGCACTGACTCTCACTGGGGTACGGGTCCCACACACACTGACTCTCACTGGGGTTTGGGTCCCACACACACTGACTGTCACTGGGATATGGGTCCCACACACACAGACTCTCACTGGGGTACGGGTCCCACACACACTGACTCTCACTGGGGTAGGGGTCCCCTATACACTGAATCTCATTGTGGTACGGGTCTAACACACACTGACTCCTACTGGGGTACGGGTCCCACACACACTGACTCTCACTAGGGTACGGGTCCCACACACACTGACTCTCACTTGGTAACAGTCCCACACACACTGACTCCCACTGGGGTACGGGTCCCACACACACTGACTCTCACTTGGTTACAGTCCCACACACACTGACTCCCACTGGGGTACGGGTCCCACACACACTGACTCTCACTGGGGTACGGGTCCCACACACACTGACTCTCACTGGGGTACGGGTCCCACACACACTGACTCTCACTGGGGTACGGGTCCCAAACACAATGACTTTCAGTGGGGTACAGTCCCACACACACTGACTCTCACTGGGGTACAGTCCCACAAACACTGACTCTCACTGGGGTGCGGGTCCCACACACACTGACTCTCACTGGGGTACGGGTCCCACAGACACTACTCTCACTGGGGTACAGTCCCACACACACTGACTCCCACTCAGGTACCGTTCCCACACACACTGACTCTCACTGGGGTACAGTCCCACACGCACTGACTCTCACTGGGGTACAGGTCCCACACGCACTGTCTCTCACTGGCGTACAGTCCCACACACACTGACTCTCACTGGGGTACAGTCCCACACGCACTGACTCTCACTGGGGTACAGACCAACACACACTGACTCTCACGGCGGTATTGGTCCCACACACACTGACTCTCACTGGGCTACGGGTCCCACAAACACTGACTCTCACTGGGGAATGGGTCACATACACTGAATCTCACTGGGGTAAGGGTCCAACACACTGTCTCTCACTGGGGTACGGGTCCCTCAGACACTGACTCTCACTAGGGTACAGTCCCACACACACTGACTCTCACTGGCGTACAGTCCCACACGCACTGACTCCCACTGGTGTACAGGTGCCACACAAACTGACTGTCACTGGGGTACGGGTCCCACACACACTGACTCTCACTGGGGTACGGGTCTCACACACACTGACTCTCACTGGGGTACAGTCACACACACACTGACTCTCAATTGGATACGGGTCCCACACACACTGACTCTCACTGGGTTACGGGTCCCACACACACTGACTGTCAATGGGGTACAGTCCCACACACACTGACTCTCACTGGGGTACAGTCCCACACACACTGACTCTCACTGGGGTACGGCTCCCACACACACTGACTCTCAATGGGGTACAGTCCCACACACACTGACTCTCACTGGGGTACAGTCCCACACACACTGACTCTCACTGGGGTACGGGTCCCACACACACTGACTCTCACTGGGTACAGTCCCACACACACTGACTCTCACTGGGGTACGGGTCCCACACACACTGACTCTCACTGGGGTACGGGTCCCACAGACACTGACTCTCACTGGAGTACAGTCCCACACACACTGACTCCCACTCGGGTACCGTTCCCACACACACTGACTCTCACTGGGGTACAGTCCCACACGCAATGACTCTCACTGGGGTACAGGTCCCACACGCACTGACTCTCACTGGCGTACAGTCCCACACACACTGACTCTCACTGGGGTACAGTCCCACACGCACTGACTCTCACTGGGGTACAGACCCACACACACTGACTCTCACTGGGGTATTGGACCCACACACACTGACTCTCACTGGGCTACGGGTCCCACAAACACTGACTCTCACTGGGGTATGGGTCACTTACACTGAATCTCACTGGGGTACGGGTCCCAACACACTGTCTCTCACTGGGGTACGGGTCCCTCAGACACTGACTCTCACTAGGGTACAGTCCCACACACACTGACTCTCACTGGGGTACAGTCCCACACGCACTGACTCTCACTGGTGTACAGGTGCCACACAAACTGACTGTCACTGGGGTACGGGTCCCACACACACTGACTCTCACTGGGGTACGGGTCTCACACACACTGACTCTCACTGGGGGACAGTCCCACACACACTGACTCTCAGTTGGGTACGGGTCCCACACACTCTGACTCTCACTGGGTTACGGGTCCCACACACACTGACTCTCAATGGGGTACAGTCCCACACACACTGACTCTCACTGGGGTACAGTCACACACACACTGACTCTCACTGGGGTACGGGTCTCACACACACTGACTCTCAATGGGGTACAGTCCCACAGACACTGACTCTCACTGGGGTACAGTCCCACAAACACTGACTCTCACTGGGGTACAGTCCCACACACACTGACTCTCACTGGGGTGTGGGTCCCACACACACCGACTGTCACTGGGGTACGGGTCCCACACACACTGACTCTCACAGGGGTACAGTCCCACACACACTGACTCTCACTGGGGTACGGGTACCACACACACTGACTCTCACTGGGGTACGGGTCCCGCACACACACTGACTCTGACTGGGGTACGGGTCCCACACACACTGACTCTCACTGGGGTGCGAGTCCAACACACACTGACTCTCACTGGGGTACGGGTCCCACAGAAACTGACTCTCACTGGGGTACAGTCCCACACACACTGACTCCCACTCGGGTACCGTTCCCACACAATCTGACTCTCACTGGGGTACAGTCCCACACTCACTGACTCTCACTGAGGTACAGGTCCCACACGCACTGACTCTCACTGGCGTACAGTCCCACACACACTGACTCTCACTGGGGTACAGTCCCACACGCACTGACTCTCACTGGGGTACAGACCCACACACACTGACTCTCACTGGGGTATTGGTCCCACACATACTGACTCTCACTGGGCTACAGGTCCCACAAACACTGACTCTCACTGGGGTACAGTCCCACACACACAGTGTCTCACTGGGGTACAGTCCCACACACACTGACTCTCACTGGGGTACGGGTACCACACACACTGACTCTCACTGGGGTACTGGCCCCACACACACTGACTCTCACTGGGGTACGGGTCCCAAACACACACTGACTCTCACTGGGGTACAGTCACACACACACTGACTCTCACTGGGGTACGGATCCCACGCACACTGATTCTCACTGGGGTACGGGTCCCACACGCACTGACTCTCACTGGGGTACAGTCCCACACACACTGACTATCACTGGGGTACGGGTCTCACACACACTGACTCTCACTGGGGTACAGTCCCACACACACTGACTCTCACTGGGGTACGGGTACCACACACACTGACTCTCACTGGGGTACAGGTCCCACACACACTGACTCTCACTGGGGAACGGGTCCCACACACACTGACTCTCACTGGGGTACAGTCCCACACACACTGACTCTCACTGCGGTACAGTCCCACACACACTGACTCTCACTGGGGTACGGGTCCCACACACACTGACTCTCACTGGGGTACAGTCCCACACACACTGACTCTCCCAGAGTTACAGTCCCACACACACTCACTGTCAATGGGGTACGGGTCCCACACACACTGACTCTCACTGGGGTGTGGGTCCCACACACACTGACTGTCACTGGGGTACGGGTCCCACACACACTGACTCTCACAGGGGTACAGTCCCACACACACTGACTCTCACTGGGGTACGGGTACCACACACACTGACTCTCACTGGGGTACGGGTCCCGCACACACACTGACTCTGACTGGGGTACGGGTCCCACACACACTGACTCTCACTGGGGTGCGGGTCCCACACACACTGACTCTCACTGGGGTACGGGTCCCACAGACACTGACTCTCACTGGGGTACAGTCCCACACACACTGACTCCCACTCGGGTACCGTTCCCACACAATCTGACTCTCACTGGGGTACAGTCCCACACTCACTGACTCTCACTGAGGTACAGGTCCCACACGCACTGACTCTCACTGGCGTACAGTCCCACACACACTGACTCTCACTGGGGTGCAGTCCCACACGCACTGACTCTCACTGGGGTACAGACCCACACACACTGACTCTCACTGGGGTATTGGTCCCACACATACTGACTCTCACTGGGCTACAGGTCCCACAAACACTGACTCTCACTGGGGTATGGGTCACATACACTGAATCTCACTGGGGTACGGGTCCCAACACACTGTCTCTCACTGGGGGACGGGTCCCTCAGACACTGACTCTCACTAGGGTACAGTCCCACACACACTGACTCTCACTGGGGTACAGTCCCACACGCACTGACTCTCACTGGTGTACAGGTGCCACACAAACTGACTATCACTGGGGTACGGGTCCCACACACACTGACTCTCACTGGGGTACGGGTCTCACACACACTGACTCTCACTGGGGTACAGTCCCACACACACTGACTCTCAATGGGGTACGGGTCCCACACACACTGACTCTCACTGGGTTACGGGTCCCACACACACTGACTCTCAATGGGGTACAGTCCCACACACACTGACTCTCACTGGGATACAGTCACACACACACTGACTCTCACTGGGGTACCGTTCCCACACACACTGACTCTCAATGGGGTACAGTCCCACACACACTGACTCTCACTGGGGTACGGGTCCCACACACACTGACTCTCACTGGGGTACGGTCCCACACACACTGTCTCTCACTGGGGTACAGTCCCACGCACACTGTCTCTCACTGGGGTACGGTCCCACACACACTGACTCTCACTGGGGTACAGTCCCACACACACTGTCTCTCACTGGGGTAAGGTCCCACACACACAGTCTCTCACTGGGGTACAGTCCCACACACACTGACTCTCACTGGGGTACGGGTACCACACACACTGACTCTCACTGGGGTACTGGTCCCACACACACTGACTCTCACTGGGGTACGGGTCCCAAACACACACTGACTCTCACTGGGGTACAGTCACACACACACTGACTCTCACTGGGGTACGGATCCCACGCAAACTGATTCTCACTGGGGTACGGGTCCCACACGCACTGACTCTCACTGGGGTACAGTCCCACACACACTGACTATCACTGGGGTACGGGTCTCACACACACTGACTCTCACTGGGGTACAGTCCCACACACACTGACTCTCACTGGGGTACGGGTACCACACACACTGACTCTCACTGGGGTACAGGTCCCACACACACTGACTCTCACTGGGGAACGGGTCCCACACACACTGACTCTCACTGGGGTACAGTCCCACACACACTGACTCTCACTGCGGTACAGTCCCACACACACTGACTCTCACTGGGGTACAGGTCCCACACACACTGACTCTCACTGGGGTACAGTCCCACACACACTGTCTCTCCCAGAGTTACAGTCCCACACACACTCACTGTCAATGGGGTACGGGTCCCACACACACTGACTCTCACTTGTGTACAGTCCCACACACACTGACTCTCACTGGGGTATAGGTCACATACACTGAATCTCACTGGGGTACGGGTCCCACACACACTGACTCTCACTGGGGTACGGGTCCCACAGACACTGACTCTCACTCGGGTACAGTCCCACACACACTGACTCTCACTGGGGTACAGTCCCACACGCACTGACTCTCACTGGGGTACGGGTCCCACACACACTGACTCTCACTGGGGTTTGGGACCCACACACACTGACTGTCACTGGGATATGGGTCCCACACACACAGACTCTCACTGGGGTACGGGTCCCACACACACTGACTCTCACTGGGGTAGGGGTCCCCTATACACTGAATCTCATTGTGGTACGGGTCTAACACACACTGACTCCTACTGGGGTACGGGTCCCACACACACTGACTCTCACTAGGGTACGGGTCCCACACACACTGACTCTCACTTGGTTACAGTCCCACACACACTGACTCCCACTGGGGTACGGGTCCCACACACACTGACTCTCACTTGGTTACAGTCCCACACACACTGACTCCCACTGGGGTACGGGTCCCACACACACTGACTCTCACTGGGGTACGGGTCCCACACACACTGACTCTCACTGGGGTACGGGTCCCACACACACTGACTCTCACTGGGGTACGGGTCCCAAACACAATGACTTTCAGTGGGGTACAGTCCCACACACACTGACTCTCACTGGGGTACAGTCCCACAAACACTGACTCTCACTGGGGTACAGTCCCACACACACTGACTCTCACTGGGGTATGGGTCCCACACACACTGACTGTCACTGGGGTACGGGTCCCACACACACTGACACTCACAGGGGTACAGTCCCACACACACTGACTCTCACTGGGGTACGTGTACCACACACACTGACTCTCACTGGGGGACGGGTCCCGCACACACACTGACTCTCACTGGGGTACGGGTCCCACACACACTGACTCTCACTGGGGTGCGGGTCCCACACACACTGACTCTCACTGGGGTACGGGTCCCACAGACACTACTCTCACTGGGGTACAGTCCCACACACACTGACTCCCACTCAGGTACCGTTCCCACACACACTGACTCTCACTGGGGTACAGTCCCACACGCACTGACTCTCACTGGGGTACAGGTCCCACACGCACTGTCTCTCACTGGCGTACAGTCCCACACACACTGACTCTCACTGGGGTACAGTCCCACACGCACTGACTCTCACTGGGGTACAGACCAACACACACTGACTCTCACGGCGGTATTGGTCCCACACACACTGACTCTCACTGGGCTACGGGTCCCACAAACACTGACTCTCACTGGGGAATGGGTCACATACACTGAATCTCACTGGGGTAAGGGTCCAACACACTGTCTCTCACTGGGGTACGGGTCCCTCAGACACTGACTCTCACTAGGGTACAGTCCCACACACACTGACTCTCACTGGCGTACAGTCCCACACGCACTGACTCCCACTGGTGTACAGGTGCCACACAAACTGACTGTCACTGGGGTACTGGTCCCACACACACTGACTCTCACTGGGGTACGGGTCTCACACACACTGACTCTCACTGGGGTACAGTCACACACACACTGACTCTCAATTGGATACGGGTCCCACACACACTGACTCTCACTGGGTTACGGGTCCCACACACACTGACTGTCAATGGGGTACAGTCCCACACACACTGACTCTCACTGGGGTACAGTCCCACACACACTGACTCTCACTGGGGTACGGCTCCCACACACACTGACTCTCAATGGGGTACAGTCCCACACACACTGACTCTCACTGGGGTACAGTCCCACACACACTGACTCTCACTGGGGTACGGGTCCCACACACACTGACTCTCACTGGGTACAGTCCCACACACACTGACTCTCACTGGGGTACGGGTCCCACACACACTGACTCTCACTGGGGTACGGGTCCCACAGACACTGACTCTCACTGGAGTACAGTCCCACACACACTGACTCCCACTCGGGTACCGTTCCCACACACACTGACTCTCACTGGGGTACAGTCCCACACGCAATGACTCTCACTGGGGTACAGGTCCCACACGCACTGACTCTCACTGGCGTACAGTCCCACACACACTGACTCTCACTGGGGTACAGTCCCACACGCACTGACTCTCACTGGGGTACAGACCCACACACACTGACTCTCACTGGGGTATTGGACCCACACACACTGACTCTCACTGGGCTACGGGTCCCACAAACACTGACTCTCACTGGGGTATGGGTCACTTACACTGAATCTCACTGGGGTACGGGTCCCAACACACTGTCTCTCACTGGGGTACGGGTCCCTCAGACACTGACTCTCACTAGGGTACAGTCCCACACACACTGACTCTCACTGGGGTACAGTCCCACACGCACTGACTCTCACTGGTGTACAGGTGCCACACAAACTGACTGTCACTGGGGTACGGGTCCCACACACACTGACTCTCACTGGGGTACGGGTCTCACACACACTGACTCTCACTGGGGTACAGTCCCACACACACTGACTCTCAGTTGGGTACGGGTCCCACACACTCTGACTCTCACTGGGTTACGGGTCCCACACACACTGACTCTCAATGGGGTACAGTCCCACACACACTGATTCTCACTGGGGTACAGTCACACACACACTGACTCTCACTGGGGTACGGGTCTCACACACACTGACTCTCAATGGGGTACAGTCCCACAGACACTGACTCTCACTGGGGTACAGTCCCACAAACACTGACTCTCACTGGGGTACAGTCCCACACACACTGACTCTCACTGGGGTGTGGGTCCCACACACACTGACTGTCACTGGGGTACGGGTCCCACACACACTGACTCTCACAGGGGTACAGTCCCACACACACTGACTCTCACTGGGGTACGGGTACCACACACACTGACTCTCACTGGGGTACGGGTCCCGCACACACACTGACTCTGACTGGGGTACGGGTCCCACACACACTGACTCTCACTGGGGTGCGAGTCCAACACACACTGACTCTCACTGGGGTACGGGTCCCACAGAAACTGACTCTCACTGGGGTACAGTCCCACACACACTGACTCCCACTCGGGTACCGTTCCCACACAATCTGACTCTCACTGGGGTACAGTCCCACACTCACTGACTCTCACTGAGGTACAGGTCCCACACGCACTGACTCTCACTGGCGTACAGTCCCACACACACTGACTCTCACTGGGGTACAGTCCCACACGCACTGACTCTCACTGGGGTACAGACCCACACACACTGACTCTCACTGGGGTATTGGTCCCACACATACTGACTCTCACTGGGCTACAGGTCCCACAAACACTGACTCTCACTGGGGTACAGTCCCACACACACAGTCTCTCACTGGGGTACAGTCCCACACACACTGACTCTCACTGGGGTACGGGTACCACACACACTGACTCTCACTGGGGTACTGGCCCCACACACACTGACTCTCACTGGGGTACGGGTCCCAAACACACACTGACTCTCACTGGGGTACAGTCACACACACACTGACTCTCACTGGGGTACGGATCCCACGCACACTGATTCTCACTGGGGTACGGGTCCCACACGCACTGACTCTCACTGGGGTACAGTCCCACACACACTGACTATCACTGGGGTACGGGTCTCACACACACTGACTCTCACTGGGGTACAGTCCCACACACACTGACTCTCACTGGGGTATGGGTACCACACACACTGACTCTCACTGGGGTACAGGTCCCACACACACTGACTCTCACTGGGGAACGGGTCCCACACACACTGACTCTCACTGGGGTACAGTCCCACACACACTGACTCTCACTGCGGTACAGTCCCACACACACTGACTCTCACTGGGGTACGGGTCCCACACACACTGACTCTCACTGGGGTACAGTCCCACACACACTGACTCTCCCAGAGTTACAGTCCCACACACACTCACTGTCAATGGGGTACGGGTCCCACACACACTGACTCTCACTGGGGTGTGGGTCCCACACACACTGACTGTCACTGGGGTACGGGTCCCACACACACTGACTCTCACAGGGGTACAGTCCCACACACACTGACTCTCACTGGGGTACGGGTACCACACACACTGACTCTCACTGGGGTACGGGTCCCGCACACACACTGACTCTGACTGGGGTACGGGTCCCACACACACTGACTCTCACTGGGGTGCGGGTCCCACACACACTGACTCTCACTGGGGTACGGGTCCCACAGACACTGACTCTCACTGGGGTACAGTCCCACACACACTGACTCCCACTCGGGTACCGTTCCCACACAATCTGACTCTCACTGGGGTACAGTCCCACACTCACTGACTCTCACTGAGGTACAGGTCCCACACGCACTGACTCTCACTGGCGTACAGTCCCACACACACTGACTCTCACTGGGGTACAGTCCCACACGCACTGACTCTCACTGGGGTACAGACCCACACACACTGACTCTCACTGGGGTATTGGTCCCACACATACTGACTCTCACTGGGCTACAGGTCCCACAAACACTGACTCTCACTGGGGTATGGGTCACATACACTGAATCTCACTGGGGTACGGGTCCCAACACACTGTCTCTCACTGGGGGACGGGTCCCTCAGACACTGACTCTCACTTGGGTACAGTCCCACACACACTGACTCTCACTGGGGTACGGGTCCCACACGCACTGACTCTCACTGGGGTACAGTCCCACACGCACTGACTCTCACTGGTGTACAGGTGCCACACAAACTGACTATCACTGGGGTACGGGTCCCACACACACTGACTCTCACTGGGGTACGGGTCTCACACACACTGACTCTCACTGGGGTACAGTCCCACACACACTGACTCTCAATGGGGTACAGGTCCCACACACACTGACTCTCACTGGGTTACGGGTCCCACACACACTGACTCTCAATGGGGTACAGTCCCACACACACTGACTCTCACTGGGATACAGTCACACACACACTGAATCTCACTGGGGTACGGGTCCCACACACACTGACTCTCAATGGGGTACAGTCCCACACACACTGACTCTCACTGGGGTACGGGTCCCACACACACTGACTCTCACTGGGGTACGGTCCCACACACACTGTCTCTCACTGGGGTACAGTCCCACGCACACTGTCTCTCACTGGGGTACGGTCCCACACACACTGACTCTCACTGGGGTACAGTCCCACACACACTGTCTCTCACTTGGGTACAGTCCCACACACACAGTCTCTCACTGGGGTACAGTCCCACACACACTGACTCTCACTGGGGTACGGGTACCACACACACTGACTCTCACTGGGGTACTGGCCCCACACACACTGACTCTCACTGGGGTACGGGTCCCAAACACACACTGACTCTCACTGGGGTACAGTCACACACACACTGACTCTCACTGGGGTACGGATCCCACGCAAACTGATTCTCACTGGGGTACAGTCCCACACACACTGACTCTCACTGGGGTACGGGTACCACACACACTGACTCTCACTGGGGTACAGGTCCCACACACACTGACTCTCACTGGGGAACGGGTCCCACACACACTGACTCTCACTGGGGTACAGTCCCACACACACTGACTCTCACTGCGGTACAGTCCCACACACACTGACTCTCACTGGGGTACGGGTCCCACACACACTGACTCTCACTGGGGTACAGTCCCACACACACTGACTCTCCCAGAGTTACAGTCCCACACACACTCACTGTCAATGGGGTACGGGTCCCACACACACTGACTCTCACTGGGGTACGGGTCCCACACACACTGACTCTCACTGGGGTACGGGTCCCATACACACTGACTCTCACTGGGGTACGGGTCCCACACACAGTGACTCTCACTGGGGTACAGTTCCACCCACACGGAGTCTCACTTGGGTACGGGTCCCACACACACAGACTCTAACGGGGGTACAGTCCCACAGACTGTCTCTCACTGGGGTACGGGTCCCACACACACTGACTCTCACTGGGGTACAGTCCCACACACACTGACTCTCAATGGGGTACATTCCCACACACACTGACTCTCACTGGGGTACGGGTACCACACACACTGACTCTCACTGGGCTAGGGGTCCCACAAACACTGACTCTCACTGGGGTATGGGTCACATACACTGACTCTCACTGGGGTACGGGTCCCAACACACTGTCTCTCACTGGGGTACAGGTCCCTCAGACACTGACTCTCACTAGGGTACAGTCCCACACACACTGACTCTCACTGGGGTACAGTCCCACACGCACTGACTCTCACTGGTGTACAGGTGTCACACAAACTGACTCTCACTGGGGTACGGGTCCCACACACACTGACTCTCACTGGGGTACGGGTCTAACACACACTGACTCTCACTGGGGTACAGTCCCACACACACTGACTCTCAGTTGGGTACGGGTCCCACACACTCTGACTCTCACTGGGTTACGGGTCCCACACACACTGACTCTCAATGGGGTACAGTCCCACACACACTGACTCTCACTGGGGTACAGTCACACACACACTGACTCTCACTGGGGTACGGGTCCCACACACACTGACTCTCAATGGGGTACAGTCCCACACACACTGACTCTCACTGGGGTACAGTCCCACAAACACTGACTCTCAATGGGGTACAGTCCCACACACACTGACTCTCACTGGGGTATGGGTCCCACACACACTGACTGTCACTGGGGTACGGGTCCAACACACACTGACTCTCACAGGGGTACAGTCCACACACACTGACTCTCACTGGGGTACGGGTACCACACACACTGACTCTCACTGGGGTACGGGTCCCGCACACACACTGACTCTGACTGGGGTACGGGTCCCACACACACTGACTCTCACTGGGGTGCGGGTCCCACACACACTGACTCTCACTGGGGTACAGTCACACACACACTGACTCTCACTGGGGTACGGATCCCACACACACTGATTCTCACTGGGGTACGGGTCCCACACGCACTGACTCTCACTGGGGTACCGTCCCACACACACTGACTCTCACTGGGGTACGGGTCTCACACACACTGACTCTCACTGGGGTACAGTCCCACACACACTGACTCTCACTGGGGTACGGGTACCACACACACTGACTCTCACTGGGGTACAGGTCCCACACACACTGACTCTCACTGGGGAACGGGTCCCACACACACTGACTCTCACTGGGTACAGTCCCACACACACTGACTCTCACTGGGGTACAGTCCCACACACACTGACTCTCACTGGGGTACGGGTCCCACACACACTGACTCTCACTGGGGTACAGTCCCACACACACTGACTCTCCCAGAGTTACAGTCCAACACACACTCACTGTCAATGGGGTACGGGTCCCACACACACTGACTCTCACTGGGGTACGGGTCCCACACACACTGACTCTCACTGGGGTACGGGTCCCATAAAGACTGACTCTCACTGGGGTACGGGTCCCACACACAGTGACTCTCACTGGGGTACAGTTCCACCCACACTGAGTCTCACTTGGGTACGGGTCCCACACACACAGACTCTAACGGGGGAACAGTCCCACACACTGTCTCTCACTGGGGTACGGGTCCCACACACACTGACTCTCACTGGGATTCAGTCCCACACACACTGACTCTCAATGGGGTACATTCCCACACACACTGACTCTCACTGGGGTACGGGTACCACACACACTGACACTCACTGGGGAACAGTCCCAAACACACTGAATCTCACTGGGGTACAGTTCCACACACACTGACTCTCACTGGGGTACAGTCCCACACACACTGACTCTCACTGGGGTACGGTTCCCACACGCAATGACTCTCACTGGGGTACAGTCCCACACACACTGACTCTCACTGGGGTACGGGTCTCACACACACTGACTCTCGCTGGGGTACAGTAACACACACACTGACTCTCACTGGGGTACAGTCCCACACACACTGACTCTCACTGGGGTACGGGTCCCACACACACTGACTCTCAGTGGGGTACGGTTCACACACACACTGACTCTCACTGGGGTACAGTCCCACACACACTGACTCTCACTGGGGTACGGGTCCCACACGCACTGACTCTCACTGGGGTACGGGTCCGACACACACTGACTCTCACTGGGGTACAGTCCCACACACACTGACTCTCCCAGAGTTACAGTCCCACACACACTGACTGTCAATGGGGTATGGGTCCCACACACACTGACTCTCATTGGGGGAAGGGTCCCACACACACTGACTCTCACAGGGGTACGGGTCCCATACACACTGACTCTCACTGGGGTACGGGTCCCACACACAGTGACTCTCACTGGGGTACAGTTCCACCCACACTGAGTCTCACTTGGGTACGGGTCCCACACACACAGACTCTAACGGGGGTACAGTCCCACACACACTGTCTCTCACTGGGGTACGGGTCCCACACACACTGACTCTCACTGGGGTACGGGTCCCACAGACACTGACTCTCACTGGGATACGGGTCCCACACACACTGACTCTCACTGGGGTAGGGGTCCCACACACACTGACTCTCACTGGGGTACGGGTCCCACACACACTGACTCTCACTGGGGTACAGTCCCACACACACTGACTCACTGGGGTACAGTCCCACACACACTGACTCTCACTGGGGTACGGGTCTCACACACACTGACTCTCACTGTGGTACAGTCCCACACACACTGACTCTCACTGGGGTACGGGTACCACACACACTGACTCTCACTGGTGTACAGGTCCCACACACACTGACTCTCACTGGGGAACGGGTTCCACACACACTGACTCTCACTGGGGTACAGTCCCACACACACTGACTCTCACTGGGGTACAGTCCCACACACACTGACTCTCACTGGGGTACGGGTCCCACACACACTTACTCTCACTGGGGTACAGTCCCACACACACTGACTCTCCCAGAGTTACAGTCCCTCACACACTCACTGTCAATGGGGTCCGGGTCCCTCACACACTGACTCTCACTGGGGTACGGGTCCCACACACACTGACTCTCACTGGGGTACGGGTCCCATACACACTGACTCTCACTGGGGTACGGGTCCCACACACAGTGACTCTCACTGGGGTACAGTTCCACCCACACGGAGTCTCACTTGGGTACGGGTCCCACACACACAGACTCTAACGGGGGTACAGTCCCACACACTGTCTCTCACTGGGGTACGGGTCCCTCACACACTGACTCTCACTGGGGTACAGTCCCACAGACACTGACTCTCAATGGGGTACATTCCCACACACACTGACTCTCACTGGGGTACGGGTACCACACACACTGACTCTCACTGGGCTAGGGGTCCCACAAACACTGACTCTCATTGGGGTATGGGACACATACACTGAATCTCACTGGGGTACGGGTCCCAACACACTATCTCTCACTGGGGTACAGGTCCCTCAGATACTGACTCTCACTAGGGTACAGTCCCACACACACTGACTCTCACTGGGGTACAGTCCCACACGCACTGACTCTCACTGGTGTACAGGTGCCACACAAACTGACTGTCACTGGGGTACGGGTCCCACACCCACTGACTCTCACTGGGGTACGGGTCTAACACACACTGACTCTCACTGGGGTACAGTCCCACACACACTGACTCTCAGTTGGGTACGGGTCCCACACACTCTGACTCTCACTGGGTTACGGGTCCCACACACACTGACTCTCAATGGGGTACAGTCCCACACACACTGACTCTCACTGGGGTACAGTCACACACACACTGACTCTCACTGGGGTACGGGTCCCACACACACTGACTCTCAATGGGGTACAGTCCCACACACACTGACTCTCACTGGGGTACAGTCCCACAAACAATGACTCTCACTGGGGTACAGTCCCACACACACTGACACTCACTGGGGTATGGGTCCCACACACACTGACTGTCACTGGGGTACGGGTCCCACACACACTGACTCTCACAGGGGTACAGTCCACACACACTGACTCTCACTGGGGTACGGGTACCACACACACTGACTCTCACTGCGGTACGGGTCCCGCACACACACTGACTCTGACTGGGGTACGGGTCCCACACACACTGACTCTCACTGGGGTGCGGGTCCCACACACACTGACTCTCACTGGGGTACGGGTCCCACAGACACTGACTCTCACTGGGGTACAGTCCCACACAAACTGACTCCCACTCGGGTACCGTTCCCACACACACTGACTCTCACTGGGGTACAGTCCCACACTCACTGACTCTCACTGAGGTACAGGTCCCACACGCACTGACTCTCACTGGCGTACAGTCCCACACACACTGACTCTCACTGGGGTACAGTCCCACACGCACTGACTCTCACTGGGGTATTGGTCCCACACATACTGACTCTCACTGGGCTACAGGTCCCACAAACACTGACTCTCACTGGGGTATGGGTCACATACAGTGAATCTCACTGGGGTACGGGTCCCAACACACTGTCTCTCACTGGGGGACGGGTCACTCAGACACTGACTCTCACTAGGGTACAGTCCCACACACCCTGACTCTCACTGGGGTACAGTCCCACACGCACTGACTCTCACTGGTGTACAGGTGCCACACAAACTGACTATCACTGGGGCACGGGTCCCACACACACTGACTCTCACTGGGGTACGGGTCTCACACACACTGACTCTCACTGGGGTACAGTCCCACACACACTGACTCTCAATGGGGTACGGGTCCCACACACACTGACTCTCACTGGGTTACGGGTCCCACACACACTGACTCTCAATGGGGTACAGTCCCACACACACTGACTCTCACTGGGATACAGTCACACACACACTGACTCTCACTGGGGTACGGGTCCCACACACACTGACTCTCAGTGGGGTACAGTCCCACACACACTGACTCTCACTCGGGTACGGGTCCCACACACACTGACTCTCACTGGGGTACGGTCCCACACACACTGTCTCTCACTGGGGTACAGTCCCACACACACTGTCTCTCACTGGGGTACGGTCCCACACACACTGACTCTCACTGGGGTACAGTCCCACACACACTGTCTCTCACTGGGGTACAGTCCCACACACACAGTCTCTCACTGGGGTACAGTCCCACACACACTGACTCTCACTGGGGTACGGGTACCACACACACTGAGTCTCACTGGGGTACTGGCCCCACACACACTGACTCTCACTGGGGTACGGGTCCCAAACACACACTGACTCTCACTGGGGTACAGTCACACACACACTGACTCTCACTGGGGTACGGATCCCACACACACTGATTCTCACTGGGGTACGGGTCCCACACGCACTGACTCTCACTGGGGTACAGTCCCACACACACTGACTATCACTGGGGTACGGGTCTCACACACACTGACTCTCACTGGGGTACAGTCCCACACACACTGACTCTCACTGGGGTACGGGTACCACACACACTGACTCTCACTGGGGTACAGGTCCCACACACACTGACTCTCACTGGGGAACGAGTCCCACACACACTGACTCTCACTGGGGTACAGTCCCACACACACTGACTCTCACTGCGGTACAGTCCCACACACACTGACTCTCACTGGGGTACGGGTCCCACACGCACTGACTCTCACTGGTGTACAGTCCCACACACACTGACTATCACTGGGGTACGGGTCTCACACACACTGACTCTCACTGGGGTACAGTCCCACACACACTGACTCTCACTGGGGTACGGGTACCACACACACTGACTCTCACTGGGGTACAGGTCCCACACACACTGACTCTCACTGGGGAACGGGTCCCACACACACTGACTCTCACTGGGGTACAGTCCCACACACACTGACTCTCACTGCGGTACAGTCCCACACACACTGACTCTCACTGGGGTACAGTCCCACACGCACTGACTCTCACTGGTGTACAGGTGTCACACAAACTGACTGTCACTGGGGTACGGGTCCCACACACACTGACTCTCACTGGGGTACGGGTCTAACACACACTGACTCTCACTGGGGTACAGTCCCACATACACTGACTCTCAGTTGGGTACGGGTCCCACACACTCTGACTCTCACTGGGTTACGGGTCCCACACACACTGACTCTCAATGGGGTACAGTCCCACACACACTGACTCTCACTGGGGTACAGTCACACACACACTGACTCTCAATGGGGTACAGTCCCACACACACTGACTCTCACTGGGGTACAGTCCCACAAACACTGACTCTCAATGGGGTACAGTCCCACACACACTGACTCTCACTGGGGTATGGGTCCCACACACACTGACTGTCACTGGGGTACGGGTCCCACACACACTGACTCTCACAGGGGTACAGTCCACACACACTGACTCTCACTGGGGTACGGGTACCACACACACTGACTCTCACAGGGGTACGGGTCCCGCACACACACTGACTCTGACTGGGGTACGGGTCCCACACACACTGACTCTCACTGGGGTGCGAGTCCCACACACACTGACTCTCACTGGGGTACGGGTCCCACAGACACTGACTCTCACTGGGGTACAGTCCCACACAAACTGACTCCCACTCGGGTACCGTTCCCACACACACTGACTCTCACTGGGGTACGGGTCCCACAGACAATGACTCTCACTGGGGTACAGTCCCACACACACTGACTCCCACTCGGGTACCGTTCCCACACACACTGACTCTCACTGGGGTACAGTCCCACACTCACTGACTCTCACTGAGGTACAGGTCCCACACGCACTGACTCTCACTGGCGTACAGTCCCACACACACTGACTCTCACTGGGGTACAGTCCCACACGCACTGACTCTCACTGGGGTATTGGTCCCACACATACTGACTCTCACTGGGCGACAGGTCCCACAAACACTGACTCTCACTGGGGTATGGGTCACATACAGTGAATCTCACTGGGGTACGGGTCCCAACACACTGTCTCTCACTGGGGGACGGGTCCCTCAGACACTGACTCTCACTAGGGTACAGTCCCACACACACTGACTCTCACTGGGGTACAGTCCCACACGCACTGACTCTCACTGGTGTACAGGTGCCACACAAACTGACTATCACTGGGGCACGGGTCCCACACACACTGACTCTCACTGAGGTACGGGTCTCACACACACTGACTCTCACTGGGGTACAGTCCCACACACACTGACTCTCAATGGGGTACGGGTCCCACACACACTGACTCTCACTGGGTTACGGGTCCCACACACACTGACTCTCAATGGGGTACAGTCCCACACACACTGACTCTCACTGGGGTACAGTCACACACACACTGACTCTCACTGGAGTACGGGTCCCACACACACTGACTCTCAATGGGGTACAGTCCCACACACACTGACTCTCACTGGGGTACGGGTCCCACACACACTGACTCTCACTGGGTACAGTCCCACACACACTGACTCTCACTGGGGTACGGGTCCCACACACACTGACTCTCACTGGGGTACTGGCCCCACACACACTGACTCTCAGTGGGGTACCGGTCCCAAACACACACTGACTCTCACTGGGGTACAGTCCCACACACACTGACTCTCACTGGGGTACAGTCACACACACACTGACTCTCACTGGGGTACGGATCCCACACACACTGATTCTCACTGGGGTACGGGTCCCACACGCACTGACTCTCACTGGGGTACCGTCCCACACACACTGACTCTCACTGGGGTACGGGTCTCACACACACTGACTCTCACTGGTGTACAGTCCCACACACACTGACTCTCACTGGGGTACGGGTACCACACACACTGACTCTCACTGGGGTACAGGTCCCACACACACTGACTCTCACTGGGGAACGGGTCCCACACACACTGACTCTCACTGGGTACAGTCCCACACACACTGACTCTCACTGGGGTACAGTCCGACACACACTGACTCTCACTGGGGTACGGGTCCCACACACACTGACTCTCACTGGGGTACAGTCCCACACACACTGACTCTCCCAGAGTTACAGTCCAACACACACTCACTGTCAATGGGGTACGGGTCCCACACACACTGACTCTCACTGGGGTACGGGTCCCACACACACTGACTCTCACTGGGGTACGGGTCCCATAAAGACTGACTCTCACTGGGGTACGGGTCCCACACACAGTGACTCTCACTGGGGTACAGTTCCACCCACACTGAGTCTCACTTGGGTACGGGTCCCACACACACAGACTCCAACGGGGGAACAGTCCCACACACTGTCTCTCACTGGGGTACGGGTCCCACACACACTGACTCTCACTGGGGTACAGTCCCACACACACTGACTCTCAATGGGGTACATTCCCACACACACTGACTCTCACTGGGGTACGGGTACCACACACACTGACTCTCACTGGGGAACAGTCCCACACACACTGAATCTCACTGGGGTACAGTTCCACACACACTGACTCTCACTGGGGTACAGTCCCACACACACTGACTCTCACTGGGGTACGGTTCCCACACGCAATGACTCTCACTGGGGTACAGTCCCACACACACTGACTCTCACTGGGGTACGGGTCTCACACACACTGACTCTCGCTGGGGTACAGTAACACACACACTGACTCTCACTGGGGTACAGTCCCACACACACTGACTCTCACTGGGGTACGGGTCCCACACACACTGACTCTCAGTGGGGTACGGTTCACACACACACTGACTCTCACTGGGGTACAGTCCCACACACACTGACTCTCACTGGGGTACGGGTCCCACACGCACTGACTCTCACTGGGGTACGGGTCCGACACACACTGACTCTCACTGGGGTACAGTCCCACACACACTGACTCTCCCAGAGTTACAGTCCCACACACACTGACTGTCAATGGGGTATGGGTCCCACACACACTGACTCTCATTGGGGGAAGGGTCCCACACACAGTGACTCTCACTGGGGTACGGGTCCCATACACACTGACTCTCACTGGGGTACGGGTCCCACACACAGTGACTCTCACTGGGGTACAGTTCCACCCACATTGAGTCTCACTTGGGTACGGGTCCCACACACACAGACTCTAACGGGGGTACAGTCCCACACACACTGTCTCTCACTGGGGTACGGGTCCCACACACACTGACTCTCACTGGGGTACGGGTCCCACAGACACTGACTCTCACTGGGATACGGGTCCCACACACACTGACTCTCACTGGGGTAGGGGTCCCACACATACTGACTCTCACTGGGGTACGGGTCCCACACACACTGACTCTCACTGGGGTACAGTCCCACACACACTGACTCTCACTGGGGTACAGTCCCACACACACTGACTCTCACTGGGGTACGGGTCTCACACACACTGACTCTCACTGTGGTACAGTCCCACACACACTGACTCTCACTGGGGTACGGGTACCACACACACTGACTCTCACTGGGGTACAGGTCCCACACACACTGACTCTCACTGGGGAACGGGTCCCACACACACTGACTCTCACTGGGGTACAGTCCCACACACACTGACTCTCACTGGGGTACAGTCCCACACACACTGACTCTCACTGGGGTACGGGTCCCACACACACTTACTCTCACTGGGGTACAGTCCCACACACACTGACTCTCCCAGAGTTACAGTCCCTCACACACTCACTGTCAATGGGGTACGGGTCCCACACACACTGACTCTCACTGGGGTAGGGGTCCCACACACACTGACTCTCACTGGGGTACGGGTCCCATACACACTGACTCTCACTGGGGTACGGGTCCCACACACAGTGACTCTCACTGGGGTACAGTTCCACCCACACGGAGTCTCACTTGGGTACGGGTCCCACACACACAGACTCTAACGGGGGTACAGTCCCACACACTGTCTCTCACTGGGGTACGGGTCCCACACACACTGACTCTCACTGGGGTACAGTCCCACACACACTGACTCTCAATGGGGTACATTCCCACACACACTGACTCTCACTGGGGTACGGGTACCACACACACTGACTCTCACTGGGCTAGGGGTCCCACAAACACTGACTCTCACTGGGGTATGGGACACATACACTGAATCTCACTGGGGTACGGGTCCCAACACACTGTCTCTCACTGGGGTACAGGTCCCTCAGATACTGACTCTCACTAGGGTACAGTCCCACACACACTGACTCTCACTGGGGTACAGTCCCACACGCACTGACTCTCACTGGTGTACAGGTGCCACACAAACTGACTGTCACTGGGGTACGGGTCCCACACACACTGACTCTCACTGGGGTACGGGTCTAACACACACTGACTCTCACTGGGGTACAGTCCCACACACACTGACTCTCAGTTGGGTACGGGTCCCACACACTCTGACTCTCACTGGGTTACGGGTCCCACACACACTGACTCTCAATGGGGTACAGTCCCACACACACTGACTCTCACTGGGGTACAGTCACACACACACTGACTCTCACTGGGGTACGGGTCCCACACACACTGACTCTCAATGGGGTACAGTCCCACACACACTGACTCTCACTGGGGTACAGTCCCACAAACACTGACTCTCACTGGGGTACAGTCCCACACACACTGACACTCACTGGGGTATGGGTCCCACACACACTGACTGTCACTGGGGTACGGGTCCCACACACACTGACTCTCACAGGGGTACAGTCCACACACACTGACTCTCACTGGGGTACGGGTACCACACACACTGACTCTCACTGGGGTACGGGTCCCGCACACACACTGACTCTGACTGGGGTACGGGTCCCACACACACTGACTCTCACTGGGGTACGGGTCCCACAGACACTGACTCTCACTGGGGTACAGTCCCACACAAACTGACTCCCACTCGGGTACCGTTCCCACACACACTGACTCTCACTGGGGTACAGTCCCACACTCACTGACTCTCACTGAGGTACAGGTCCCACACGCACTGACTCTCACTGGCGTACAGTCCCACACACACTGACTATCACTGGGGTACAGTCCCACACGCACTGACTCTCACTGGGGTACAGACCCACACACACTGACTCTCACTGGGGTATTGGTCCCACACATACTGACTCTCACTGGGCTACAGGTCCCACAAACACTGACTCTCACTGGGGTATGGGTCACATACAGTGAATCTCACTGGGGTACGGGTCCCAACACACTGTCTCTCACTGGGGGACGGGTCCCTCAGACACTGACTCTCACTAGGGTACAGTCCCACACACACTGACTCTCACTGGGGTACAGTCCCACACGCACTGACTCTCACTGGTGTACAGGTGCCACACAAACTGACTATCACTGGGGTACGGGTCCCACACACACTGACTCTCACTGGGGTACGGGCCTCACACACACTGACTCTCACTGGGGTACGGGTCCCACACACACTGACTCTCACTGGGGTACGGGTCCCACACACACTGACTCTCACTGGGGTACGGGTCCCACACACATGACTCTCTATGAGGTACGGGTCCCACACACACTGACTCTCACTGGGGTACGGGTCCCAAACACACTGACTCTCACTGGGGTACAGTCCCACACACACTGACTCTCACTGGGGTACAGTCCCACACACACTGACTGTCACTGGGGTACGGGTCCCACACACACTGACTCTCACTGGGGTACAGTCCCACACACACTGACTCTCACTGGGGTATGGGTCACATACAGTGAATCTCGCTGGGGTACGTGTCCCACAAAAACTGACTCTCACTGGGGTACGGGTCCCACAGACACTGACTCTCACTAGGGTACAGGCCCACACGCACTGACTCTCACTGGGGTACGGGTCCCACACACACTGACTCTCACTGGGGTTTGGGTCCCACACACACTGACTCTCACTGGGATATGGGTCCCACACACACAGACTCTCACTGGGGTATGTGTTCCACACACACTGACTCTCACTGGGGTACGGGTCCCACACACACTGACTCTCACTGGGGTAGAGGTCCCATATACACTGACTCTCACTGGGGTACGGGTCTAACACACACTGACTCCTACTGGGGTACGGGTCCCACACACACTGACTCTCACTAAGGTACGGGTCCCACACACACTGACTCTCACTTGGTTACAGTCCCACACACACTGACACCCAATGGGGTACGGGTCCCACGCACACTGACTCTCACTTGGGTACAGTTCCACACACACGGACTCTCACTGGGGTACATGTCCCACACACACTGACTCTCACTGGGGTACAATTCCAGACACACTGACTCTCTCTGGGGAACAGTCCCACACACACTGACTCTCACTGGGGTACAGTCCCACGCACACTGACGCTCACTGGGGTACAGTCCCACACACACTGATGCTCACTGGGGTACGGGTGCCACACACACTGACTGTCACTTGGGTACGGGGCCCTCACACACTGACTCTCAATGGGGTACAGTCCCACACACACTGACTCTCACTGGGGTACAGTCCCACACACACACTGACTCTCACTGGGGTACGGGTCCCACACACACTGACTCTCACTGGGGTACAGTTGCACACACACTGACTCTCACGGGGGTACGGGTCCCACACACACTGACTCTCACTGGTGTACAGGTGCCACACAAACTGACTGTCACTGGGGTACGGGTCCCACACACACTGACTCTCAATGGGGTACGGGTCCCACAGACACTGACTCTCACTGGGGTACGGGTCCCACACACACTGACTCTCACTGGGGTACAGACCCACACACACGGACTCTCACTGGGGTATGGGTCCCACACACACTGACTCTCACTGGGGTACGGGTCCCACACACACTGACTCTCACTGGGGTACGGATCACATACACTAACTCTCACTGGGGTATGGGTCGCACACACACTGACTCTCACTGGGGTACGGGTCCCACAGACACTGACTCTCACTGGGGAACAGTCCCACACACACTGACTCCCACTGGGGTACCGTTCCCACACGCACTGACTCTCACTGGGGTACAGTCCCACACGCACTGACTCTCACTGGGGTACGGGTCCCACACACACTGACTCTCACTGGGGTACGGGTCCCACACACACTGACTCTCACTGGGGTACAGTCCCACACGCACTGACTCTCACTGGCGTACAGTCCCACACACACTGACTCACACTGGGGTACAGTCCCACACGCACTGACTCTCACTGGGGTACAGAACCACACACACTGACTCTCACTGGGGTATGGGTCCCACACACACTGACTCTCACTGGAGTACGGGTCCCACACACACTGTCTCTCACTGAGGTACGGGTCCCACACACACTGACTCTCACTGGGATATGGGTCCCACACACACAGACTCTCACTGGGGTATGGGTTCCGCACACACTGACTCTCACTGGGGTACGGGTCCCACACACACTGACTCTCACTGGGGTAGGGGTCCCCTATACACTGACTCTCATTGTGGTACGGGTCTAACACACACTGACTCCTACTGGGGTACGGGTCCCACACACACTGACTCTCACTAGGGTACAGGTCCCACACACACTGACTGTCACTTGGTTACAGTCCCACACACACTGACTCCCACTGGGGTACGGGTCCCACGCACACTGACTCTCACTTGGGTACAGTTCCACACACACGGACTCTCACAGGGGTACGAGTCCCACACACAATGACTCTCACTTGGGTGCAGTTCCAGACACACTGACTCTCACTGGGGTACAATTCCAGACACACTGACTCTCTCTGGGGTACATTCCCACACACACTGACTCTCACTGGTGTACAGTCCCACACACACTGACGCTCACTGGGGTACGGGTGCCAAAGGGTGCAACAAACACTGACTGTCACAGGGGTACGTGTCCCACACACACTGACTCTCACTGGGGTACGTGTCCCACGAACACTGACTGTCACAGGGGTACGGGTCCCACACACACTGACTCTCACTGGGGTACGTGTCCCACACACACTGACTCTCACTGGGGTACAGTCCCAAACACACACTGACTCTCACTGGGGTACGGGTCCCAAACACACTGACACTCACTGGAGTACAGTCCCACACACACACTGACTCTCACTGGGATACGGGTCCCTCACACAGTGACTCTCACTGGTGTACACTCCCACACACGCTGACTCTCACTGGGGTACAGTCCCACACACTCTGGCT
The DNA here is from genome assembly GCA_026770705.1 of Isurus oxyrinchus. Taxonomy (NCBI): domain Eukaryota; kingdom Metazoa; phylum Chordata; class Chondrichthyes; order Lamniformes; family Lamnidae; genus Isurus; species Isurus oxyrinchus. The sequence continues at coordinate 192,146,213 of JANJGN010000006.1, read as the reverse complement.
CTCACTGGGGTAAAGTCCCACACACCCTGACTCTCACTGGGGTACAGTCCCACACACACACTGACTCTCACTGGGGTACGGGTCCCACACACACCGACTCTCACTGGGGTACAGTCTCACACACACTGACTCTCACTGGGGTACGGGTCCCACACACACTGACTCTCACTGGGGTACAGAACCACACACACTGACTCTCACTGGGGTATGGGTCCCACACACACTGACTCTCACTGGAGTACGGGTCCCACATACACAGACTCTCACTGGGGTACGGGTCCCACACACACTGACTCTCACTGGGATATGGGTCCCACACACACAGACTCTCACTGGGGTATGGGTTCCACACACACTGACTCTCACTGGGGTACGGGTCCCACACACACTGACTCTCACTGGGGTAGGGGTCCCCTATACACTGACTCTCATTGTGGTACGGGTCTAACACACACTGACTCCTACTGGGGTACGGGTCCCACATACAATGACTCTCAATAGGGTACGGGTCCCACACACACTGACTCTCACTTGTTTACAGTCCCACACACACTGACTCCCACTGGGGTACGGGTCCCACACACACTGACTCTCACTTGGGTACAGTTCCACACACACGGACTCTCACTGGGGTACGAGTCCCACACACAATGACTCTCACTTGGGTGCAGTTCCAGACACACTGACTCTCACTGGGGTACAATTCCAGACACACTGACTCTCTCTGGGTTACAGTCCCACACACACTGACGCTCACTGGGGTACGGGTGCCACAGGGTGCCACACACACTGACTTTCACTGGGGTACGTGTCCCACTCACACTGACTCTCACTGGGGTACAGTCCCACACACACACTGACTCTCACTGGGGTACGGGTCCCACACACACTGACTCTCACTGGGGTACAGTCCCACACACACACTGACTCTCACTGGGATACGGGTCCCACACACAGTGACTCTCACTGGTGTACACTCCCACACACGCTGACTCTCACTGGGGTACAGTCCCACACACACTGACTCTCACTGGGGTACAGTCCCACACACCCTGACTCTCACTGGGGTACAGTCCCACACACACACTGACTCGCACTGGGGTACGGGTCCCACACACACCGACTCTCACTGGGGTACAGTCTCACACACACTGACTCTCACTGGGGTACAGGTTCCACACACACTGACTCTCACTGGGGTACGGGTCCCACACACACTGACTCTCACTGGGGTACAGTCCCACACACACTGACTCTCACTGGGGTATGGGTCACATACATTGAATCTCGCTGGGGTACGGGTCCCACACAAACTGACTCTCACTGGGGTACGGGTCAAACAGACACTGTCTCTCACTAGGGTACAGGCCCACACGCACTGACTCTCACTGGGGTACGGGTCCCACACACACTGACTCTCACTGGGGTTTGGGTCCCACACACACTGACTCTCACTGGGATATGGGTCCCACACACACAGACTCTCACTGGGGTATGGGTTCCACACACACTGACTCTCACTGGGGTACGGGTCCCACACACACTGACTCTCACTGGGGTAGAGGTCCCATATACACTGACTCTCACTGGGGTACGGGTCTAACACACACTGACTCCTACTGGGGTACGGGTCCCACACACACTGACTCTCACTAGGGTACGGGTCCCACACACACTGACTCTCACTTGGTTACAGTCCCACACACACTGACACCCAATGGGGTACGGGTCCCACACACACTGACTCTCACTGGGGTACAATTCCAGACACACTGACTCTCTCTGGGGTACAGTCCCACACACACTGACTCTCACTGGGGTACAGTCCCACACACACTGACACTCACTGGGGTACAGTCCCACACACACTGATGCTCACTGGGGTACGGGTGCCACACACACTGACTGTCACTGGGGTACGGGTCCCACACACACTGACTCTCAATGGGGTACAGTCCCACACACACTGACTCTCACTGGGGTACAGTCCCACACACACACTGACTCTCCCTGGGGTACGGGTCCCACACACACTGACTCTCACTGGGGTACAGTTCCACACACACTGACTCTCACGGGGGTACGGGTCCCACACACACTGACTCTCACCGGTGTACAGATGCCACACAAACTGACTGTCACTGGGGTACGGGTCCCACACACACTGACTCTCAATGGGGTACGGGTCCCACTCACACTGACTCTCACTGGGGTACGGGTCCCACACACACTGACTCTCAATGGGGTACAGTCCCACACACACTGACTCTCACTGGGGTACAGTCCCACACACACTGACTCTCACTGGGGTACGGGTCCCACACACACTAACTCTCAATGGGATACAGTTGCACATACACTGACTCTCACTTGGGTACGGGTCCCACACACACTGACTCTCACTGGGGTACGGGTCCCACACACACTGACTCTCACTGGGGTACAGACCCACACACACTGACTCTCACTGGGGTATGGGTCCCACACACACTGACTCTCACTGGGGTACGGGTCCCATACACACTGACTGTCACTGGGGTACGGGTCACATACACTGACTCTCACTGGGGTACGGGTCGCACACACACTGACTCTCACTGGGGTACGGGACTCACAGACACTGACTCTCACTGGGGTACAGTCCCACACACACTGACTCCCACTGGGGTACCGTTCCAACACACACTGACTCTCACATGGGTACAGTCCCACACGCAGTGACTCTCACTGAGGTACGGGTCCCACACACACTGACTCTCACTGGGGTACGGGTCCCACACACACTGACTCTCACTGGGGTACAGTCCAACACGCACTGACTCTCACTGGCGTACAGTCCCACACACACTGACTCACACTGGGGTACAGTCCCACACGCACTGACTCTCACTGGGGTACAGAACCACACACACTGACTCTCACTGGTGTATGGGTCCCACACACACTGACTCTCACTGGGGTACGGGTCCCACACACACTGACTCTCACTGGGATATGGGTCACATACACTGACTCTCACTGGGGTACGGGTTGCACACACACTGACTCTCACTGGGGTACGGGTCCCACAGACACTGTCTCTCACTGGGGTACAGTCCCACACACACTGACTCCCACTGGGGTACCGTTCCCACACGCACTGACTCTCACTGGGGTACAGTCCCACACGCACTGACTCTCACTGGGGTACGGGTTCCACACACACTGACTCTCACTGGGGTACGGGTCCCACACACACTGACTCTCACTGGGGTAGAGGTCCCATATACACTGACTCTCACAGGGGTACGGGTCTAACACACACTGACTCCTACTGGGGTACGGGTCCCACACACACTGACTCTCACTAGGGTACGGGTCCCACACACACTGACTCTCACTTGGTTACAGTCCCACACACACTGACTCCCAATGGGGTACCGCTCCCACACACACTGACTCTCACTTGGGTACAGTTCCACACACACGGACTCTCACTGGGGTACATGTCCCACACACACTGACTCTCACTGGGGTACAATTCCAGGCACAATGACTCTCTCTGGGGTACAGTCCCACACACACTGACTCTCACTGGGGTACAGTCCCACACACACTGATGCTCACTGGGGTACAGTCCCACACACACTGACGCTCACTGGGGAACGAGTGCCACACACACTGACTGTCACTGGGGTACGGGTCCCACACACACTGACTCTCACTGGGGTACAGTTGCACACACACTGACTCTCACGGGGGTACGGGTCCCACACACACTGACTCTCACTGGTGTACAGGTGCCACACAAACTGCCTGTCACTGGGGTACGGGTCCCACACACACTGACTCTCACTGGGGTACGGGTCTCAAACACACTGACTCTCACTGGGGTACAGTCCCACACACACTGACTCTCAATGGGGTACGGGTCCCACTCACACTGACTCTCACTGGGGTACGGGTCCCACACACACTGACTCTCAATGGGGTACAGTCCCACACACACTGACTCTCACTGGGGTACAGTCCCACACACACTGACTCTCACTGGGGTACGGGTCCCAAACACACTAACTCTCAATGGGATACAGTTTCACATACACTGACTCTCACTGGGTACTTGTCCCACACACACTGACTCTCACTGGGGTACGGGTCCCACACACACTGACTCTCACTGGGGTACAGACCCACACACACTGACTCTCACTGGGGTATGGGTCCCACACACACTGACTCTCACTGGGGTACAGGTCCCATACACACTGACTCTCACTGGGGTACGGGTCACATATACTGACACTCACTGGGGAACGGGTCGCACACACACTGATCTCACTGGGGTACGGGACCCACAGACACTAACTCTCACTGGGGTACAGTCCCACACACACTGACTCCCACTGGGGTACCCTTCCCACACACACTGACTCTCACATGGGTACAGTCCCAAACGCACTGACTCTCACTGGGGTACGGGTACCACACACACTGACTCTCACTGGGGTACGGGTCCCACACACACTGACTCTCACTGGGGTAAAGTCCCACACGCACTGACTCTCACTGGCGTACAGTCCCACACACACTGACTCACACTGGGGTACAGTCCCACACGCACTGACTCTCACTGGGGTACAGAACCACACACACTGACTCTCACTGGGATATGGGTCACATACACTGAATCTCACTGGGGTACGGGTCCCACACACACTGTCTCTCACTGGGGTACGGGTCCGACACACACTGACTCTCACTGGGGTACTGTTCCACACACACTGACTCTCACTGGGGTATGGGTCCCACACACACAGACTCTCACTGGGATATGGGTCCCACACACACAGTCTCTCACTGGGGTATGGATTCCACACACACTGACTCTCACTAGGGTACGGGTCCCACACACACTGACTCTCACTGGGGTCGGGGTCCCATATACCCTGACTCTCACAGGGGTACGGGTCTAACACACACTGACTCCTACTGGGGTACGGGTCCCACACACACTGTCTCTCACTAGGGTACGGGTCCCACACACACTGACTCTCACTTGGTTACAGTCCGACACACACTGACTCCCACTGGGGTACGGGTCCCACACACACTGACTCTCACTTGGGAACAGTTCCACACACACGGACTCACCCTGGGGAACGTGTCCCACACACAATGACTCTCACTTGGGTACAGTTCCAGACACACTGACTCTCACTGGGGTACAATTCCAGACACACTGACTCTCTCTGGGGTACAGTCCCACACACACTGACTCTCACTGGGGTACAGTCCCACACACACTGACGCTCACTGGGGTACGGGTGCCACCGGGTGCCACACACACTGACTGTCACTGGGGTACGGGTCCCACACACATTGACTCTCACTGGGGTAAGGGTCCCACACACACTGACTCTCACAGGGGTGCAGTCCCACACACACACTGACTCTCACTGGGGTACGGGTCCCACTGGCACTGACTCTCACTGGGGTACAGTCCCACACGCACTGACTCTCACTGGGGTACGGGCCCCACACACACTGACTCTCACTGGGGTATGGGTCCCACACACACTGACTCTCACTGGGATATGGGTCCCACACACACAGACTCTCACTGGGGTAGGGGTTCCACACACACTGACTCTCACTGGGGTACGGGTCCCACACACACTGACTCTCACTGGGGTAGGGGTCCCATATACACTGACGCTCATTGGTGTACGGGTCTAACACACACTGACTCCTCCTGGGGTACGGGTCCCACACACACTGAATCTCACTAGGGTACGGGTCCCACACACACTGACTCTCACTTGGTTACAGTCCCACACACACTGACTCTCACTGGGGTACGGGTCCCACACACACTGACTCTCACTTGGGTACAGTTCCACACAGACGGACTCTCACTGGGGTACGTGTCCCACACACAATGACTCTCACTTGGGTACAGTTCCAGACACACTGACACTCACTGGGGTACAATTCCAGACACACTGACTCTCTCTGGGGTACAGTCCCACACACACTGACTCTCACTGGGGTACAGTCCCACACACACTGACGCTCACTGGGGTACGCGTGCCACAGGGTGCCACACACACTGACTGTCACTGGGGTACGGGTCCCACACACACTGACTCTCACTGGGGTACGTGTCCCACACACACTGACTCCCACTGGGGTACCGTTCCCACACGCACTGACTCTCACTGGGGTACAGTCCCACACGCACTGACTCTCACTGGGGTACGGGTTCCACACACACTGACTCTCACTGGGGTACGGGTCCCACACACACTGACTCTCACTGGGGTAGAGGTCCCATATACACTGACTATCACTGGGGTACGGGTCTAACACACACTGACTCCTACTGGGGTACGGGTCCCACACACACTGACTCTCACTAGGGGACGGGTCCCACACACACTGACTCTCACTTGGTTACAGTCCCACACACACTGACTCCCAATGGGGTACCGGTCCCACACACACTGACTCTCACTTGGGTACAGTTCCACACACACGGACTCTCACTGGGGTACATGTTCCACACACACTGACTCTCACTGGGGTACAATTCCAGACACAATGACTCTCTCTGGGGTACAGTCCCACACACACTGACTCTCACTGGGGTACAGTCCCACACACACTGACGCTCACTGGGGTACAGTCCCACACACACTGACGCTCACTGGGGAACGAGTGCCACACACACTGACTGTCACTGGGGTACGGGTCCCACACACACTGACTCTCACTGGGGTACAGTTGCACACACACTGACTCTCACAGGGGTACGGGTCCCACACACACTGACTCTCACTGGTGTACAGGTGCCACACAAACTGACTGTCACTGGGGTACGGGTCCCACACACACTGACTCTCACTGGGGTACGGGTCTCAAACACACTGACTCTCACTGGGGTACAGTCCCACACACACTGACTCTCAATGGGGTACGGGTCCCACTCACACTGACTCTCACTGGGGTACGGGTCCCACACACACTGACTCTCAATGGGGTACAGTCCCACACACACTGACTCTCACTGGGGTACAGTCCCACACACACTGACTCTCACTGGGGTACGGGTCCCAAACACACTAACTCTCAATGGGATACAGTAGCACATACACTGACTCTCACTGGGGTACTTGTCCCACACACACTGACTCTCACTGGGGTACGGGTCCCACACACACTGACTCTCACTGGGGTACAGACCCACACACACTGACTCTCACTGGGGTATGGGTCCCACACACACTGACTCTCACTGGGGTACAGGTCCCATACACACTGACTCTAACTGTGGTACGGGTCACATATACTGACTCTCACTGGGGTACGGGACGCACACACACTGATCCCACTGGGGTACGGGACCCACAGACACTGACTCTCACTGGGGTACAGTCCCACACACACTGACTCCCACTGGGGTACCGTTCCCACACACACTGACTCTCACTGGCGTACAGTCCCACACACACTGACTCACACTGGGGTACAGTCCCACACGCACTGACTCTCACTGGGGTACAGAACCACACACACTGACTCTCACTGGTGTATGGGTCCCACACACACTGACTCTCACTGGGGTACGGGTCCCACACACACTGACTCTCACTGGGATATGGGTCACATACACTGAATCTCACTGGGGTACAGGTCCCACACACACTGTCTCTCACTGGGGTACGGGTCTGACACACACTGACTCTCACTGGGGTACTGTTCCACACACACTGACTCTCACTGGGGTATGGGTCCCACACACACTGACTCTCACTGGGATATGGGTCCCACACACACAGTCTCTCACTGGGGTATGGGTTCCACACACACAGACTCTCACTAGGGTACGGGTCCCACACACACTGACTCTCACTGGGGTCGGGGTCCCATATACCCTGACTCTCACTGGGGTACGGGTCTAACACACACTGACTCCTACTGGGGTACGGGTCCCACACACACTGTCTCTCACTAGGGTACGGGTCCCACACACACTGACTCTCACTTGGTTACAGTCCGACACACACTGACTCCCACTGGGGTACGGGTCCCACACACACTGACTCTCACTTGGGAACAGTTCCACACACACGGACTCACCCTGGGGAACGTGTCCCACACACAATGACTCTCACTTGGGTACAGTTCCAGACACACTGACTCTCACTGGGGTACAAGTCCAGACACACTGACTCTCTCTGGGGTACAGTCCCACACACACTGACTCTCACTGGGGTACAGTCCCACACACACTGACGCTCACTGGGGTACGGGTGCCACAGGGTGCCACACACACTGACTGTCACTGGGGTACGGGTCTCACACACATTGACTCTCACTGGGGTAAGGGTCCCACACACACTGACTCTCACTGGGGTACAGTCCCACACACACACTGACTTTCACTGGGGTACGGGTCCCACTGGCACTGACTCTCACTGGGGTACAGTCCCACACGCACTGACTCTCACTGGGGTACGTGTTCCACACACACTGACTCTCACTGGGGTACGGGTCCCACACACACTGACTCTCACTGGGGTAGAGGTCCCATATACACTGACTATCACTGGGGTACGGGTCTAACACACACTGACTCCTACTGGGGTACGGGTCCCACACACACTGACTCTCACTAGGGGACGGGTCCCACACACACTGACTCTCACTTGGTTACAGTCCCACACACACTGACTCCCAATGGGGTACCGGTCCCACACACACTGACTCTCACTTGGGTACAGTTCCACACACACGGACTCTCACTGGGGTACATGTTCCACACACACTGACTCTCACTGGGGTACAATTCCAGACACAATGACTCTCTCTGGGGTACAGTCCCACACACACTGACTCTCACTGGGGTACAGTCCCACACACACTGACGCTCACTGGGGTACAGTCCCACACACACTGACGCTCACTGGGGAACGAGTGCCACACACACTGACTGTCACTGGGGTACGGGTCCCACACACACTGACTCTCACTGGGGTACAGTTGCACACACACTGACTCTCACAGGGGTACGGGTCCCACACACACTGACTCTCACTGGTGTACAGGTGCCACACAAACTGACTGTCACTGGGGTACGGGTCCCACACACACTGACTCTCACTGGGGTACGGGTCTCAAACACACTGACTCTCACTGGGGTACAGTCCCACACACACTGACTCTCAATGGGGTACGGGTCCCACTCACACTGACTCTCACTGGGGTACGGGTCCCACACACACTGACTCTCAATGGGGTACAGTCCCACACACACTGACTCTCACTGGGGTACAGTCCCACACACACTGACTCTCACTGGGGTACGGGTCCCAAACACACTAACTCTCAATGGGATACAGTAGCACATACACTGACTCTCACTGGGGTACTTGTCCCACACACACTGACTCTCACTGGGGTACGGGTCCCACACACACTGACTCTCACTGGGGTACAGACCCACACACACTGACTCTCACTGGGGTATGGGTCCCACACACACTGACTCTCACTGGGGTACAGGTCCCATACACACTGACTCTAACTGTGGTACGGGTCACATATACTGACTCTCACTGGGGTACGGGTCGCACACACACTGATCCCACTGGGGTACGGGACCCACAGACACTGACTCTCACTGGGGTACAGTCCCACACACACTGACTCCCACTGGGGTACCGTTCCCACACACACTGACTCTCACTGGCGTACAGTCCCACACACACTGACTCACACTGGGGTACAGTCCCACACGCACTGACTCTCACTGGGGTACAGAACCACACACACTGACTCTCACTGGTGTATGGGTCCCACACACACTGACTCTCACTGGGGTACGGGTCCCACACACACTGACTCTCACTGGGATATGGGTCACATACACTGAATCTCACTGGGGTACAGCTCCCACACACACTGTCTCTCACTGGGGTACGGGTCTGACACACACTGACTCTCACTGGGGTACTGTTCCACACACACTGACTCTCACTGGGGTATGGGTCCCACACACACTGACTCTCACTGGGATATGGGTCCCACACACACAGTCTCTCACTGGGGTATGGGTTCCACACACACTGACTCTCACTAGGGTACGGGTCCCACACACACTGACTCTCACTGGGGTCGGGGTCCCATATACCCTGACTCTCACTGGGGTACGGGTCTAACACACACTGACTCCTACTGGGGTACGGGTCCCACACACACTGTCTCTCACTAGGGTACGGGTCCCACACACACTGACTCTCACTTGGTTACAGTCCGACACACACTGACTCCCACTGGGGTACGGGTCCCACACACAATGACTCTCACTTGGGTACAGTTCCAGACACACTGACTCTCACTGGGGTACAAGTCCAGACACACTGACTCTCTCTGGGGTACAGTCCCACACACACTGACTCTCACTGGGGTACAGTCCCACACACACTGACGCTCACTGGGGTACGGGTGCCACAGGGTGCCACACACACTGACTGTCACTGGGGTACGGGTCTCACACACATTGACTCTCACTGGGGTAAGGGTCCCACACACACTGACTCTCACTGGGGTACAGTCCCACACACACACTGACTTTCACTGGGGTACGGGTCCCACTGGCACTGACTCTCACTGGGGTACAGTCCCACACGCACTGACTCTCACTGGGGTACGGGTCCCACACACACTGACTCTCACTGGGGTATGGGTCCCACACACACTGACTCTCACTGGGATATGGGTCCCACACACACAGACTCTCACTGGGGTAGGGGTTCCACACACACTGACTCTCACTGGGGTACGGGTCCCACACACACTGACTCTCACTGGGGTAGGGATCCCATATACACTGACGCTCATTGGGGTACGGGTCTAACACACACTGACTCCTCCTGGGGTACGGGTCCCACACACACTGAATCTCAATAGGGTACGGGTCCCACACACACTGACTCTCACTTGGTTACAGTCCCACACACACTGACTCCCACTGGGGTACGGGTCCCACACACACTGACTCTCACTTGGGTACAGTTCCACACAGACGGACTCTCACTGGGGTACGGGTCCCACACACAATGACTCTCACTTGGGTACAGTTCCAGACACACTGACACTCACTGGGGTACAATTCCAGACACACTGACTCTCTCTGGGGTACAGTCCCACACACACTGACTCTCACTGGGGTACAGTCCCACACACACTGACGCTCACTTGGGTACGGGTGCCACAGGGTGCCACACACACTGACTGTCACTGGGGTACGGGTCCCACACACACTGACTCTCACTGGGGTACGTGTCCCACACACACTGACTCTCACTGGGGTACAGTCCCACACACACACTGACTCTCACTGGGGTACAGGTCCCACACACACTGACTCTCACTGGGGTACAGTCCCACACAAACACTGACTCTCACTGGGGTACGGGTACCACACACAGTGACTCTCACTGGTGTACACTCCCACACACGCTGACTCTCACTGGGTTACAGTCCCACACACACTGACTCTCACTGGGGTACAGTCCCACACACCCTGACTCTCACTGGGGTACAGTCCCACACACACACTGACTCTCACTGGGGTACGGGTCCCAGACACACCGTCACTCACTGGGGTACAGTCTCAAACACACTGACTCTCACTGGGGTACGGGTCCCACACACACTGACGCTCACTGGGGTACAGGTGCCAAACACACTGACTCTCACTGGGGTACGGGTCCCACACACACTGACTCTCACTGGTGAACAGGTGCCACACAAACTGACTGTCACTGGGGTACGGGTCCCACACACACTGACTCTCACTGGGGTACGGGTCTCAAACACACTGACTCTCACTGGGGTACAGTCCCACACACACTGACTCTCAATGGGGTACGGGTCCCACTCACACTGACTCTCACTGGGGTACGGGTCCCACACACACTGACTCTCAATGGGGTACAGTCCCACACACACTGACTCTCACTGGGGTACAGTCCCACACACACTGACTCTCACTGGGGTACGGGTCCCAAGCACACTTACTCTCAATGGGATACAATAGCACATACACTGACTCTCACTGGGGTACTTGTCCCACACACACTGACTCTCACTGGGGTACGGGTCCCACACACACTGACTCTCACTGGGGTACAGACCCACACACACTGACTCTCACTGGGGTATGGGTCCCACACACACTGACTCTCACTGGGGTACGGGTCCCATACACACTGACTCTCACTGGGGTACGGGTCTCATATACTGACTCTCACTGGGGTACGGGTCGCACACACACTTATCTCACTGGGGTACGGGACCCACAGACACTGACTCTCACTGGGGTACAGTCCCACACACACTGACTCCCACTGGGGTACCCTTCCCACACACACTGACTCTCACATGTGTACATTCCCACACGCACTGACTCTCACTGGGGTACGGGTACCACACACACTGACTCTCACTGGGGTACGGGTCCCACACACACTGACTCTCACTGGGGTAAAGTCCCACACGCACTGACTCTCACTGGCGTACAGTCCCACACACACTGACTCACACTGGGGTACAGTCCCACACGCACTGACTCTCACTGGGGTACAGAACCACACACACTGACTCTCACTGGTGCATGGGTCCCACACACACTGACTCTCAGTGGGGTACGGGTCCCACGCACACTGACTCTCACTGGGATATGGGTCACATACACTGAATCTCACTGGGGTACAGTCCCACACACACTGTCTCTCACTGGGGTACGGGTCCGACACACACTGACTCTCACTGGGGTACTGTTCCACACACACTGACTCTCACTGGGGTATGGGTCCCACACACACTGACTCTCACTGGGATATGGGTCCCACACACACAGTCTCTCACTGGGGTATGGGTTCCACACACACAGACTCTCACTAGGGTACGGGTCCCACACACACTGACTCTCACTGGGGTCGGGTTCCCATGTACCCTGACTCTCACTGGGGTACGGGTCTAACACACACTGACTCCTACTGGGGTACGGGTCCCACACACACTGTCTCTCACTAGGGTACGGGTCCCACACACACTGACTCTCACTTGGTTACAGTCCGACACACACTGACTCCCACTGGGGTACGGGTCCCACACACACTGACTCTCACTTGGGAACAGTTCCACACACACGGACTCACCCTGGGGAACGTGTCCCACACACAATGATTCTCACTTGGGTACAGTTCCAGACACACTGACTCTCACAGGGGTACAATTCCAGACACACTGACTCTCTCTGGGGTACAGTCCCAAACACACTGACTCTCACTGGGGTACAGTCCCACACACACTGACGCTCACTGGGGTACGGGTGCCACAGGGTGCCACACACACTGACTGTCACTGGGGTACGGGTCCCACACACATTGACTCTCACTGGGGTAAGGGTCCCACACACACTGACTCTCACTGGGGTACAGTCCCACACACACACTGACTCTCACAGGGGTACGGGTCCCACTGGCACTGACTCTCACTGGGGTACAGTCCCACACGCACTGACTCTCACTGGGGTACGGGTCCCACACACACTGACTCTCACTGGGGTATGGGTCCCACACACACTGACTCTCACTGGGATATGGGTCACACACACACAGACTCTCACTGGGGTAGGGGTTCCACACACACTGACTCTCACTGGGGTACGGGTCCCACACACACTGACTCTTCATGGGGTAGGGGTCCCATATACACTGACGCTCATTGGGGTACGGGTCTAACACACACTGACTCCTCCTGGGGTATGGGTCCCACACACACTGAATCTCACTAGGGTACGGGTCCCACACACACTGACTCTCACTTGGTTACAGTCCCACACACACTTACTCCCACTGGGGTACGGGTCCCACACACACTGACTCTCACTTGGGTACAGTTCCACACAGACGGACTCTCACTGGGGTACGTGTCCCACACACAATGACTCTCACTTGGGTACAGTTCCAGACACACTGACACTCACTGGGGTACAATTCCAGACACACTGACTCTCTCTGGGGTACAGTCCCACACACACTGACTCTCACTGGGGTACAGTCCCACACACACTGACGCTCACTGGGGTACGGGTGCCACAGGGTGCCACACACACTGGCTGTCACTGGGGTATGGGTCCCACACACACTGACTCTCACTGGGGTACGTGTCCCACACACACTGACTCTCACTGGGGTACAGTCCCACACACACACTGACTCTCACTGGGGTACAGGTCCCACACACACTGACTCTCACTGGGGTACAGTCCCACACAAACACTGACTCTCAATGGGGTACGGGTACCACACACAGTGACTCTCACTGGTGTACACTCCCACACACGCTGACTCTCACTGGGTTACAGTCCCACACACACTGACTCTCACTGGGGTACAGTCCCACACACCCTGACTCTCACTGGGGTACAGTCCCACACACATACTGACTCTCACTGGGGTACGGGTCCCAGACACACCGTCACTCACTGGGGTACAGTCTCAAACACACAGACTCTCACTGGGGTACGGGTCCCACACACACTGACTCTCACTGGGGTACTGGTTCCACACACACTGACTCTCACTGGGGTACGGGTCCCACACACACTGACTCTCACTGGGGTACAGTCGCACACACACTGACTCTCACTGGGGTACGGGTCCCACAGACACTGACTCTCACTAGGGTACAGTCCCACACACACTGACTCTCACTGGGGTACGGGTCCCACACACACTGACTCTCACTGGGGTATGGGTCCCATATACACTGACTATCACTGGGGTACGGGTCAAACACACACTGACTCCTACTGGGGTACGGGTCCCACACACACTGACTCTCACTAGGGTATGGGTCCCACACACACTGACTCACACTTGGTTACAGTCCCACACACACTACTCCCAATGGGGTACGGGTCCCACACAGACTGACTCTCACTTGGGTACAATTCCACACACACGGACTCTCACTGGGGTACATGTCCCACACACACTGACTCTCACTGGGGTACAATTCCAGACACACTGACTCTCTGTAGGGTACAGTCCCACACACACTGACTCTCACTGGGGTACAGTCCCACACACACTGACGCTCACTGGGGTACAGTACCACACACACGGACGCTCACTGGGGTACAGGTGCCAAACACACTGACTCTCACTGGGGTACGGGTCTCAAACACACTGACTCTCACTGGGGTACAGTTCCACACACACTGACTCTCAATGGGGTACGGGTCCCACTCACACTGACTCTCACTGGGGTACGGGTCCCACACACACTGACTCTCAATGAGGTACAGTCCCACACACACTGACTCTCACTGGGGTACAGTCCCACACACACTGACTCTCACTGGGTTACGGGTCCCACACACACTGACTCTCAATGGGGTACAGTCCCACACACACTGACTCTCACTGGGGTACAGTCCCACACACACTGACTCTCACTGGGGTACGGGTCCCACACACACTGACTCTCACTGGTGTACAGGTGCCACACAAACTGACTGTCACTGGGGTACGGGTCCCACACACACTGACTCTCACTGGGGTACGGGTCTCAAACACACTGACTCTCACTGGGGTACAGTCCCACACACACTGACTCTCAATGGGGTACGGGTCCCACTCACACTGACTCTCACTGGGGTACGGGTCCCACACACACTGACTCTCACTGGGGTACAGTCCCACACACACTGACTCTCACTGGGGTACAGTCCCACACACACTGACTCTCACTGGGGTACGGGTCCCAAACACACTAACTCTCAATGGGATACAATAGCACATACACTGACTCTCACTGGGGTACTTGTCCCACACACACTGACTCTCACTGGGGTACGGGTCCCACACACACTGACTCTCACTGGGGTACAGACCCACACACACTGACTCTCACTGGGGTATGGGTCCCACACACACTGACTCTCACTGGGGTACGGGTCCCATACACACTAACACTCACTGGGGTACGGGTCACATATACTGACTCTCACTGGGGTACGGGTCGCACACACACTGATCTCACTGGGGTACGGGACCCACAGACACTGACTCTCACTGGGGTACAGTCCCACACACACTGACTCCCACTGGGGTACCGTTCCCACACACACTGACTCTCACATGGGTACAGTCCCACACGCACTGACTCTCACTGGGGTACGGGTACCACACACACTGACTCTCACTGGGGTACGGGTCCCACACACACTGACTCTCACTGGGGTAAAGTCCCACGCGCACTGACTCTCACTGGCGTACAGTCCCACACACACTGACTCACACTGGGGTACAGTCCCACACGCACTGACTCTCACTGGGGTACAGAACCACACACACTGACTCTCACTGGTGTATGGGTCCCACACACACTGACTCTCACTGGGGTACGGGTCCCACACACACTGACTCTCACTGGGATATGGGTCACATACACTGAATCTCACTGGGGTACGGGTCCCACACACACTGTCTCTCACTGGGGTACGGGTCCGACACACACTGACTCTCACTGGGGTACTGTTCCACACACACTGACTCTCACTGGGGTATGGGTCCCACACACACTGACTCTCACTGGGATATGGGTCCCACACACACAGTCTCTCACTGGGGTATGGGTTCCACACACACTGACTCTCACTAGGGTACGGGTCCCACACACACTGACTCTCACTGGCGTCGGGTTCCCATATACCCTGACTCTCACTGGGGTACGGGTCTAACACACACTGACTCCTACTGGGGTACGGGTCCCACACACACTGTCTCTCACTAGGGTACGGGTCCCACACACACTGACTCTCACTTGGTTACAGTCTGACACACACTGACTCCCACTGGGGTACGGGTCCCACACACACTGACTCTCACTGGGGTAGGGGTCCCATATACACTGAGTCTCACTGGGGTATGGGTCAAACACACACTGACTCCTACTGGGGTACGGGTCCCACACACACTGACTCTCACTAGGGTATGGGTCCCACACACACTGACTCTCACTTGGTTACAGTCCCACACACACTGACTCCCAATGGGGTACGGGTCCCACACAGACTGACTCTCACTTGGGTACAATTCCACACACACGGACTCTCACTGGGGTACATGTCCCACACACAATGACTCTCACTGGGGTACAATTCCAGACACACTGACTCTCTGTAGGGTACAGTCCCACACACACTGACTCTCACTGGGGTACAGTCCCACACACACTGACGCTCACTGGGGTACAGTACCACACACACTGATGCTCACTGGGGTACGGGTGCCAAACACACTGACTCTCACTGGGGTACGGGTCTCAAACACACTGACTCTCACTGGGGTACAGTCCCACACACACTGACTCTCAATGGGGTACGGGTCCCACTCACACTGACTCTCAGTGGGGTACGGGTCCCACACACACTGACTCTCAATGGGTACAGTCCCACACACACTGACTCTCACTGGGGTACAGTCCCACACACACTGACTCTCACTGGGGTACGGGTCCCACACACACTGACTCTCTCTGGGGTACAGTTGCACATACACTGACTCTCACTGGGGTACGGGTCCCACACACACTGACTCTCACTGGGGTACGGGTCCCACACACACTGACTCTCACTGGGGTACAGACCCACACACACTGACTCTCTCTGGGGTGTGGGTTCCAAACACACTGACTCTCACTGGGGTACGGGTCCCACACACACTGACTCTCACTGGGGTACGCGTCACATACACTGACTCTCACTGGGGTACGGGTCGCACACACACTGACTCTCACTGGGGTATGGGTCCCACAGACACTGACTCTGACTGGGGTACTGTCCCACACACACTGACTACCACTGGGGTACCGTTCCCACACACACTGACTTTCACAGGGGTACAGTCCCACACGCACTGACTCTCACTGGGGTACAGTCCCACACACACGGACTCTCACTTGGGTACAGTTCCACACACACGGACTCTCACTGGGGTACGTGTCCCACACACAATGACTCTCACTTGGGCACAGTTCCAGACACACTGACTCTCACTGGGGTACAATTCCAGACACACTGACTGTCTCTGGGGTACAGTCCCACACACACTGACTCTCACTGGGGTACAGTCCCACACGCACTGACTGTCACTGGGGTACGGGTCCCACACACACTGACTCTCACTGTGGTACGGGTGCCACACACACTGACTCTCACTGGGGTACAGTCCCACACACACACTGACTCTCACTGGGGCATGGGTCCCACACACACTGACTCTCACTGGGGTACAGTCCCACACGCACTGACTGTCACTGGGGTACGGGTCCCACACACACTGACTCTCACTGGGGTACGGGTGCCACACACACTGACTCTCACTGGGGTACAGTCCCACACACACACTGACTCTCACTGGGGCATGGGTCCCACACACACTGACTCTCACTGGGGTACGCGTCACATACACTGACTCTCACTGGGGTACGGGTCGCACACACACTGACTCTCACTGGGGTATGGGTCCCACAGACACTGACTCTGACTGGGGTACTGTCCCACACACACTGACTACCACTGGGGTACCGTTCCCACACACACTGACTTTCACAGGGGTACAGTCCCAGACGCACTGACTCTCACTGGGGTACGGGTCCCACACACACTGACTCTCACTGGGGTACGGGTCCCACACACACTGACTCTCACTGGGGTAGGGGTCCCATATACACAGACTCTCATTGGGGTACGGGTCTAACACACACTGACTCCTACTGGGGTACGGGTCCCACACACACTGACTCTCACTAGGGTACGGGTCCCACACACACTGACTCTCACTTGGTTACAGTCCCACACACACTGACTCCCACTGGGGTACTGTCCCACACACACTGACTCCCACTGGGGTACCGTTCCCACACACACTGACTTTCACAGGGGTACAGTCCCACACGCACTGGCTCTCACTGGGGTACGGGTCCCACACACACTGACTCTCACTGGGGTACGGGTACCACACACACTGACTCTCACTTGGGTACAGTCCCACATGCACTGACTCTCACTGGCGAACAGTCCCACACACACTGACTCACACTGGGGTACAGTCCCACACGCACTGACTCTCACTGGGGTACAGAACCACACAAACTGACTCTCACTGGGGTATGGGTCCCACACACATTGACTCTCACTGGGGGACGGCTCCCACACACACTGACTCGCATTGGGGTACGGGTCACACACACACTGTCTCTCACTGGGGTACGGGTCCCACAGGCACTGACTCTCATGGGGGTACGGGTCCCACACGCACTGACTCTCACTGGGGTACAGTCCCACACACACTGACTCTCACTGGGGTACGGGTCCCACACACACTGACTCTCACTAGGGTATGGGTCCCACACACACTGACTCTCACTGGGATATGGGTCCCACACACACAGACTCTCACTGGGGCAGGGGTTCCACACACACTGACTCTCACTGGGGTACGGGGCCCACACACACTGACTCTCACTGGGGTAGGGGTCCCATATACACTGACTCTCATTGGGTTACGGGTCTAACACACACTGACTCCAGCTGGGGTACGGGTCCCACACACACTGACTCTCACTAGGGTACGGGTCCCACACACACTGTCTCTCACTTGGTTACAGTCCCACACACACTGACTCCCACTGGGGTACGGGTCCCACACACACTGACTCTCACTTGGGTACAGTTCCACACACACGGACTCTCACTGGGGTACGTGTCCCACACACAATGACTCTCACTTGGGCACAGTTCCAGACACACTGACTCTCACTGGGGTACAATTCCAGACACACTGACTGTCTCTGGGGTACAGTCCCACACACACTGACTCTCACTGGGGTACAGTCCCACACGCACTGACTGTCACTGGGGTACGGGTCCCACACACACTGACTCTCACTGTGGTACGGGTGCCACACACACTGACTCTCACTGGGGTACAGTCCCACACACACACTGACTCTCACTGGGGCATGGGTCCCACACACACTGACTCTCACTGGGGTACAGTCCCACACACACACTGACTCTCACTGGGGTACGGGTCCCACACACAGTGACTCTCACTGGTGTACACTCCCACACACGCTGACTCTCACTGGGGTACAGTCACACACACACTGACTCTCACTGGGGTACAGTCCCACACACCCTGACTCCCACTGGGGTACAGTCCCACACACACACTGAATCTCACTGGGGTACGGGTCCCACACACACCGACTCTCACTGGGGTACAGTCCCACACACACACTGACTCTCACTGGGGTACGGGTCCCACACACACACTGACTCTCACTGGGGTACTGGTCCCACACACAGTGACTCTCACTGGTGTACACTCCCACACACGCTGACTCTCACTGGGGGACAGTCACACACACACTGACTCTCACTGGGGTACAGTCCCACACACCCTGACTCTCACTGGGGTACGGGTCCCACACACACTGACTCTCACTGGGGTACAGGTTCCACACACACTGACTCTCACTGGGGTACGGGTCCCACACACACTGACTCTCACTTGGGTACAGTTCCACACACACGGACTCTCACTGGGGTACGTGTCCCACACACAATGACTCTCACTTGGGCACAGTTCCAGACACACTGACTCTCACTGGGGTACAATTCCAGACACACTGACTGTCTCTGGGGTACAGTCCCACACACACTGACTCTCACTGGGGTACAGTCCCACACGCACTGACTGTCACTGGGGTACGGGTCCCACACACACTGACTCTCACTGTGGTACGGGTGCCACACACACTGACTCTCACTGGGGTACAGTCCCACACACACACTGACTCTCACTGGGGCATGGGTCCCACACACACTGACTCTCACTGGGGTACAGTCCCACACACACACTGACTCTCACTGGGGTACGGGTCCCACACACAGTGACTCTCACTGGTGTACACTCCCACACACGCTGACTCTCACTGGGGTACAGTCACACACACACTGACTCTCACTGGGGTACAGTCCCACACACCCTGACTCCCACTGGGGTACAGTCCCACACACACACTGACTCTCACTGGGGTACGGGTCCCACACACACTGACTCTCACTGGGGTATGGGTCCCATATACACTGACTATCACTGGGGTACGGGTCAAACACACACTGACTCCTACTGGGGTACGGGTCCCACACACACTGACTCTCACTAGGGTATGGGTCCCACACACACTGACTCACACTTGGTTACAGTCCCACACACACTACTCCCAATGGGGTACGGGTCCCACACAGACTGACTCTCACTTGGGTACAATTCCACACACACGGACTCTCACTGGGGTACATGTCCCACATACACTGACTCTCACTGGGGTACAATTCCAGACACACTGACTCTCTGTAGGGTACAGTCCCACACACACTGACTCTCACTGGGGTACAGTCCCACACACACTGACGCTCACTGGGGTACAGTACCACACACACGGACGCTCACTGGGGTACAGGTGCCAAACACACTGACTCTCACTGGGGTCCGGGTCTCAAACACACTGACTCTCACTGGGGTACAGTCCCACACACACTGACTCTCAATGGGGTACGGGTCCCACTCACACTGACTCTCACTGGGGTACGGGTCCCACACACACTGACTCTCAATGAGGTACAGTCCCACACACACTGACTCTCACTGGGGTACAGTCCCACACACACTGACTCTCACTGGGTTACGGGTCCCACACACACTGACTCTCAATGGGGTACAGTCCCACACACACTGACTCTCACTGGGGTACAGTCCCACACACACTGACTCTCACTGGGGTACGGGTCCCACACACACTGACTCTCACTGGTGTACAGGTGCCACACAAACTGACTGTCACTGGGGTACGGGTCCCACACACACTGACTCTCACTGGGGTACGGGTCTCAAACACACTGACTCTCACTGGGGTACAGTCCCACACACACTGACTCTCAATGGGGTACGGGTCCCACTCACACTGACTCTCACTGGGGTACGGGTCCCACACACACTGACTCTCACTGGGGTACAGTCCCACACACACTGACTCTCACTGGGGTACAGTCCCACACACACTGACTCTCACTGGGGTACGGGTCCCAAACACACTAACTCTCAATGGGATACAATAGCACATACACTGACTCTCACTGGGGTACTTGTCCCACACACACTGACTCTCACTGGGGTACGGGTCCCACACACACTGACTCTCACTGGGGTACAGACCCACACACACTGACTCTCACTGGGGTATGGGTCCCACACACACTGACTCTCACTGGGGTACGGGTCCCATACACACTAACACTCACTGGGGTACGGGTCACATATACTGACTCTCACTGGGGTACGGGTCGCACACACACTGATCTCACTGGGGTACGGGACCCACAGACACTGACTCTCACTGGGGTACAGTCCCACACACACTGACTCCCACTGGGGTACCGTTCCCACACACACTGACTCTCACATGGGTACAGTCCCACACGCACTGACTCTCACTGGGGTACGGGTACCACACACACTGACTCTCACTGGGGTACGGGTCCCACACACACTGACTCTCACTGGGGTAAAGTCCCACGCGCACTGACTCTCACTGGCGTACAGTCCCACACACACTGACTCACACTGGGGTACAGTCCCACACGCACTGACTCTCACTGGGGTACAGAACCACACACACTGACTCTCACTGGTGTATGGGTCCCACACACACTGACTCTCACTGGGGTACGGGTCCCACACACACTGACTCTCACTGGGATATGGGTCACATACACTGAATCTCACTGGGGTACGGGTCCCACACACACTGTCTCTCACTGGGGTACGGGTCCGACACACACTGACTCTCACTGGGGTACTGTTCCACACACACTGACTCTCACTGGGGTATGGGTCCCACACACACTGACTCTCACTGGGATATGGGTCCCACACACACAGTCTCTCACTGGGGTATGGGTTCCACACACACTGACTCTCACTAGGGTACGGGTCCCACACACACTGACTCTCACTGGCGTCGGGTTCCCATATACCCTGACTCTCACTGGGGTACGGGTCTAACACACACTGACTCCTACTGGGGTACGGGTCCCACACACACTGTCTCTCACTAGGGTACGGGTCCCACACACACTGACTCTCACTTGGTTACAGTCCGACACACACTGACTCCCACTGGGGTACGGGTCCCACACACACTGACTCTCACTGGGGTAGGGGTCCCATATACACTGAGTCTCACTGGGGTATGGGTCAAACACACACTGACTCCTACTGGGGTACGGGTCCCACACACACTGACTCTCACTAGGGTATGGGTCCCACACACACTGACTCTCACTTGGTTACAGTCCCACACACACTGACTCCCAATGGGGTACGGGTCCCACACAGACTGACTCTCACTTGGGTACAATTCCACACACACGGACTCTCACTGGGGTACATGTCACACACACAATGACTCTCACTGGGGTACAATTCCAGACACACTGAATCTCTGTAGGGTACAGTCCCACACACACTGACTCTCACTGGGGTACAGTCCCACACACACTGACGCTCACTGGGGTACAGTACCACACACACTGATGCTCACTGGGGTACGGGTGCCAAACACACTGACTCTCACTGGGGTACGGGTCTCAAACACACTGACTCTCACTGGGGTACAGTCCCACACACACTGAATCTCAATGGGGTACGGGTCCCACTCACACTGACTCTCACTGGGGTACGGGTCCCACACACACTGACTCTCAATGGGTACAGTCCCACACACACTGACTCTCACTGGGGTACAGTCCCACACACACTGACTCTCACTGGGGTACGGGTCCCACACACACTGACTCTCTCTGGGGTACAGTTGCACATACACTGACTCTCACTGGGGTACGGGTCCCACACACACTGACTCTCACTGGGGTACGGGTCCCACACACACTGACTCTCACTGGGGTACAGACCCACACACACTGACTCTCTCTGGGGTGTGGGTTCCAAACACACTGACTCTCACTGGGGTACGGGTCCCACACACACTGACTCTCACTGGGGTACGCGTCACATACACTGACTCTCACTGGGGTACGGGTCGCACACACACTGACTCTCACTGGGGTATGGGTCCCACAGACACTGACTCTGACTGGGGTACTGTCCCACACACACTGACTACCACTGGGGTACCGTTCCCACACACACTGACTTTCACAGGGGTACAGTCCCACACGCACTGACTCTCACTGGGGTACAGTCCCACACACACGGACTCTCACTTGGGTACAGTTCCACACACACGGACTCTCACTGGGGTACGTGTCCCACACACAATGACTCTCACTTGGGCACAGTTCCAGACACACTGACTCTCACTGGGGTACAATTCCAGACACACTGACTGTCTCTGGGGTACAGTCCCACACACACTGACTCTCACTGGGGTACAGTCCCACACGCACTGACTGTCACTGGGGTACGGGTCCCACACACACTGACTCTCACTGTGGTACGGGTGCCACACACACTGACTCTCACTGGGGTACAGTCCCACACACACACTGACTCTCACTGGGGCATGGGTCCCACACACACAGACTCTCACTGGGGTAGGGGTTCCACACAGACTGACGCTCACTGGGGTACGGGTGCCACACACACTGACTGTCACTGGGTTACGGGTCCCACACACACTGACACTCACTGGGGTACGGGTCACACTCCCACTGACTCTCACTGGGGTACAGTCCCACACACACACTGACTCTCACTGGGGTACGGGTCCCACACACACTGACTCTCACTGGGGTACAGTCCCACACACACACTGACTCTCACTGGGGTATGGGTCCCACACACAGTGACTCTCACTGGGGTACACTCCCACACACGCTGACTCTCACTGGGGTACAGTCCCACACACACTGACTCTCACTGGGGTACAGTCGCACACACACTGACTCTCACTGGGGTACAGTCCCACACACAAACTGACTCTCACTGGGGTACGGGTCCCACACACACTGACTCTCACTGGGGTAGGGGTCCCATATACACAGACTCTCATTGGGGTACGGGTCTAACACACACTGACTCCTACTGGGGTACGGGTCCCACACACACTGACTCTCACTAGGGTACGGGTCCCACACACACTGACTCTCACTTGGTTACAGTCCCACACACACTGACTCCCACTGGGGTACTGTCCCACACACACTGACTCCCACTGGGGTACCGTTCCCACACACACTGACTTTCACAGGGGTACAGTCCCACACGCACTGGCTCTCACTGGGGTACGGGTCCCACACACACTGACTCTCACTGGGGTACGGGTACCACACACACTGACTCTCACTTGGGTACAGTCCCACACGCACTGACTCTCACTGGCGAACAGTCCCACACACACTGACTCACACTGGGGTACAGTCCCACACGCACTGACACTCACTGGGGTACAGAACCACACAAACTGACTCTCACTGGGGTATGGGTCCCACACACACTGACTCTCACTGGGGGACGGCTCCCACACACACTGACTCGCATTGGGGTACGGGTCACACACACACTGTCTCTAACTGGGGTACGGGTCCCACAGGCACTGACTCTCACTGGGGTACGGGTCCCACACGCACTGACTCTCACTGGGGTACAGTCCCACACACACTGACTCTCACTGGGGTACGGGTCCCACACACACTGACTCTCACTAGGGTATGGGTCCCACACACACTGACTCTCACTGGGATATGGGTCCCACACACACAGACTCTCACTGGGGCAGGGGTTCCACACACACTGACTCTCACTGGGGTACGGGGCCCACACACACTGACTCTCACTGGGGTAGGGGTCCCATATACACTGACTCTCATTGGGTTACGGGTCTAACACACACTGACTCCAGCTGGGGTACGGGTCCCACACACACTGACTCTCACTAGGGTACGGGTCCCACACACACTGACTCTCACTTGGTTACAGTCCCACACACACTGACTCCCACTGGGGTACGGGTCCCACACACACTGACTCTCACTTGGGTACAGTTCCACACACACGGACTCTCACTGGGGTACGTGTCCCACACACAATGACTCTCACTTGGGCACAGTTCCAGACACACTGACTCTCACTGGGGTACAATTCCAGACACACTGACTGTCTCTGGGGTACAGTCCCACACACACTGACTCTCACTGGGGTACAGTCCCACACGCACTGACTGTCACTGGGGTACGGGTCCCACACACACTGACTCTCACTGTGGTACGGGTGCCACACACACTGACTCTCACTGGGGTACAGTCCCACACACACACTGACTCTCACTGGGGCATGGGTCCCACACACACTGACTCTCACTGGGGTACAGTCCCACACACACACTGACTCTCACTGGGGTACGGGTCCCACACACAGTGACTCTCACTGGTGTACACTCCCACACACGCTGACTCTCACTGGGGTACAGTCACACACACACTGACTCTCACTGGGGTACAGTCCCACACACCCTGACTCTCACTGGGGTACGGGTCCCACACACACTGCCTCTCACTGGGGTACAGGTTCCACACACACTGACTCTCACTGGGGTACGGGTCCCACACACACTGACTCTCACTGGGATATGGGTCACACACACAGACTCTCACTGGGGTACGGGTCACACTCCCACTGACTCTCACTGGGGTACAGTCCCACACACACACTGACTCTCACTGGGGTACGGGTCCCACACACACTGACTCTCACTGGGGTACTGTCCCACACACACACTGACTCTCACTGGGGTATGGGTCCCACACACAGTGACTCTCACTGGGGTACACTCCCACACACGCTGACTCTCACTGGGGTACAGTCCCACACACACTGAATCTCACTGGGGTACAGTCGCACACACACTGACTCTCACTGGGGTACAGTCCCACACACAAACTGACTCTCACTGGGGTACGGGTCCCACACACACCGACTCTCACTGGGGTACAGTCTCACGCACACTGACTCTCACTGGGGTACGGGTCCCACACACACTGACTCTCACTGGGGTACAGTCCCACACGCACTGACTCTCACTGGCGTACAGTCCCACACACACTGACTCACACTGGGGTACAGTCCCACACGCACTGACTCTCACTGGTGTACAGACTCACACACACTGACTCTCACTGGGGTACGGGTCCCACACACACTGACTCTCACTGGGGTATGGGTCACATACACTGAATCTCACTGGGGTACGAGTCCCACACACACTGTCTCTCACTGGCGTACGGGTCCCACAGGCACTGACTCACACTGGGGTACAGTCCCACACGCACTGACTCTCACTGGGGTACGGGTCCCACACACACTGACTCTCACTGGGGTATGGGTCCCACACACACTGACTCTCACTGGGATATGGGTCCCACACACACAGACTCTCACTGGGGTATGGGTTCCACACACACTGACTCTCACTGGGGTACGGGTCCCACACACACTGACTCTCACTGGGGTAGGGGTCCCATATACACTGACTCTCACTGGGGTACGGGTCTAACACACACTGACTCCTACTGGGGTACGGGTCCCACACACACTGACTCTCACTAGGGTACGGGTCCCACACACACTGACTCTCACTTCGTTACAGTCCCACACACACTGACTCCCAATGGGGTACGGGTCCCACACACACACACTGGCTCTCACTGGGGTACAGTTCCACACACACGGACTCTCATTGGGGTACGTGTCCCACACACAATGACTCTCACTTGGGTACATTTCCAGACACACTGACTCTCACTGGGGTTCAATTCCAGACACACTGACTCTCTCTGGGGTACAGTCCCACACACACTGACTCTCACTGGGGTACGGTCCCACACACACTGACGCTCACTGGGGTACAGGTGCCACACACACTGACTGTCACTGGTGTACGGGTCCCACACACACTGACTCTCACTGGGGTACAGTCCCACACACACTGACTCTCGCTGGGGTACAGTCCCACACACACTGACTCACACTGGGGTACAGTCCCACACGCACTGACGCTCACTGGGGTACGGGTCCCACACACACTGACTCTCACTGGGGTACAATTCCAGACACACTGACTCTCACTGGGGTACAGTCCCACACACACTGACGCTCACTGGGGTACGTGTGCCACACAAACTGACTGTCACTGGGGTACGGGTCCCACACACACTGACTCTCACTGGGGTACGGGTTCCACTCACACTGACTCTCACAGGGGTACGGGTCCCACACACACTGACTCTCACTGGGGTACAATTCCAGACACACTGACTCTCACTAGGGTACGGGTCCCACACACACTGACCCTCACTCGGGTACGGGTCCCACACACACTGACTCTCACTGGGGTACGGGTCCCACACACACTGACTCTCACTGGGGTACAGTCCCACACACACATTGACTCTCACTGGGGTACGGGTCCCACACACACCGACTCTCACTGGGGTACAGTCTCACACACACTGACTCTCACTGGGGTACGGGTCCCACACACACTGACTCTCACTGGGGTATAGGTTCCACACACACTGACTCTCACTGGGGTACGGGTCCCACACACACTGACTCTCACTGGGGTATGGGTCCCACACACACTGACTCTCACTGGGATATGGGTCCCACACACACAGCCTCTCACTGGGGTAGAGGGTTCCACACACACTGACTCTCACTGGGGTACGGGTCCCACACACACTGACTCTCACTGGGGTAGGGGTCCCATATACACTGACTCTCACTGGGGTACGGGTCTAACACACACTGACTCCTACTGGGGTACGCGTCCCAGACACACTGACTCTCACTAGGGTACGGGTCCCACACACACTGACTCTCACTTGGTTACTGTCCCACACACACTGACTCCCAATGGGGTACGGGTCACACACACACTGACTCTTACTGGGGTACAGTTCCACACACACGGACTGTCAGTGGCGTACATGTCCCACACACACTGACTCTCACTGGGGTACAATTCCAGACACACTGACTCTCTCTAGTGTACAGTCCCACACACACTGACTCTCACTGTGGTACAGTCCCACACACACTGACGCTCACTGGGGTACAGTCCCACACACACTGACGCTCACTGGGGTACGGGTGCCACACACACTGACTGTCACTGGGGTACGGGTCCCACACACACTGACTCTCACTGGGGTACGGGTCACACTCCCACTGACTCTCACTTGGGTACAGTTGCACACACACGGACTCTCACTGGGGTACGTGTCCCACACACAATGACTCTCACTTGGGCACAGTTCCAGACACACTGACTCTCACTGGGGTACAATTCCAGACACACTGACTCTCTCTGGGGTACAGTCCCACACACACTGACTCTCACTGGGGTACAGTCCCTCACGCACTGACGCTCACTGGGGTACGGGTGCCACAGGGTGCCACACACACTGACTCTCACTGGGGTACGGGTCCCACACACACTGACTCTCACTGGGGTACGGGTCCCACACACACTGACTCTCACTGGGGTACAGTCCCACACACACACTGACTCTCACTGGGGTACGGTTCCCACACACACTGACTCTCACTGGGGTACAGTCCCACACACACACTGACTCTCACTGGGGTACGCGTCCCACACACAGTGACTCTCACTGGTGTACACTCCCACACACGCTGACTCTCACTGGGGTACAGTCCCACACACACTGACTCTCACTGGGGTACAGTCCCACACACCCTGACTCCCACTGGGGTACAGTCCCACACATACACTGACTCTCACTGGGGTACGGGTCCCACACACACCGACTCTCACTGGGATACAGTCTCACACACACTGATTCTCACTGGGGTACGGGTCCCACACACACTGACTCTCACTGGGGTACAGGTTCCACACACACTGACTCTCACTGGGGTACGGGTCCCACACACACTGACTCTCACTGGGATATGGGTCCCACACACACAGACTCTCACTGGGGTAGGGGTTCCACACACACTGACTCTCACTGGGGTACGGGTCCCACACACACTGACTCTCACTGGGGTAGGGCTCCCATATACAGTGACTCTCACTGGGGTACGGGTCTAACACACACTGACTCCTACTGGGGTACGGGTCCCACACACACTGACTCTCACTGGGATATGGGTCCCACACACACAGACTCTCACTGGGGTAGGGGTTCCACACACACTGACTCTCACTGGGGTACGGGTCCCACACACACTGACTCCCAATGGGGTACGGGTCCCACACACACTGACTCTTACTTGGGTACAGTTCCACACACACGGACTCTCAGTGGCGTACATGTCCCACACACACTGACTCTCACTGGGGTACAATTCCAGACACACTGACTCTCTCGAGGGTACAGTCCCACACACACTGACTCTCACTGGGGTACAGTCCCACACACACTGACGCTCACTGGGGTACAGTCCCACACAGACTGACGCTCACTGGGGTACGGGTGCCACACACACTGACTGTCACTGGGGTACGGGTCCCACACACACTGACACTCACTGGGGTACGGGTCACACTCCCACTGACTCTCACTGGGGTACAGTCCCACACACACACTGACTCTCACTGGGGTACGGGTCCCACACACACTGACTCACACTGGGGTACAGTCCCACACACACACTGACTCTCACTGGGGTACGGCTCACACACACAGTGACTCTCACTGGGGTACCCTCCCACACACGCTGACTCTCACTTGGGTACAGATCCACACACACGGACTCACACTGGGGTACGTGTCCCGCACACAATGACTCTCACTTGGGCACAGTTCCAGACACACTGACTCTCACTGGGGTACAATTCCAGACACACTGACTCTCTCTGGGGTACAGTCCCACACACACTGACTCTCACTGGGGTACAGTCCCACACGCACTGACGCTCACTGGGGTACGGGTGCCACAGGGTGCCACACACACTGACTCTCACTGGGGTACGGGTCCCACACACACTGACTCTCACTGGGGTACGGGTCCCACACACACTGACTCTCACTGGGGTATGGGTCCCACACACACTGACTCTCACTGGGATATGGGTCCCACACACACAGACTCTCACTGGGGTAGGGGTTCCACACACACTGACTCTCACTGGGGTACGGGTCCCACACACACTGACTCTCACTGGGGTAGGAGTCCCATATACACTGACTCTCACTGGGGTACGGGTCTAACACACACTGACTCCTACTGGGGTACGGGTCCCAGACACACTGACTCTCACTAGGGTACGGGTCCCACACACACTGACTCTCACTTGGTTACAGTCCCACACACACTGACTCCCAATGGGGTACGGGTCACACACACACTGACTCTTACTGGGGTACAGTTCCACACACACGGACTCTCAGTGGCGTACATGTCCCACACACACTGACTCTCACTGGGGTACAATTCCAGACACACTGACTCTCTCTAGGGTACAGTCCCACACACACTGACTCTCACTGTGGGACAGTCCCACACACACTGACGCTCACTGGGGTACAGTCCCACACACACTGACGCTCACTGGGGTACGGGTGCCACACACACTGACTGTCACTGGGGTACGGGTCCCACACACACTGACTCTCACTGGGGTACGGGTCACACTCCCACTGACTCTCACTGGGGTACAGTCCCACACACACACTGACTCTCACTGGGATACGGGTCCCACACTCACTGACTCTCACTGGGGTACAGTCCCACACACACACTGACTCTCACTGGGGTACGGGTCCCACACACAGTGACTCTCACTGGGGTACACTCCCACACACGCTGACTCTCACTGGGGTACAGTCCCACACACACTGACTCTCACTGCGGTACAGTCGCACACACACTGACTCTCACTGGGGTACAGTCCCACACACAAACTGACTCTCACTGGGGTACGGATCCCACACACACTGACTCTCACTGGGGTACAGTCCCACACGCACTGACTCTCACTGGCGTACAGTCCCACACACACTGACTCACACTGGGGTACAGTCCCACACGCACTGACTCTCACTGGTGTACAGACTCACACACACTGACTCTCACTGGGGTACGGGTCCCACACACACCGACTCTCACTGGGGTATGGGTCACATACACTGAATCTCACTGGGGTACGGGTCCCACACACACTGTCTCTCACTGGCGTACGGGACCCACAGGCACTGACTCTCACTGGGGTACAGTCCCACACGCACTGACTCTCACTGGGGTACGGGTCCCACACACACTGACTCTCACTGGGGTATGGGTCCCACACACACTGACTCTCACTTGGTTTCAGTCCCACACACACTGACTCCCAATGGGGTACGGGTCCCACACACACTGACTCTCACTGGGGTACAGTTCCACACACACGGACTCTCACTGGGGTACTTGTCCCACACACAATGACTCTCACTTGGGAACAGTTCCAGACACACTGACTCTCACTGGGGTATAATTCCAGACTCACTGACTCTCTCTGGTGTACAGTCCCACACACACACTGACTCTCACTGGGGTACGGGTCCCACACACAGTGACTCTCACTGGGGTACACTCCCACACACGCTGACTCTCACTGGGTACAGTCCCACACACACTGACTCTCACTGCGGTACAGTCGCACACACACTGACTCTCACTGGGGTACAGTCCCACACACAAACTGACTCTCACTGGGGTACGGGTCCCACACACACCGACTCTCACTGGGGTACAGTCTCACACAAACTGACTCTCACTGGGGTACGGGTCCCACACACACTGACTATCACTGGGGTACAGTTCCACACACACTGACTCCCACTGGGGAACTGGTCCCACACACACTGACTCTCACTTGGGTACAGTTCCACACACACGGACTCTCACTGGGGTACGTCTCCCACACACACTGACTCTCACTGGGGTACAATTCCAGACACACTGACTCTCTCTGGGATACAGTCCCACACACACTGACTCTCACTGGGGTACAGTCCCACACACACTGACGCTCACAGGGTTACAGTCTCACACGCACTGACGCTCACTGGGGTTCGGGTGCAACACACACTGACTGTCACTGGGGTACGGGTCCCACACACACTGACTCTCACTGGGGTACGGGTCCCACACACACTGACTCTCACTGGGGTACAGTCCCACACACACACTGACTCTCACTGGGGTACGGGTCCCACACACACTGACTCTCACTGGGGTACAGTCCCACACACACACTGAGTCTCACTGGGGTACGTGTCCCACACACAATGACTCTCACTTGGGCACAGTTCCAGACACACTGACTCTCACTGGGGTACAATTCCAGACACACTGACTCTCTCTGGGGTACAGTCCCACACACACTGACTCTCACTGGGGTACAGTCCCTCACGCACGGACGCTCACTGGGGTACGGGTGCCACAGGGTGCCACACACACTGACTCTCACTGGGGTACGGGTCCCACACACACTGACTCTCACTGGGGTACGGGTCCCACACACACTGACTCTCACTGGGGTACAGTCCCACACACACACTGACTCTCACTGGGGTACGGTTCCCACACACACTGACTCTCACTGGGGTACAGTCCCACACACACACTGACTCTCACTGGGGTACGCGTCCCACACACAGTGACTCTCACTGGTGTACACTCCCACACACGCTGACTCTCACTGGGGTACAGTCCCACACACACTGACTCTCACTGGGGTACAGTCCCACACACCCTGACTCCCACTGGGGTACAGTCCCACACATACACTGACTCTCACTGGGGTACGGGTCCCACACACAGTGACTCTCACTGGTGTACACTCCCACACACGCTGACTCTCACTGGGGTACAGGTTCCACACACACTGACTCTCACTGGGGTACGGGTCCCACACACACTGACTCTCACTGGGATATGGGTCCCACACACACAGACTCTCACTGGGGTAGGGGTTCCACACACACTGACTCTCACTGGGGTACGGGTCCCACACACACTGACTCTCACTGGGGTAGGGGTCCCATATACACTGACTCTCACTGGGGTACGGGACTAACACACACTGACTCCTACTGGGGTACGGGTCCCACACACACTGACTCTCACTGGGATATGGGTCCCACACACACAGACTCTCACTGGGGTAGGGGTTCCACACACACTGACTCTCACTGGGGTACGGGTCCCACACACACTGACTCCCAATGGGGTACGGGTCCCACACACACTGACTCTTACTTGGGTACAGTTCCACACACACGGACTCTCAGTGGCGTACATGTCCCACACACACTGACTCTCACTGGGGTACAATTCCAGACACACTGACTCTCTCGAGGGTACAGTCCCACACACACTGACTCTCACTGGGGTACAGTCCCACACACACTGACGCTCACTGGGGTACAGTCCCACACAGACTGACGCTCACTGGGGTACGGGTGCCACACACACTGACTGTCACGGGGGTACAGGTTCCACACACATTGACTCTCATTGGGGTACGGGTCCCACACACACTGAGTCCCACTGGGGTACAGTCCCACACACACTGACTCTCACTGGGGTATGGGTCACATACACTGAATCTCAATGGGGTACGGGTCCCACACATACTGACTCTCACTGGGGTATGGGTCCCACAGACACTGACTCTCACTAGGGTACAGTCCCACACACACTGACTCTCACTGGGGTACAGTCCCACACGCACTGACTCTCACTGGGGTACGGGTCCCACACACACTGACTCTCACTGGGGTATGGGTCCCACACACACTGACTCTCACTGGGATTTGGGTCCCACACACACTGACTCTCACTGGGCTATGGGTTCCACACACACTGACTCTCACTGGGGTACGGGTCCCACACACACTGACTCTCACTGGGGTAGGGGTCCCATATACACTGGCTCTCACTGGGATACGTGTCTAACACACACTGACTCCTACTGGGGTACGGGTCCCACACACACTGACTCTCACTAGGGTACGGGTCCCACACACACTGACTCTCACTTGGTTACAGTCCCACACACACTGACTCCCAATGGGGTCGGGTCCCACACACACTGACTCTCACTTGGGTACAGTTCCACACACACGGACTCTCACTGGGGTACGTGTCCCACACACACTGACTCTCACTGGGGTACAGTTCCAGACACACTGACTCTCTCTGGGATACAGTCCCACACACACTGACTCTCACTGGGGTACAGTCCCACACACACTGACGCTAACTGGGGTACAGTCTCACACGCACTGACGCTCACTGGGGTACGCGTGCAACACACACTGACTGTCACTGGGGTACGGGTCCCACACACACTGACTCTCACTGGGGTACGGGTCCCACACACACTGACTCTCACTGGGGTACAGTCCCACACACACACTGACTCTCACTGGGGTACGGGTCCCACACACACTGACTCTCACTGGGTTACAGTCCCACACACACACTGACTCTCACTGGGGTACGGGTCGCACACACACTGACTCTCACTAGGGTACGGGTCCCACACGCACTGACTCTCACTTGGTTACAGTCCCACACACACTGACTCCCAATGGGGTACGGGTCCCACACACACTGACTCTCACTTGGGTACAGTTCCACACACACGGACTCTCACTGGGGTACGTGTCCCACACACACTGACTCTCACTGGGGTACAATTCCAGACACACTGACTCTCTCTGGGATACAGTCCCACACACACTGACTCTCACTGGGGTACAGTCCCACACACACTGACGCTCACAGGGGTACAGTCGCACACGCACTAACGCTCACTGTGGTTCGGGTGCAACACACACTGACTGTCACTGGGGTACAGGTCCCACACACACTGACTCTCACTGGGGTACGGGTCCCACACACACTGACTCTCACTGGGGTACAGTCCCTCACACACACTGACTCTCACTGGGGTACGGGTCCCACACACACTGACTCTGACTGGGGTACGGGTCCCACACACACTGAGTCTCACTGGGGTACAGTCCCACACAAACTGACTCTCACTGGGGTATGGGTCCCACACACACTGACTCTCACTGGGGTACAGTCCCACACACACACTGACTCTCACTGGGGTACGCGTCCCACACACAGTGACTCTCACTGGTGTACACTCCCACACACGCTGACTCTCACTGGGGTACAGTCCCACACACACTGACTCTCACTGGGGTACAGTCCCACACACCCTGACTCCCACTGGGGTACAGTCCCACACATACACTGACTCTCACTGGGGTACGGGTCCCACACACACCGACTCTCACTGGGATACAGTCTCACACACACTGATTCTCACTGGGGTACGGGTCCCACACACACTGACTCTCACTGGGGTACAGGTTCCACACACACTGACTCTCACTGGGGTACGGGTCCCACAAACACTGACTCTCACTGGGATATGGGTCCCACACACACAGACTCTCACTGGGGTAGGGGTTCCACACACACTGACTCTCACTGGGGTACGGGTCCCACACACACTGACTCTCACTGGGGTAGGGGTCCCATATACACTGACTCTCACTGGGGTACGGGTCTAACACACACTGACTCCTACTGGGGTACGGGTCCCACACACACTGACTCTCACTGGGATATGGGTCCCACACACACAGACTCTCACTGGGGTAGGGGTTCCACACACACTGACTCTCACTGGGGTACGGGTCCCACACACACTGACTCCCAATGGGGTACGGGTCCCACACACACTGACTCTTACTTGGGTACAGTTCCACACACACGGACACTCAGTGGCGTACATGTCCCACACACACTGACTCTCACTGGGGTACAATTCCAGACACACTGACTCTCTCGAGGGTACAGTCCCACACACACTGACTCTCACTGGGGTACAGTCCCACACACACTGACGCTCACTGGGGTACAGTCCCACACAGACTGACGCTCACTGGGGTACGGGTGCCACACACACTGACTGTCACTGGGGTACGGGTCCCACACACACTGACACTCACTGGGGTACGGGTCACACTCCCACTGACTCTCACTGGGGTACAGTCCCACACACACACTGACTCTCACTGGGGTACGGGTCCCACACACACTGACTCACACTGGGGTACAGTCCCACACACACACTGACTCTCACTGGGGTACGGGTCCCACACACAGTGACTCTCACTGGGGTACCCTCCCACACACGCTGACTCTCACTTGGGTACAGATCCACACACACGGACTCTCACTGGGGTACGTGTCCCACACACAATGACTCTCACTTGGGCACAGTTCCAGACACACTGACTCTCACTGGGGTACAATTCCAGACACACTGACTCTCTCTGGGGTACAGTCCCACACACACTGACTCTCACTGGGGTACAGTCCCACACGCACTGACTCTCACTGGGGTACGGGTCCCACACACACTGACTCTCACTGGGGTACGGGTCCCACACACACTGACTCTCACTGGGGTATGGGTCCCACACACACTGACTCTCACTGGGATATGGGTCCCACACGCACAGACTCTCACTGGGGTAGGGGTTCCACACACACTGACTCTCACTGGGGTACGGGTCCCACACACACTGACTCTCACTGGGGTAGGAGTCCCATATACACTGACTCTCACTGGGGTACGGGTCTAACACACACTGACTCCTACTGGGGTACGGGTCCCAGACACACTGACTCTCACTAGGGTACGGGTCCCACACACACTGACTCTCACTTGGTTACAGTCCCACACACACTGACTCCCAATGGGGTACGGGTCACACACACACTGACTCTTACTGGGGTACAGTTCCACACACACGGACTCTCAGTGGCGTACATGTCCCACACACACTGACTCTCACTGGGGTACAATTCCAGACACACTGACTCTCTCTAGGGTACAGTCCCACACACACTGACTCTCACTGTGGGACAGTCCCACACACACTGACGCTCACTGGGGTACAGTCCCACACACACTGACGCTCACTGGGGTACGGGTGCCACACACACTGACTGTCACTGGGGTACGGGTCCCACACACACTGACTCTCACTGGGGTACGGGTCACACTCCCACTGACTCTCACTGGGGTACAGTCCCACACACACACTGACTCTCACTGGGGTACGGGTCCCACACTCACTGACTCTCACTGGGGTACAGTCCCACACACACACTGACTCTCACTGGGGTACGGGTCCCACACACAGTGACTCTCACTGGGGTACACTCCCACACACGCTGACTCTCACTGGGGTACAGTCCCACACACACTGACTCTCACTGCGGTACAGTCGCACACACACTGACTCTCACTGGGGTACAGTCCCACACACAAACTGACTCTCACTGGGGTACGGATCCCACACACACTGACTCTCACTGGGGTACAGTCCCACACGCACTGACTCTCACTGGCGTACAGTCCCACACACACTGACTCACACTGGGGTACAGTCCCACACGCACTGACTCTCACTGGTGTACAGACTCACACACACTGACTCTCACTGGGGTACGGGTCCCACACACACCGACTCTCACTGGGGTATGGGTCACATACACTGAATCTCACTGGGGTACGGGTCCCACACACACTGTCTCTCACTGGCGTACGGGACCCACAGGCACTGACTCTCACTGGGGTACAGTCCCACACGCACTGACTCTCACTGGGGTACGGGTCCCACACACACTGACTCTCACTGGGGTATGGGTCCCACACACACTGACTCTCACTTGGTTTCAGTCCCACACACACTGACTCCCAATGGGGTACGGGTCCCACACACACTGACTCTCACTGGGGTACAGTTCCACACACACGGACTCTCACTGGGGTACTTGTCCCACACACAATGACTCTCACTTGGGAACAGTTCCAGACACACTGACTCTCACTGGGGTATAATTCCAGACTCACTGACTCTCTCTGGTGTACAGTCCCACACACACACTGACTCTCACTGGGGTACGGGTCCCACACACAGTGACTCTCACTGGGGTACACTCCCACACACGCTGACTCTCACTGGGTACAGTCCCACACACACTGACTCTCACTGCGGTACAGTCGCACACACACTGACTCTCACTGGGGTACAGTCCCACACACAAACTGACTCTCACTGGGGTACGGGTCCCACACACACCGACTCTCACTGGGGTACAGTCTCACACAAACTGACTCTCACTGGGGTACGGGTCCCACACACACTGACTATCACTGGGGTACAGTTCCACACACACTGACTCCCACTGGGGAACGGGTCCCACACACACTGACTCTCACTTGGGTACAGTTCCACACACACGGACTCTCACTGGGGTACGTCTCCCACACACACTGACTCTCACTGGGGTACAATTCCAGACACACTGACTCTCTCTGGGATACAGTCCCACACACACTGACTCTCACTGGGGTACAGTCCCACACACACTGACGCTCACAGGGTTACAGTCTCACACGCACTGACGCTCACTGGGGTTCGGGTGCAACACACACTGACTGTCACTGGGGTACGGGTCCCACACACACTGACTCTCACTGGGGTACGGGTCCCACACACACTGACTCTCACTGGGGTACAATCCCACACACACACTGACTCTCACTGGGGTACGGGTCCCACACACACTGACTCTCACTGGGGTACAGTCCCACACACACACTGACTCTCACTGGGGTACGTGTCCCACACACAATGACTCTCACTTGGGCACAGTTCCAGACACACTGACTCTCACTGGGGTACAATTCCAGACACACTGACTCTCTCTGGGGTACAGTCCCACACACACTGACTCTCACTGGGGTACAGTCACTCACGCACTGACGCTCACTGGGGTACGGGTGCCACAGGGTGCCACACACACTGACTCTCACTGGGGTACGGGTCCCACACACACTGACTCTCACTGGGGTACGGGTCCCACACACACTGAGTCTCACTGGGGTACAGTCCCACACACACACTGACTCTCACTAGGGTACGGTTCCCACACACACTGACTCTCACTGGGGTACAGTCCCACACACACACTGACTCTCACTGGGGTACGCGTCCCACACACAGTGACTCTCACTGGTGTACACTCCCACACACGCTGACTCTCACTGGGGTACAGTCCCACACACACTGACTCTCACTGGGGTACAGTCCCACACACCCTGACTCCCACTGGGGTACAGTCCCACACATACACTGACTCTCACTGGGGTACGGGTCCCACACACACCGACACTCACTGGAATGCAGTCTCACACACACTGATTCTCACTGGGGTATGGGTCCCACACACACTGACTCTCACTGGGGTACAGGTTCCACACACACTGACTCTCACTGGGGTACGGGTCCCACACACACTGACTCTCACTGGGATATGGGTCCCACACACACAGACTCTCACTGGGGTAGGGGTTCCACACACACTGACTCTCACTGGGGTACGGGTCCCACACACACTGACTCTCACTGGGGTAGGGGTCCCTTATACACTGACTCTCACTGGGGTACGGGTCTAACACACACTGACTCCTACTGGGGTACGGGTCCCACACACACTGACTCTCACTGGGATATGGGTCCCACACACACAGACTCTCACTGGGGTAGGGGTTCCACACACACTGACTCTCACTGGGGTACGGGTCCCACACACACTGACTCCCAATGGGGTACGGGTCCCACACACACTGACTCTTACTTGGGTACAGTTCCACACACACGGACTCTCAGTGGCGTACATGTCCCACACACACTGACTCTCACTGGGGTACAATTCCAGACACACTGACTCTCTCGAGGGTACAGTCCCACACACACTGACTCTCACTGGGGTACAGTCCCACACACACTGACGCTCACTGGGGTACAGTCCCACACAGACTGACGCTCACTGGGGTACGGGTGCCACACACACTGACTGTCACTGGGGTACAGGTTCCACACACATTGACTCTCATTGGGGTACGGGTCCCACACACACTGAGTCCCACTGGGGTACAGTCCCACACACACTGACTCTCACTGGGGTATGGGTCACATACACTGAATCTCAATGGGGTACGGGTCCCACACATACTGACTCTCACTGGGGTATGGGTCCCACAGACACTGACTCTCACTAGGGTACAGTCCCACACACACTGACTCTCACTGGGGTACAGTCCCACACGCACTGACTCTCACTGGGGTACGGGTCCCACACACACTGACTCTCACTGGGGTATGGGTCCCACACACACTGACTCTCACTGGGATTTGGGTCCCACACACACTGACTCTCACTGGGCTATGGGTTCCACACACACTGACTCTCACTGGGGTACGGGTCCCACACACACTGACTCTCACTGGGGTAGGGGTCCCATATACACTGGCTCTCACTGGGATACGTGTCTAACACACACTGACTCCTACTGGGGTACGGGTCCCACACACACTGACTCTCACTAGGGTACGGGTCCCACACACACTGACTCTCACTTGGTTACAGTCCCACACACACTGACTCCCAATGGGGTAAGGGTCCCACACACACTGACTCTCACTTGGGTACAGTTCCACACACACGGACTCTCACTGGGGTACGTGTCCCACACACACTGACTCTCACTGGGGTACAGTTCCAGACACACTGACTCTCTCTGGGATACAGTCCCACACACACTGACTCTCACTGGGGTACAGTCCCACACACACTGACGCTCACTGGGGTACAGTCTCACACGCACTGACGCTCACTGGGGTACGCGTGCAACACACACTGACTGTCACTGGGGTACGGGTCCCACACACACTGACTCTCACTGGGGTACGGGTCCCACACACACTGACTCTCACTGGGGTACAGTCCCACACACACACTGACTCTCACTGGGGTACGGGTCCCACACACACTGACTCTCACTGGGTTACAGTCCCACACACACACTGACTCTCACTGGGGTACGGGTCGCACACACACTGACTCTCACTAGGGTACGGGTCCCACACGCACTGACTCTCACTTGGTTACAGTCCCACACACACTGACTCCCAATGGGGTACGGGTCCCACACACACTGACTCTCACTTGGGTACAGTTCCACACACACGGACTCTCACTGGGGTACGTGTCCCACACACACTGACTCTCACTGGGGTACAATTCCAGACACACTGACTCTCTCTGGGATACAGTCCCACACACACTGACTCTCACTGGGGTACAGTCCCACACACACTGACGCTCACAGGGGTACAGTCGCACACGCACTAACGCTCACTGTGGTTCGGGTGCAACACACACTGACTGTCACTGGGGTACAGGTCCCACACACACTGACTCTCACTGGGGTACGGGTCCCACACACACTGACTCTCACTGGGGTACAGTCCCTCACACACACTGACTCTCACTGGGGTACGGGTCCCACACACACTGACTCTCACTGGGGTACGGGTCCCACACACACTGAGTCTCACTGGGGTACAGTCCCACACAAACTGACTCTCACTGGGGTATGGGTCCCACACACACTGACTCTCACTGGGGTACGGGTCCCACACACACTGAGTCTCACTGGGGTACAGTCCCACACAAACTGACTCTCACTGGGGTATGGGTCACATACACTGAATCTCACTGGGGTACGGATCCCACACACACTGACTCTCACTGGGTTGCAGTCCCACACACACACTGACTCTCACTGGTGTACGGGTCCCACACGCAGTGACTCCCACTGGGGTACACTCCCACACACGCTGACTTTCACTGGGGTACAGTCCCACACACACTGACTCTCACTGGGGTACAGTCCCACACACCCTGACTCTCACTGGGGTACAGTCCCACACACACCGACTCTCATTGGGGTACAGTCTCACACACACTGACTCTCACTGGGGTACGGGTCCCACACACACTGACTCTCACTGGGGTATGGGTCCCACACACACAGACTTTCACTGGGGTATGGGTTCCACACACACTGAGTCTCACTGGGGTATGGGTCCCACACACACTGACTCTCACTGGGGTAGGGGTCCCATATACACTGACTCTCAATGGGGTATGGGTCTAACACACACTGACTCCTACTGGGGTACGGGTCCCACACACACTGACTCTCACTTGCTTACAGTCCCACACACACTGACTCCCAATGGGGTACGGGTCCCACACACACTGACTCTCACTTGGGTACATTTCCACACACACGGACTCTCACTGGGGCTCGTGTCCCACACACACTGACTCTCACTGGGGTACAATTCCAGACACACTGACTCTCTCTGGGGTACAGTCCCACACACACTGACTCTCACTGGTGTACAGCCCCACACACACTGACTCTCACTGGGGTATGGGTCCCACACACACTGACTGTCACTGGGGCACGGGTCCCACACACGCTGACTCTCACTGGGGTACGGGTCCCACGCACACTGACTCTCACTGGGGTACAATTCCAGACACACTGACTCTCACTGGGGTAAGGGTCCCACACACACTGACTCTCACTGGGGTACGGTTCCCACACACACTGACTCTCACTGGGGTACAGTCCCACACACACACTGACTCTCACTGGGGTACGGGTCCCACACACACTGACTCTCACTGGGGTACAGTCCCACACACACACTGACCCTCACTGGGGTACGGGTCCCACACACAGTGACTCTCACTTGGGTACACTCCCACACACGCTGACTCTCACTGGGGTACAGTCCCTCACACCCTGTCTCTCACTGGGGTACAGTCCCACACACCCTGACTCTCACTGGGGTACAGTCCCACACACACACTGACTCTCACTGGGGTACGGGTCCCACACACACCGACTCTCACTGGGGTACAGTCTCACACACACTGACTCTCACTGGCGTACGTATCCCACACACACTGACTCTCAATGGGGTACGGGTTCCACACACACTGACTCTCACTGGCGTATGGGTCCCACACACACTGACTCTCACTGGGGTACAGTTCCACACACACTGACTCTCACTGGGGTACAGTCCCACACGCACTGACTCTCACTGGTGTACAGTGCCACACACACTGACTCTCACTGGGGTACGGGTTCCACACACACTTACTCTCACTGGGATATGGGTCCCACACACACAGACTTTCACTGGGGTATGGGTTCCACACACACTGTGTCTCACTGGGGTAT
The DNA here is from genome assembly GCA_026770705.1 of Isurus oxyrinchus. NCBI lineage: Eukaryota > Metazoa > Chordata > Chondrichthyes > Lamniformes > Lamnidae > Isurus > Isurus oxyrinchus. Next base: position 192,101,837 of record JANJGN010000006.1, on the reverse strand, counting down.
GGGTCCCACAGACACTGACTCTCACTGGGGTAGGGATCCCATATACACTGACTCTCACCGGGGTATCGGTCTAACACACACTGACTTCTTCTGGGGTATGGGTCCCACACACACTGTCTCTCACTAGGGTACGGGTCCCACACACACTGACTCTCACTTGGGTACATTTCCACACCCACGGACTCTCACTGGGGCTCGTGTCCCACACACACTGACTCTCACTGGGGTACAATTCCAGACACACTGACTCTCTCTGGAGTACAGTCCCACACACACTGACTCTCACTGGGGTACAGCCCCACACACACTAAAACTCACTTGGGTACGGGTGCCACACACACTGACTGTCACTGGGGTACGGGTCCCACACACACTGACTCTCACTGGGGTACGGGTCCCACTCACACTGACTCTCACTGGGGTACGGGTCCCACACACACTTACTCTCACTGGGGTACAATTCCAGACACACTGACTCTCACTGGGGTAAGGGTCCCACACACACTGACTCTCACTGGGGTACGGTTCCCACACACACTGACTCTCACTGGGGTACAGTCCCACACACCCTGACTCTCACTGGGGTACAGTCCCACACACACACTGACTCTCACTGGGGTACGGGTCCCACACACACCGACTCTCACTGGGGTACAGACTCACACACACTGACTCTCACTGGGGTAGGGGTCCCATATAAACTGACTCTCACTGGGGTACGGGTCTAACACACACTGACTCCTACTGGGGTACGGGTTCCACACACACTGACTCTCACTGGCGTATGGGTCCCACACACACTGACTCTCACTGGGGTACAGTCCCACACACACTGACTCTCACTGGGGTACAGGTCCACACACACTGACTCTCACTGGGGTACAGTCCCACACGCACTGACTCTCACTGGTGTACAGTCCCACACACACTGACTCTTACTGGTGTACAGGTGCCACACAAACTGAATGTCACTGGGGTACGGGTCCCACACACACTGACTCTCACTGGGGTACGGGTCCCACACACACTGACTCTCACTGGGGTACAGTCCCACACACACACTGACTCTCACTGGAGTACGGGTCCCACACACACTGACTCTCACTGGGGTACAGTCCCACACAAACTGACTCTCACTGGGGTATGGGTCACATACACTGAATCTCACTGGGGTACGGATCCCACACACACTGACTCTCACTGGGTTACAGTCCCACACACACACTGACTCTCACTGGTATACGGGTCCCACACGCAGTGACTCCCACTGGGGTACACTCCCACACACGCTGACTTTCACTGGGGTACAGTCCCACACACACTGACGCTCACTGGGGTACAGTCCCACACACCCTGACTCTCACTGGGGTACACTCCCACACACACCGACTCTCATTGGGGTACAGTCTCACACACACTGACTCTCACTGGGGTACGGGTCCCACACACACTGACTCTCACTGGGGTATGGGTCCCACACACACAGACTTTCACTGGGGTATGGGTTCCACACACACTGAGTCTCACTGGGGTATGGGTCCCACACACACTGACTCTCACTGGGGTAGGGGTCCCATATACACTGACTCTCAATGTGGTATGGGTCTAACACACACTGACTCCTACTGGGGTACGGGTCCCACACACACTGACTCTCACTTGCTTACAGTCCCACACACACTGACTCCCAATGGGGTACGGGTCCCACACACACTGACTCTCACTTGGGTACATTTCCACACACACGGACTCTCACTGGGGCTCGTGTCCCACACACACTGACTCTCACTGGGGTACAATTCCAGACACACTGACTCTCTCTGGGGTACAGTCCCACACACACTGACTCTCACTGGTGTACAGCCCCACACACACTGACTCTCACTGGGGTATGGGTCCCACACACACTGACTGTCACTGGGGCACGGGTCCCACACACGCTGACTCTCACTGGGGTACGGGTCCCACGCACACTGACTCTCACTGGGGTACAATTCCAGACACACTGACTCTCACTGGGGTAAGGGTCCCACACACACTGACTCTCACTGGGGTACGGTTCCCACACACACTGACTCTCACTGGGGTACAGTCCCACACACACACTGACTCTCACTGGGGTACGGGTCCCACACACACTGACTCTCACTGGGGTACAGTCCCACACACACACTGACCCTCACTGGGGTACGGGTCCCACACACAGTGACTCTCACTTGGGTACACTCCCACACACGCTGACTCTCACTGGGGTACAGACCCTCACACCCTGTCTCTCACTGGGGTACAGTCCCACACACCCTGACTCTCACTGGGGTACAGTCCCACACACACACTGACTCTCACTGGGGTACGGGTCCCACACACACCGACTCTCACTGGGGTACAGTCTCACACACACTGACTCTCACTGGCGTACGTATCCCACACACACTGACTCTCAATGGGGTACGGGTTCCACACACACTGACTCTCACTGGCGTATGGGTCCCACACACACTGACTCTCACTGGGGTACAGTTCCACACACACTGACTCTCACTGGGGTACAGTCCCACACGCACTGACTCTCACTGGTGTACAGTGCCACACACACTGACTCTCACTGGGGTACGGGTTCCACACACACTGACTCTCACTGGGATATGGGTCCCACACACACAGACTTTCACTGGGGTATGGGTTCCACACACACTGTGTCTCACTGGGGTATGGGTCCCACACACACTGACTCTCACTGGGGTAGGGATCCCATATACACTGACTCTCACCGGGGTATGGGTCTAACACACACTGACTCCTACTGGGGTACGGGTCCCACACACACTGACTCTCACTTGGGTACATTTCCACACCCACGGACTCTCACTGGGGCTCGTGTCCCACACACACTGACTCTCACTGGGGTACAATTCCAGACACACTGACTCTCTCTGGAGTACAGTCCCACACACACTGACTCTCACTGGGGTACAGCCCCACACACACTAAAACTCACTTGGGTACGGGTGCCACACACACTGACTGTCACTGGGGTACGGGTCCCACACACACTGACTCCTACTGGGGTACGGGTCCCACACACACTGACTCTCACTTGCTTACAGTCCCACACACACTGACTCCCAATGGGGTACGGGCCCCACACACACTGACTCTCACTTGGGTACATTTCCACACACACGGACTCTCACTGGGGCTCGTGTCCCACACACACTGACTCTCACTGGGGTACAATTCCAGACACACTGACTCTCTCTGGGGTACAGTCCCACACACACTGACTCTCACTGGTGTACAGCCCCACACACACTGACTCTCACTGGGGTATGGGTCCCACACACACTGACTGTCACTGGGGCACGGGTCCCACACACGCTGACTCTCACTGGGGTACGGGTCCCACGCACACTGACTCTCACTGGGGTACAATTCCAGACACACTGACTCTCACTGGGGTAAGGGTCCCACACACACTGACTCTCACTGGGGTACGGTTCCCACACACACTGACTCTCACTGGGGTACAGTCCCACACACACACTGACTCTCACTGGGGTACGGGTCCCACACACACTGACTCTCACTGGGGTACAGTCCCACACACACACTGACCCTCACTGGGGTACGGGTCCCACACACAGTGACTCTCACTTGGGTACACTCCCACACACGCTGACTCTCACTGGGGTACAGACCCTCACACCCTGTCTCTCACTGGGGTACAGTCCCACACACCCTGACTCTCACTGGGGTACAGTCCCACACACACACTGACTCTCACTGGGGTACGGGTCCCACACACACCGACTCTCACTGGGGTACAGTCTCACACACACTGACTCTCACTGGCGTACGTATCCCACACACACTGACTCTCAATGGGGTACGGGTTCCACACACACTGACTCTCACTGGCGTATGGGTCCCACACACACTGACTCTCACTGGGGTACAGTTCCACACACACTGACTCTCACTGGGGTACAGTCCCACACGCACTGACTCTCACTGGTGTACAGTGCCACACACACTGACTCTCACTGGGGTACGGGTTCCACACACACTGACTCTCACTGGGATATGGGTCCCACACACACAGACTTTCACTGGGGTATGGGTTCCACACACACTGTGTCTCACTGGGGTATGGGTCCCACACACACTGACTCTCACTGGGGTAGGGATCCCATATACACTGACTCTCACCGGGGTATGGGTCTAACACACACTGACTCCTACTGGGGTACGGGTCCCACACACACTGACTCTCACTTGGGTACATTTCCACACCCACGGACTCTCACTGGGGCTCGTGTCCCACACACACTGACTCTCACTGGGGTACAATTCCAGACACACTGACTCTCTCTGGAGTACAGTCCCACACACACTGACTCTCACTGGGGTACAGCCCCACACACACTAAAACTCACTTGGGTACGGGTGCCACACACACTGACTGTCACTGGGGTACGGGTCCCACACACACTGACTCTCACTGGGGTACGGGTCCCACTCACACTGACTCTCACTGGGGTACGGGTCCCACACACACTTACTCTCACTGGGGTACAATTCCAGACACACTGACTCTCACTGGGGTAAGGGTCCCACACACACTGACTCTCACTGGGGTACGGTTCCCACACACACTGACTCTCACTGGGGTACAGTCCCACACACCCTGACTCTCACTGGGGTACAGTCCCACACACACACTGACTCTCACTGGGGTACGGGTCCCACACACACCGACTCTCACTGGGGTACAGTCTCACACACACTGACTCTCACTGGGGTAGGGGTCCCATATAAACTGACTCTCACTGGGGTACGGGTCTAACACACACTGACTCCTACTGGGGTACGGGTTCCACACACACTGACTCTCACTGGCGTATGGGTCCCACACACACTGACTCTCACTGGGGTACAGTCCCACACACACTGACTCTCACTGGGGTACAGTTCCACACACACTGACTCTCACTGGGGTACAGTCCCACACGCACTGACTCTCACTGGTGTACAGTCCCACACACACTGACTCTTACTGGTGTACAGGTGCCACACAAACTGAATGTCACTGGGGTACGGGTCCCACACACACTGACTCTCACTGGGGTACGGGTCCCACACACACTGACTCTCACTGGGGTACAGTCCCACACACACACTGACTCTCACTGGAGTACGGGTCCCACACACACTGACTCTCACTGGGGTACAGTCCCACACACACACTGACCCTCACTGGGGTACGGGTCCCACACACAGTGACTCTCACTGGGGTACACTCCCACACACGCTGAATCTCACTGGGGTACAGTCCCTCACACCCTGACTCTCACTGGGGTACAGTCCCACACACCCTGACTCTCACTGGGGTACAGTCCCACACACACACTGACTCTCACTGGGGTACGGGTCCCACACACACCGACTCTCACTGGGGTACAGTCTCACACACACTGACTCTCACTGGGGTACGTATCCCACACACACTGACTCTCACTGGGGTACGGGTTCCACACACACTGACTCTCACTGGGGTGTGGGTCCCACACACAATGACTCTCACTGGGGTACAGTCCCACACACACTGACTCTCACTGGGGTACAGTTCCACACACACTGACTCTCACTTGGGTACAGTCCCACACGCACTGACTCTCACTGGTGTACTGTCCCACACACACTGACTCTTACTGGTGTACAGGTGCCACACAAACTGAATGTCACTGTGGTACGGGTCCCACACACACTGACTCTCACTGGGGTACGGGTCTCACACACACTGACTCTCACTGGGGTACAGTCCCACACACACTGACTCTCAATGGGGTACGGGTCCCACTCACACTGACTGTCACTGGGGTACGGGTCCCACACACACTGACTCTCAATGGGGTACAGTCCCACACACACTGACTCTCACTGGGGTACAGTCCCACACGCACACTGACTCTCACTGGGGTACGGGTCCCACACACACTGACTCTCACTGGGGTACAGTCCCACACACACTGACTCCCACTGGGGTACGGGTCCCACACACACTGACTCTCACTGTGGTACTGTTCCACACACACTGACTCTCACTGGGGTACGGGCCCACACACACTGACTCTCACTGGGGTACGGGTTCCACACACACTGACTCTCACTGGGGTACAATCCCACACACACTGACTCTCACTGGGGTACGGATCCCACACACACTTACTCTCACTGGGGTACAATTCCAGACACACTGACTCTCACTGGGGTAAGGGTCCCACACACACTGACTCTCACTGGGGTACGTTCCCACACACACTGACTCTCACTGGGGTACAGTCCCACACACCCTGACTCTCACTGGGGTACAGTCCCACACACACACTGACTCTCACTGGGGTACGGGTCCCACACACACCGACTCTCACTGGGGTACAGTCTCACACACACTGACTCTCACTGGGGTAGGGGTCCCATATAAACTGACTCTCACTGGGGTACGGGTCTAACACACACTGACTCCTACTGGGGTACGGGTTCCACACACACTGACTCTCACTGGCGTATGGGTCCCACACACACTGACTCTCACTGGGGTACAGTCCCACACACACTGACTCTCACTGGGGTACAGTTCCACACACACTGACTCTCACTGGGGTACAGTCCCACACGCACTGACTCTCACTGGTGTACAGTCCCACACACACTGACTCTTACTGGTGTACAGGTGCCACACAAACTGAATGTCACGGGGTACGGGTCCCACACACACTGACTCTCACTGGGGTACGGGTCCCACACACACTGACTCTCACTGGGGTACAGTCACACACACACACTGACTCTCACTGGAGTACGGGTCCCACACACACTGACTCTCACTGGGGTACAGTCCCACACACACACTGACCCTCACTGGGGTACGGGTCCCACACACAGTGACTCTCACTGGGGTACACTCCCACACACGCTGAATCTCACTGGGGTACAGTCCCTCACACCCTGACTCTCACTGGGGTACAGTCCCACACACCCTGACTCTCACTGGGGTACAGTCCCACACACACACTGACTCTCACTGGGGTACGGGTCCCACACACACCGACTCTCACTGGGGTACAGTCTCACACACACTGACTCTCACTGGGGTACGTATCCCACACACACTGACTCTCACTGGGGTACGGGTTCCACACACACTGACTCTCACTGGGGTGTGGGTCCCACACAAACTGACTCTCACTGGGGTACAGTCCCACACACACTGACTCTCACTGGGGTACAGTTCCACACACACTGACTCTCACTTGGGTACAGTCCCACACGCACTGACTCTCACTGGTGTACTGTCCCACACACACTGACTCTTACTGGTGTACAGGTGCCACACAAACTGAATGTCACTGTGGTACGGGTCCCACACACACTGACTCTCACTGGGGTACGGGTCTCACACACACTGACTCTCACTGGGGTACAGTCCCACACACACTGACTCTCAATGGGGTACGGGTCCCACTCACACTGACTCTCACTGGGGTACGGGTCCCACACACACTGACTCTCAATGGGGTACAGTCCCACACACACTGACTCTCACTGGGGTACAGTCCCACACGCACACTGACTCTCACTGGGGTACGGGTCCCACACACACTGACTCTCACTGGGGTACAGTCCCACACACACTGACTCCCACTGGGGTACGGGTCCCACACACACTGACTCACACTGTGGTACTGTTCCACACACACTGACTCTCACTGGGGTACGGGCCCACACACACTGACTCTCACTGGGGTACGGGTTCCACACACACTGACTCTCACTGGGGTACAATCCCACACACACTGACTCTCACTGGGGTACGGGTCCCACACACACTGACTCTCACTGGGGTACGGGTCCCACACACACTGACGCTCACTGGGGTGCAGTCCCACACACACTGACTCTCACTGGGGTAAGGGTCACACACACACTGACTCTCACTGGGGTACGGGTCCCACACACACTGACTCTCACTGGGGTACGGGTCCCACACACACTGACTCTCACTGGGGGACAGGTTCCACACACACTGACTCTCACTGGGGTATGGGTCCCACACACACTGATTCTCACTGGGGTACAGTCCCACACACACTGACTCTCACTAGGGTACGGGTCCCACACACACTGACTCTCACTTGGTTACAGTCCCACACACACTGACTCCCAATGAGGTACGGGTCCCACACACACTGACTCTCACTGGGGTACAGTTCCACACACACGGACTCTCACTGGGGTACGTGTCCCACACACACTGACTCTCACTGGAGTACAAATCCAGACACACTGACTCTCTCTGGGGTACAGTCCCACACACACTGACTCTCACTGGGGTACAGTCCCACACACACTGACGCTCACTTGGGTACAGTCCCACACACACTGACGCTCACTGGGGTACGGGTGCAACACACACTGACGGTCACTGGGGTACGGGTCCCACACACACTGACTCTCACTGGGGTACGGGTCCCACACACACTGACTCTCACTGGGGTACAGTCCCACACACGCACTGACTCTCACTGGGGTACGGGTCCCACACACACTGACTCTCACTGGGGTACAGTCCCACACACACACTGACTCTCACTGGGGTACGGGTCCCACACACAGTGACTCTCACTGGGGTACACTCCCACACACGCTGACTCTCACTGGGGTACAGTCCCACACACACTGACTCTCACTGGGGTACAGTCGCACACACACTGACTCTCACTGGGGTACAGTGCCACACACAAACTGACTCTCACTGGGGTACGGGTCCCACACACACCGACTCTCACTGGGGTACAGTCTCACGCACACTGACTCTCACTGGGGTACGGGTCCCACACACACTGACTCTCACTGGGGTACAGTTCCACACACAATGACTCCCACTGGGGTACCTTTCCCACACACTCTGACTCTCACTGGGGTACAGTCCCACACGCACTGACTCTCACTGGGGTACGGGTCCCACACACACTGACTCTCACTGGGGTACGGGTCCCACACACACTGACTCTCACTGGGGTACAGTCCCACACGCACTGACTCTCACTGGCGTACAGTCCCACACACACTGACTCTCACTGGGGTACAGTCCCACACGCACTGACTCTCACTGGCGTACAGTCCCACACACACTGACTCACACTGGGGTACAGTCCCACACGCACTGACTCTCACTGGTGTACAGACTCACACACACTGACTCTCACTGGGGTACGGGTCCCACACACACTGACTCTCACTGGGGTATGGGTCACATACACTGAATCTCAATGGAGTACGGGTCCCACACACACTGTCTCTCACTGGCGTACGGGTCCCACAGGCACTGACTCTCACTGGGGTACAGTCCCACACGCACTGACTCTCACTGGGGTACGGGTCCCACACACACTGGCTCTCACTGGGGACGGGTCTAACACACACTGACTCCTACTGGGGTACGGGTCCCACACACACTGACTCTCACTAGGGTACAGGTCCCACACACACTGACTCTCACTTGGTTACAGTCCCACACACACTGACTCCCAATGGGGTACGGGTGCCACACACCCTGACTCTCACTGGGGTACAGTTCCACACACACGGACTCTCACTGGGGTACTTATCCCACACACAATGACTCTCACTTGGGTACAGTTCCAGACACACTGACTCTCACTGGGGTACAATTCCAGACACACTGACTCTCTCTGGGGTACAGTCCCACACACACTGACTCTCACTGGGGTACAGTCCCACACACACTGACGCTCACTGGGGTACGGGTGCCACACACACTGACTGTCACTGGGGCACGGGTCCCACACACACTGACTCTCACTGGGGTGCAGTCCCACACACACTGACTCTCGCTGGGGTAGAGTCCCACACACACTGACTCTCACTGGGATATGGGTCCCACACACACAGACTTTCACTGGGGTATGGGTTCCACACACACTGTGTCTCACTGGGGTATGGGTCCCACACACACTGACTCTCACTGGGGTAGGGATCCCATATACACTGACTCTCACCGGGGTATGGGTCTAACACACACTGACTCCTACTGGGGTACGGGTCCCACACACACTGACTCTCACTTGGGTACATTTCCACACCCACGGACTCTCACTGGGGCTCGTGTCCCACACACACTGACTCTCACTGGGGTACAATTCCAGACACACTGACTCTCTCTGGAGTACAGTCCCACACACACTGACTCTCACTGGGGTACAGCCCCACACACACTAAAACTCACTTGGGTACGGGTGCCACACACACTGACTGTCACTGGGGTACGGGTCCCACACACACTGACTCTCACTGGGGTACGGGTCCCACTCACACTGACTCTCACTGGGGTACGGGTCCCACACACACTTACTCTCACTGGGGTACAATTCCAGACACACTGACTCTCACTGGGGTAAGGGTCCCACACACACTGACTCTCACTGGGGTACGGTTCCCACACACACTGACTCTCACTGGGGTACAGTCCCACACACCCTGACTCTCACTGGGGTACAGTCCCACACACACACTGACTCTCACTGGGGTACGGGTCCCACACACACCGACTCTCACTGGGGTACAGTCTCACACACACTGACTCTCACTGGGGTACGTATCCCACACACACTGACTCTCACTGGGGTACGGGTTCCACACACACTGACTCTCACTGGGGTGTGGGTCCCACACAAACTGACTCTCACTGGGGTACAGTCCCACATACACTGACTCTCACTGGGGTACAGTTCCACACACACTGACTCTCACTTGGGTACAGTCCCACACGCACTGACTCTCACTGGTGTACTGTCCCACACACACTGACTCTTACTGGTGTACAGGTGCCACACAAACTGAATGTCACTGTGGTACGGGTCCCACACACACTGACTCTCACTGGGGTACGGGTCTCACACACACTGACTCTCACTGGGGTACAGTCCCACACACACTGACTCTCAATGGGGTACGGGTCCCACTCACACTGACTCTCACTGGGGTACGGGTCCCACACACACTGACTCTCAATGGGGTACAGTCCCACACACACTGACTCTCACTGGGGTACAGTCCCACACGCACACTGACTCTCACTGGGGTACGGGTCCCACACACACTGACTCTCACTGGGGTACAGTCCCACACACACTGACTCCCACTGGGGTACGGGTCCCACACACACTGACTCACACTGTGGTACTGTTCCACACACACTGACTCTCACTGGGGTACGGGCCCACACACACTGACTCTCACTGGGGTACGGGTTCCACACACACTGACTCTCACTGGGGTACAATCCCACACACACTGACTCTCACTGGGGTACGGGTCCCACACACACTGACTCTCACTGGGGTACGGGTCCCACACACACTGACGCTCACTGGGGTGCAGTCCCACACACACTGACTCTCACTGGGGTAAGGGTCACACACACACTGACTCTCACTGGGGTACGGGTCCCACACACACTGACTCTCACTGGGGTACGGGTCCCACACACACTGACTCTCACTGGGGGACAGGTTCCACACACACTGACTCTCACTGGGGTATGGGTCCCACACACACTGATTCTCACTGGGGTACAGTCCCACACACACTGACTCTCACTAGGGTACGGGTCCCACACACACTGACTCTCACTTGGTTACAGTCCCACACACACTGACTCCCAATGAGGTACGGGTCCCACACACACTGACTCTCACTGGGGTACAGTTCCACACACACGGACTCTCACTGGGGTACGTGTCCCACACACACTGACTCTCACTGGAGTACAAATCCAGACACACTGACTCTCTCTGGGGTACAGTCCCACACACACTGACTCTCACTGGGGTACAGTCCCACACACACTGACGCTCACTTGGGTACAGTCCCACACACACTGACGCTCACTGGGGTACGGGTGCAACACACACTGACGGTCACTGGGGTACGGGTCCCACACACACTGACTCTCACTGGGGTACGGGTCCCACACACACTGACTCTCACTGGGGTACAGTCCCACACACGCACTGACTCTCACTGGGGTACGGGTCCCACACACACTGACTCTCACTGGGGTACAGTCCCACACACACACTGACTCTCACTGGGGTACGGGTCCCACACACAGTGACTCTCACTGGGGTACACTCCCACACACGCTGACTCTCACTGGGGTACAGTCCCACACACACTGACTCTCACTGGGGTACAGTCGCACACACACTGACTCTCACTGGGGTACAGTGCCACACACAAACTGACTCTCACTGGGGTACGGGTCCCACACACACCGACTCTCACTGGGGTACAGTCTCACGCACACTGACTCTCACTGGGGTACGGGTCCCACACACACTGACTCTCACTGGGGTACAGTTCCACACACAATGACTCCCACTGGGGTACCTTTCCCACACACTCTGACTCTCACTGGGGTACAGTCCCACACGCACTGACTCTCACTGGGGTACGGGTCCCACACACACTGACTCTCACTGGGGTACGGGTCCCACACACACTGACTCTCACTGGGGTACAGTCCCACACGCACTGACTCTCACTGGCGTACAGTCCCACACACACTGACTCTCACTGGGGTACAGTCCCACACGCACTGACTCTCACTGGCGTACAGTCCCACACACACTGACTCACACTGGGGTACAGTCCCACACGCACTGACTCTCACTGGTGTACAGACTCACACACACTGACTCTCACTGGGGTACGGGTCCCACACACACTGACTCTCACTGGGGTATGGGTCACATACACTGAATCTCAATGGAGTACGGGTCCCACACACTCTGTCTCTCACTGGCGTACGGGTCCCACAGGCACTGACTCTCACTGGGGTACAGTCCCACACGCACTGACTCTCACTGGGGTACGGGTCCCACACACACTGGCTCTCACTGGGGACGGGTCTAACACACACTGACTCCTACTGGGGTACGGGTCCCACACACACTGACTCTCACTAGGGTACAGGTCCCACACACACTGACTCTCACTTGGTTACAGTCCCACACACACTGACTCCCAATGGGGTACGGGTGCCACACACCCTGACTCTCACTGGGGTACAGTTCCACACACACGGACTCTCACTGGGGTACTTATCCCACACACAATGACTCTCACTTGGGTACAGTTCCAGACACACTGACTCTCACTGGGGTACAATTCCAGACACACTGACTCTCTCTGGGGTACAGTCCCACACACACTGACTCTCACTGGGGTACAGTCCCACACACACTGACGCTCACTGGGGTACGGGTGCCACACACACTGACTGTCACTGGGGCACGGGTCCCACACACACTGACTCTCACTGGGGTGCAGTCCCACACACACTGACTCTCGCTGGGGTAGAGTCCCACACACACTGACTCTCACTGGGATATGGGTCCCACACACACAGACTTTCACTGGGGTATGGGTTCCACACACACTGTGTCTCACTGGGGTATGGGTCCCACACACACTGACTCTCACTGGGGTAGGGATCCCATATACACTGACTCTCACCGGGGTATGGGTCTAACACACACTGACTCCTACTGGGGTACGGGTCCCACACACACTGACTCTCACTTGGGTACATTTCCACACCCACGGACTCTCACTGGGGCTCGTGTCCCACACACACTGACTCTCACTGGGGTACAATTCCAGACACACTGACTCTCTCTGGAGTACAGTCCCACACACACTGACTCTCACTGGGGTACAGCCCCACACACACTAAAACTCACTTGGGTACGGGTGCCACACACACTGACTGTCACTGGGGTACGGGTCCCACACACACTGACTCTCACTGGGGTACGGGTCCCACTCACACTGACTCTCACTGGGGTACGGGTCCCACACACACTTACTCTCACTGGGGTACAATTCCAGACACACTGACTCTCACTGGGGTAAGGGTCCCACACACACTGACTCTCACTGGGGTACGGTTCCCACACACACTGACTCTCACTGGGGTACAGTCCCACACACCCTGACTCTCACTGGGGTACAGTCCCACACACACACTGACTCTCACTGGGGTACGGGTCCCACACACACCGACTCTCACTGGGGTACAGTCTCACACACACTGACTCTCACTGGGGTAGGGGTCCCATATAAACTGACTCTCACTGGGGTACGGGTCTAACACACACTGACTCCTACTGGGGTACGGGTTCCACACACACTGACTCTCACTGGCGTATGGGTCCCACACACACTGACTCTCACTGGGGTACAGTCCCACACACACTGACTCTCACTGGGGTACAGTTCCACACACACTGACTCTCACTGGGGTACAGTCCCACACGCACTGACTCTCACTGGTGTACAGTCCCACACACACTGACTCTTACTGGTGTACAGGTGCCACACAAACTGAATGTCACTGGGGTACGGGTCCCACACACACTGACTCTCACTGGGGTACGGGTCCCACACACACTGACTCTCACTGGGGTACAGTCCCACACACACACTGACTCTCACTGGAGTACGGGTCCCACACACACTGACTCTCACTGGGGTACAGTCCCACACGCACACTGACCCTCACTGGGGTACGGGTCCCACACACAGTGACTCTCACTGGGGTACACTCCCACACACGCTGAATCTCACTGGGGTACAGTCCCTCACACCCTGACTCTCACTGGGGTACAGTCCCACACACCCTGACTCTCACTGGGGTACAGTCCCACACACACACTGACTCTCACTGGGGTACGGGTCCCACACACACCGACTCTCACTGGGGTACAGTCTCACACACACTGACTCTCACTGGGGTACGTATCCCACACACACTGACTCTCACTGGGGTACGGGTTCCACACACACTGACTCTCACTGGGGTGTGGGTCCCACACACACTGACTCTCACTGGGGTACAGTCCCACACACACTGACTCTCACTGGGGTACAGTTCCACACACACTGACTCTCACTTCGGTACAGTCCCACACGCACTGACTCTCACTGGTGTACAGTCCCACACACACTGACTCTTACTGGTGTACAGGTGCCACACAAACTGAATGTCACTGTGGTACGGGTCCCACACACACTGACTCTCACTGGGGTACGGGTCTCACACACACTGACTCTCACTGGGGTACAGTCCCACACACACTGACTCTCAATGGGGTACGGGTCCCACTCACACTGACTCTCACTGGGGTACGGGTCCCACACACACTGACTCTCAATGGGGTACAGTCCCACACACACTGACTCTCACTGGGGTACAGTCCCACACGCACACTGACTCTCACTGGGGTACGGGTCCCACACACACTGACTCTCACTGGGGTACAGTCCCACACACACTGACTCCCACTGGGGTACGAGTCCCACACACACTGACTCTCACTGTGGTACTGTTCCACACACACTGACTCTCACTGGGGTACGGGCCCACACACACTGACTCTCACTGGGGTACGGGTTCCACACACACTGACTCTCACTGGGGTACAATCCCACACACACTGACTCTCACTGGGGTACGGGTCCCACACACACTGACTCTCACTGGGGTACGGGTCCCACACACACTGACGCTCACTGGGGTGCAGTCCCACACACACTGACTCTCACTGGGGTAAGGGTCACACACACACTGACTCTCACTGGGGTACGGGTCCCACACACACTGACTCTCACTGGGGTACGGGTCCCACACACACTGACTCTCACTGGGGTACGGGTCCCACACACACTGACTCTCACTGGGGTACAGTCCCACACACACTGACTCCCACTGGGGTACGAGTCCCACACACACTGACTCTCACTGTGGTACTGTTCCACACACACTGACTCTCACTGGGGTACGGGCCCACACACACTGACTCTCACTGGGGTACGGGTTCCACACACACTGACTCTCACTGGGGTACAATCCCACACACACTGACTCTCACTGGGGTACGGGTCCCACACACACTGACTCTCACTGGGGTACGGGTCCCACACACACTGACGCTCACTGGGGTGCAGTCCCACACACACTGACTCTCACTGGGGTAAGGGTCACACACACACTGACTCTCACTGGGGTACGGGTCCCACACACACTGACTCTCACTGGGGTACGGGTCCCACACACACTGACTCTCACTGGGGGACAGGTTCCACACACACTGACTCTCACTGGGGTATGGGTCCCACACACACTGATTCTCACTGGGGTACAGTCCCACACACACTGACTCTCACTAGGGTACGGGTCCCACACACACTGACTCTCACTTGGTTACAGTCCCACACACACTGACTCCCAATGAGGTACCGGTCCCACACACACTGACTCACACTGGGGTACAGTTCCACACACACGGACTCTCACTGGGGTACGTGTCCCACACACACTGACTCTCACTGGAGTACAAATCCAGACACACTGACTCTCTCTGGGGTACAGTCCCACACACACTGACTCTCACTGGGGTACAGTCCCACACACACTGACGCTCACTTGGGTACAGTCCCACACACACTGACGCTCACTGGGGTACGGGTGCAACACACACTGACTGTCACTGGGGTACGGGTCCCACACACACTGACTCTCACTGGGGTACGGGTCCCACACACACTGACTCTCACTGGGGTACAGTCCCACACGCACACTGACTCTCACTGGGGTACGGGTCCCACACACACTGACTCTCACTGGGGTACAGTTCCACACACACTGACTCCCACTGGGGTACCTTTCCCACACACTCTGACTCTCACTGGGGTACAGTCCCACACGCACTGACTCTCACTGGGGTACGGGTCCCACACACACTGACTCTCACTGGGGTACGGGTCCCACACACACTGACTCTCACTGGGGTACAGTCCCACACGCACTGACTCTCACTGGCGTACAGTCCCACACACACTGACTCACACTGGGGTACAGTCCCACACGCACTGACTCTCACTGGTGTACAGACTCACACACACTGACTCTCACTGGGGTACGGGTCCCACACACACTGACTCTCACTGGGGTATGGGTCACATGCACTGAATCTCAATGGAGTACGGGTCCCACACACACTGTCTCTCACTGGCGTACGGGTCCCACAGGCACTGACTCTCACTGGGGTACAGTCCCACACGCACTGACTCTCACTGGGGTACAGGTCCCACACACACTGGCTCTCACTGGGGTACGGGTCTAACACACACTGACTCCTACTGGGGTACGGGTCCCACACACACTGACTCTCACTAGGGTACAGGTCCCACACACACTGACTCTCACTTGCTTACAGTCCCACACACACTGACTCCCAATGGGGTACGTTTGCCACACACCCTGACTCTCACTGGGGTACAGTTCCACACACACGGACTCTCACTGGGGTACTTGTCCCACATACAATGACTCTCACTTGGGTACAGTTCCAGACACACTGACTCTCACTGGGGTACAATTCCAGACACACTGACTCTCTCTGGGGTACAGTCCCACACACACTGACTCTCACTGGGGTACAGTCCCACACACACTGACGCTCACTGGGGTACGGGTGCCACACACACTGACTGTCACTGGGGCACGGGTCCCACACACACTGACTCTCACTGGGGTACAGTCCCACACACACTGACTCTCGCTGGGGTACAGTCCCACACACACTGACTCACACTGGGGTACAGTCCCACACGCACTGACGCTCACTGGGGTACGGTTTCCACACACACTGACTCTCACTGGGGTACAATTCCAGACACACTGACTCTTTCTGGGGTACAGTCCCACACACACTGACTCTCACTGGGGTACAGTCCCACACACACTGACGCTCACTGGGGTACGTGTGCCACACACACTGACTGTCACTGGGGTACGGGTCCCACACACACTGACTCTCACTGGGGTACGGGTCCCAATCAGACTGACTCTCACTGGGGTACAATTCCATACACACTGACTCTCACTGGGGTACGGGTCCCACACACACTGACTCTCACTCGGGAACGGGTCCCACACACACTGACTCTCACTGGGGTACAGTCCCACACACACACTGACTCTCACTGGGGTACGGGTCCCACACACACTGACTCTCACTGGGGTACAGTCCCACACACACACTGACCCTCACTGGGGTACGGGTCCCACACACACTGACTCTCACTGGGGTACAGTCCCACACACCCTCACTCTCACTGGGGTACAGTCCCACACACACACTGACTCTCACTGGGGTACGGGTCCCACACACACCGACTCTCACTGGGGTACAGTCTCACACACACTGACTCTCACTGGGGTACGGGTCCCACACACACTGACTCTCACTGGGGTACAGGTTCCACACACATTGACTCTAACTGGGGTACGGGTCCCACACACACTGAGTCTCACTGGGGTACAGTCCCACACACACTGACACTCACTGGGTTATGGGTCACATACACTGAATCTCAATGGGGTACGGGTCCCACACACACTGACTCTCACTGGGGTACGGGTCCCACAGACACTGACTCTCACTAGGGTACAGTCCCACACACACTGACTCTCACTGGGGTACAATACCACACGCACTGACTCTCACTGGGGTACGGGTCCCACACACACTGACTCTCACTGGGGTATGGGTCCCACACACACTGACTCTCACTGGGATTTGGGTCCCACACACACAGACTCTCACTGGGCTATGGGTTCCACACACACTGACTCTCACTGGGGTACGGGTCCCACACACACTGACTCTCACTGGGGTAGGGGTCCCATATACAATGGTTCTCACTGGGATACGTGTCTAACACACACTGACTCCTACTGGGGTACGGGTCCCACACACACTGACTCTCACTAGGGTACGGGTCCCACACACACTGACTCTCACTTGGTTACAGTCCCACACACACTGACTCCCAATTGGGTACGGGTCCCACACACACTGACTCTCACTTGGGTACAGTTCCACACACACGGACTCTCACTGGGGTACGTGTCCCACACACACTGACTCTCACTGGGGTACAATTCCAGACACACTGACTCTCTCTGGGATACAGTCCCACACACACTGACGCTCACTGGGGTACAGTCTCACACGCACTGACGCTCACTGGGGTACGGGTGCAACACACACTGACTGTCACTGGGGTACGGGTCCCACACACACTGACTCTCACTGGGGTACGGGTCCCACACACACTGACTCTCACTGGGGTACAGTCCCACACACACACTGACTCTCACTGGGGTACGGGTCCCACACACACTGACTCTCACTGGGTTACAGTCCCACACACACACTGACTCTCACTGGGGTACGGGTCGCACACACACTGACTCTCACTAGGGTACGGGTCCCACACGCACTGACTCTCACTTGGTTACAGTCCCACACACACTGACTCCCAATGGGGTACGGGTGCCACACACACTGACTCTCACTTGGGTACAGTTCCACACACACGGACTCTCACTGGGGTACGTGTCCCACACACACTGACTCTCACTGGGGTACAATTCCAGACACACTGACTCTCTCTGGGATACAGTCCCACACACACTGACTCTCACTGGGGTACAGTCCCACACACACTGACGCTCACAGGGGTACAGTCTCACACGCACTAACGCTCACTATTGTTCGGGTGCAACACACACTGACTGTCACTGGGGTACGGGTCCCACACACACTGACTCTCACTGGGGTACGGGTCCCACCCACACTGACTCTCACTGGGGTACAGTCCCTCACACACACTGACTCTCACTGGGGTACGGGTCCCACACACACTGACTCTCACTGGGTTACAGTCCCACACACACACGGACTCTCACTGGGGTACGGGTCCCACACACAGTGACTCTCACTGGGGTACACTCCCACGCACGCTGACTCTCACTGGGGTACAGTCCCACACACACTGACTCTCACTGGGGTACAGTCCCACACACCCTGACTCTCACTGGGGTACAGTCCCACACACACCGACTCTCTCTGGGGTACAGTCTCACACACACTGACTCTCACTGGGGTACGGGTCCCACACACACTGACTCTCACTGGGGTACGGGTCCCACACACACTGAGTCTCACTGGGGTACAGTCCCACACAAACTGACTCTCACTTGGGTATGGGTCACATACACTGAATCTCACTGGGGTACGGATCCCACACACACTGACTCTCACTGGGTTACAGTCCCACACACACACTGACTCTCACTGGTGTACGGGTCCCACACGCAGTGACTCCCACTGGGGTACACTCCCACACACGCTGACTTTCACTGGGGTACAGTCCCACACACACTGACTCTCACTGGGGTACAGTCCCACACACCCTGACTCTCACTGGGGTACAGTCCCACACACACCGACTCTCATTGGCGTACAGTCTCACACACACTGACTCTCACTGGGGTACGGGTCCCACACACACTGACTCTCACTGGGGTACGGGTTCCACACACACTGACTCTCACTGGGATATGGGTCCCACACACACAGACTTTCACTGGGGTATGGGTTCCACACACACTGAGTCTCACTGGGGTATGGGTCCCACACACACTGACTCTCACTGGGTTAGGGGTCCCATATACACTGACTCTCAATGGGGTATGGGTCTAACACACACTGACTCCTACTGGGGTACGGGTCCCACACACACTGACTCTCACTTGCTTACAGTCCCACACACACTGACTCACACTGGGGTACAGTCCCACACACACTGACTCACACTGGGGAACAGTCCCACACACACTGACTCCCAATGGGGTACGGGTCCCACACACACTGACTCTCACTTGGGTACATTTCCACACACACGGACTCTCACTGGGGCTCGTGTCCCACACACACTGACTCTCACTGGGGTACAATTCCAGACACACTGACTCTCACTGGGGTACAGTCCCACACACACTGACTGTCACTGGGGCACGGGTCCCACACACACTGACTCTCACTGGGGTACGGGTCCCACTCACACTGACTCTCACTGGGGTACGGGTCCCACGCACACTGACTCTCACTGGGGTACAATTCCAGACACACTGACTCTCACTGGGGTACGGTTCCCACACACACTGACTCTCACTGGGGTACAGTCCCACACACACACTGACTCTCACTGGGGTACGGGTCCCACACACACTGACTCTCACTGGGGTACGGTCCCACACACTCTGACTCTCACTGGGTAACGGTCCCACACACACTGACTGTCACTGGGGTACGGTCCCACACACACTGATTCTCACTGGGGTACGGTTCCCACACACACTGACTCTCACTGGGGTACAGTCCCACACACACACTGACTCTCACTGGGGTACGGGTCCCACACACACTGACTCTCACTGGGGTACAGTCCCACACACACACTGACCCTCACTGGGGTACGGGTCCCACACACAGTGACTCTCACTTGGGTACACTCCCACACACGCTGACTCTCACTGGGGTACAGTCCCTCACACCCTGTCTCTCACTGGGGTACAGTCCCACACACCCTGACTCTCACTGGGGTACAGTCCCACACACACACTGACTCTCACTGGGGTACGGGTCCCACACACACCGACTCTCACTGGGGTACAGTCTCACACACACTGACTCTCACTGGCGTACGTATCCCACACACACTGACTCTCAATGGGGTACGGGTTCCACACACACTGACTCTCACTGGCGTATGGGTCCCACACACACTGACTCTCACTGGGGTACAGTTCCACACACACTGACTCTCACTGGGGTACAGTCCCACACGCACTGACTCTCACTGGTGTACAGTGCCACACACACTGACTCTCACTGGGTTACGGGTTCCACACACACTGACTCTCACTGGGATATGGGTCCCACACACACAGACTTTCACTGGGGTATGGGTTCCACACACACTGTGTCTCACTGGGGTATGGGTCCCACACACACTGACTCTCACTGGGGTAGGGGTCCCATATACACTGACTCTCACCGGGGTATGGGTCTAACACACACTGACTCCTACTGGGGTATGGGTCCCACACACACTGTCTCTCACTAGGGTACGGGTCCCACACACACTGACTCTCACTTGGGTACATTTCCACACCCACGGACTCTCACTGGGGCTCGTGTCCCACACACACTGACTCTCACTGGGGTACAATTCCAGACACACTGACTCTCTCTGGAGTACAGTCCCACACACACTGACTCTCACTGGGGTACAGCCCCACACACACTAAAGCTCACTTGGGTACGGGTGCCACACACACTGACTGTCACTGGGGTACGGGTCCCACACACACTGACTCTCACTGGGGTACGGGTCCCACTCACACTGACTCTCACTGGGGTACGGGTCCCACACACACTTACTCTCACTGGGGTACAATTCCAGACACACTGACTCTCACTGGGGTAAGGGTCCCACACACACTGACTCTCACTGGGGTACGGTTCCCACACACACTGACTCTCACTGGGGTGCAGTCCCACACACACACTGACTCTCACTGGGGTACGGGTCCCACACACACTGACTCTCACTGGGGTACAGTCCCACACACACACTGACCCTCACTGGGGTACGGGTCCCACACACAGTGACTCTCACTTGGGTACACTCCCACACACGCTGACTCTCACAGGGATACAGTCCCTCACACCCTGACTCTCACTGGGGTACAGTCCCACACACCCTGACTCTCACTGGGGTACAGTCCCACACACACACTGACTCTCACTGGGGTACGGGTCCCACACACACCGACTCTCACTGGGGAACAGTCTCACACACACTGACTCTCACTGGCGTACGTATCCCACACACACTGACTCTCAATGGGGTACGGGTTCCACACACACTGACTCTCACTGGCGTATGGGTCCCACACACACTGACTCTCACTGGGGTACAGTCCCACACACACTGACTCTCACTGGGGTACAGTTCCACACACACTGACTCTCACTGGGGTACAGTCCCACACGCACTGACTCTCACTGGTGTACAGTCCCACACACACTGACTCTTACTGGTGTACAGGTGCCACACAAACTGAATGTCACTGGGGTACGGGTCCCACACACACTGACTCTCACTGGGGTACGGGTCCCACACACACTGACTCTCACTGGGGTACAGTCCCACACACACACTGACTCTCACTGGAGTACGGGTCCCACACACACTGACTCTCACTGGGGTACAGTCCCACACACACGCTGACCCTCACTGGGGTACGGGTCCCACACACAGTGACTCTCACTGGGGTACACTCCCACACACGCTGAATCTCACTGGGGTACAGTCCCTCACACCATGACTCTCACTGGGGTACAGTCCCACACACCCTGACTCTCACTGGGGTACAGTCCCACACACACACTGACTCTCACTGGGGTACGGGTCCCACACACACCGACTCTCACTGGGGTACAGTCTCACACACACTGACTCTCACTGGGGTACGTATCCCACACACACTGACTCTCACTGGGGTACGGGTTCCACACACACTGACTCTCACTGGGGTACAGTCCCACACACACTGACTCTCACTGGGGTACAGTTCCACACACACTGACTCTCACTGGGGTACAGTCCCACACACACTGACTCCCACTGGGGTACGGGTCCCACACACACTGATTCTCACTGTGGTACTGTTCCACACACACTGACTCTCACTGGGGTACGGGCCCACACACACTGACTCTCACTGGGGTACGGGTTCCACACACACTGACTCTCACTGGGGTACAATCCCACACACACTGACTCTCACTGGGGTACGGGTCCCACACACACTGACTCTCACTGGGGTACGGGTCCCACACACACTGACTCTCACTGGGGTGCAGTCCCACACACACTGACTCTCACTGGGGTAAGGGTCACACACACACTGACTCTCACTGGGGTACGGGTCCCACACACACTGACTCTCACTGGGGTACGGGTCCCACACACACTGACTCTCACTGGGGTACAGTCTCACACACACTGACTCTCACTGGGGTACGGGTCCCACACACACTGATTCTCACTGGGGTACAGTCCCACACACACTGACTCTCACTAGGGTACGGGTCCCACACACACTGACTCTCACTTGGTTACAGTCCCACACACACTGACTCCCAATGAGGTACGGGTCCCACACACACTGGCTCTCACTGGGGTACAGTTCCACACACACGGACTCTCACTGGGGTACGTGTCCCACACACACTGAGTCTCACTGGAGTACAAATCCAGACACAATGACTCTCTCTGGGGTACAGTCCCACACACACTGACTCTCACTGGGGTACAGTCCCACACACACTGACGCTCACTTGGGTACAGTCCCACACACACTGACGCTCACTGGGGTACGGGTGCAACACACACTGACTGTCACTGGGGTACGGGTCCCACACACACTGACTCTCACTGGGGTACGGGTCCCACACACACTGACTCTCACTGGGGTACAGTCCCACACACACACTGACTCTCACTGGGGTACGGGTCCCACACACACTGACTCTCACTGGGGTACAGTCCCACACACACACTGACTCTCACTGGGGTACAGTGCCACACACAAACTGACTCTCACTGGGGTACGGGTCCCACACACACTGACTCTCACTGGGGTACAGTCTCACGCACACTGACTCTCACTGGGGTACGGGTCCCACACACACTGACTCTCACTGGGGTACAGTTCCACACACACTGACTCCCACTGGGGTACCTTTCCCACACACTCTGACTCTCACTGGGGTACAGTCCCACACGCACTGACTCTCACTGGGGTACGGGTCCCACACACACTGACTCTCACTGGGGTACGGGTCCCACACACACTGACTCTCACTGGGGTACAGTCCCACACGCACTGACTCTCACTGGGGTACAGTCCCACACACACTGACTCTCACTGGTGTACAGACTCACACACACTGACTCTCACTGGGGTACGGGTGCCACACACACTGACTGTCACTGGGGCACGGGTCCCACACACACTGACTCTCACTGGGGTACAGTCCCACACACACTGACTCTCGCTGGGGTACAGTCCCACAAACACTGACTCACACTGGGGTACAGTCCCACACGCACTGACGCTCACTGGGGTACGGGTCCCACACACACTGACTCTCACTGGGGTACAATTCCAGACACACTGACTCTTTCTGGGGTACAGTCCCACACACACTGACTCTCACTGGGGTACAGTCCCACACACACTGACGCTCACTGGGGTACGTGTGCCACACACACTGACTGTCACTGGGGTACGGGTCCCACACACACTGACTATCACTGGGGTACGGGTCCCAATCACACTGACTCTCACTGGGGTACAATTCCATACACACTGACTCTCACTGGGGTACGGGTCCCACACACACTGACTCTCACTCGGGTACGGGTCCCACACACACTGACTCTCACTGGGGTACAGTCCCACACACACTGACTCTCACTGGTGTACGGGTCCCACACACACTGACTCTCACTGGGGTACAGTCCCACACACACACTGACCCTCACTGGGGTACGGGTCCCACACACACTGACTCTCACTGGGGTACAGTCCCACACACCCTGACTCTCACTGGGGTACAGTCCCACACACACACTGACTCTCACTGGGGTACGGGTCCCACACACACCGACTCTCACTGGGGTACAGTCTCACACACACTTACTCTCACTGGGGTACGGGTCCCACACACACTGACTCTCACTGGGGGACAGGTTCCACACACATTGACTCTCACTGCGGTACGGGTCCCACACACACTGAGTCTCACTGGGGTACAGTCCCACACACACTGACTCTCACTGGGGTATGGGTCACATACACTGAATCTCAATGGGGTACGGGTCCCACACACACTGACTCTCACTGGGGTACGGGTCCCACAGACACTGACTCTCACTAGGGTACAGTCCCACACACACTGACTCTCACTGGGGTACAGTCCCACACGCACTGACTCTCACTGGGGTACGGGTCCCACACACACTGACTCTCACTGGGGTATGGGTCCCACACACACTGACTCTCACTGGGATTTGGGTCCCACACACACAGACTCTCACTGGGCTATGGGTTCCACACACACTGACTCTCACTGGGGTACGGGTCCCACACACACTGACTCTCACTGGGGTAGGGGTCCCATATACACTGGCTCTCACTGGGATACGTGTCTAACACACACTGACTCCTACTGGGGTACAGGTCCCACACACACTGACTCTCACTAGGCTACGGGTCCCACACACACTGACTCTCACTTGGTTACAGTCCCACACACACTGACTCCCAATGGGGTACAGGTCCCACACACACTGACTCTCACTTGGGTACAGTTCCACACACACGGACTCTCACTGGGGTACGTGTCCCACACACACTGACTCTCACTGGGGTACAATTCCAGACACACTGACTCTCTCTGGGATACAGTCCCACACACACTGACTCTCACTGGGGTACAGTCCCACACACACTGACGCTCACTGGGGTACAGTCTCACACGCACTGACGCTCACTGGGGTACGGGTGCAACACACACTGACTGTCACTGGGGTACGGGTCCCACACACACTGACTCTCACTGGGGTACGGGTCCCACACACTCTGACTCTCACTGGGGTACAGTCCCACACACACACTGACTCTCACTGGGGTACGGGTCCCACACACACTGACTCTCACTGGGTTACAGTCCCACACACACACTGACTCTCACTGGGGTACGGGTCGCACACACACTGACTCTCACTAGGGTACGGGTCCCACACGCACTGACTCTCACTTGGTTACAGTCCCACACACACTGACTCCCAATGGGGTACGGGTCCCACACACACTGACTCTCACTTGGGTACAGTTCCACACACACGGACTCTCACTGGGGTACGTGTCCCACACACACTGACTCTCACTGGGGTACAATTCCAGACACACTGACTCTCTCTGGGATACAGTCCCACACACACTGACTCTCACTGGGGTACAGTCCCACACACACTGATGCTCACAGGGGTACAGTCTCACACGCACTAACGCTCACTGTGGTTCGGGTGCAACACACACTGACTGTCACTGGGGTACGGGTCCCACACACACTGACTCTCACTGGGGTATGGGTCCCACACACACTGACTCTCACTGGGGTACAGTCCCACACACACACTGACTTTCACTGGGGTACGGGTCCCACACACACTGACTCTCACTGGGTTACAGTCCCACACACACACTGACTCTCACTGGGGTACGGGTCCCACACACAGTGACTCTCACTGGGGTACACTCCCACGCACGCTGACTCTCACTGGGGTACAGTCCCACACACACTGACTCTCACTGGGGTACAGTCCCACACACCCTGACTCTCACTGGGGTACAGTCCCACACACACCGACTCTCTCTGGGGTACAGTCTCACACACACTGACTCTCACTGGGGTACGGGTCCCACACACACTGACTCTCACTGGGGTACTGGTCCCACACACACTGAGTCTCACTGGGGTACAGTCCCACACAAACTGACTCTCACTGGGGTATGGGTCACATACACTGAATCTCACTGGGGTACGGATCCCACACACACTGACTCTCACTGGGTTACAGTCCCACACACACACTGACTCTCACTGGTGTACGGGTCCCACACGCAGTAACTCCCACTGGGGTACGGGTCCCACACACACTGACTCTCACTGGGGTACACTCCCACACACGCTGACTTTCACTGGGGTGCAGTCCCACACACACTGACTCTCACTGGGGTACAGTCCCACACACCCTGACTCTCACTGGGGTACACTCCCACACACGCTGACTTTCACTGGGGTGCAGTCCCACACACACTGACTCTCACTGGGGTACAGTCCCACACACCCTGACTCTCACTGGGGTACACTCCCACACACGCTGACTTTCACTGGGGTACAGTCCCACACACACTGACTCTCACTGGGGTACGGGTCCCACACACACACTGACTCGCACTGGGGTACAGTCCCACACACACCGACTCTCATAGGGGTACAGTCTCACACACACTGACTCTCACTGGGGTACGGGTCCCACACACACTGACTCTCACAGGGGTACGGGTCCCACACACACTGACTCTCACTGGGGTACAGTCCCACACACACACTGAAGCTCACTTGGGTACGGGTCCCACACACACTGACTCTCACTGGGGTACGGGTCCCACTCACACTGACTCTCACTGGGGTACGGGTCCCACACACACTGACTCTCACTGGGGTAAGGGTCCCACACACACTGACTGTCACTGGGGTACGGGTCCCACACACACTGACTCTCACTGGGGTACGGGTCCCACACACACTGACTCTCACTGGGGTACGGGTCCCACACACACTGACTCTCACTGGGGTACAATTCCAGACACACTGACTCTCACTGGGGTAAGGGTCCCACACACACTGACTCTCACTGGGGTACGGTTCCCACACACACTGACTCTCACTGGGGTACAGTCCCACACACACACTGACTCTCACTGGGGTACGGGTCCCACACACACTGACTCTCACTGGGGTACAGTCCCACACACACACTGACCCTCACTGGGGTACGGGTCCCACACACAGTGACTCTCACTTGGGTACACTCCCACACACGCTGACTCTCACTGGGGTACAGTCCCTCACACCCTGTCTCTCACTGGGGTAGAGTCCCACACACCCTGACTCTCACTGGGGTACAGTCCCACACACACACTGACTCTCACTGGGGTACGGGTCCCACACACACCAACTCTCACTGGGGTACAGTCTCACACACACTGACTCTCACTGGCGTACGTATCCCACACACACTGACTCTCAATGGGATACGGGTTCCACACACACTGACTCTCACTGGCGTATGGGTCCCACACACACTGACTCTCACTGGGGTACAGTTCCACACACACTGACTCTCACTGGGGTACAGTCCCACACGCACTGACTCTCACTGGTGTACAGTGCCACACACACTGACTCTCACTGGGGTACGGGTTCCACACACACTGACTCTCACTGGGATATGGGTCCCACACACACAGACTTTCACTGGGGTATGGGTTCCACACACACTGGGTATCACTGGGGTATGGGTCCCACACACACTGACTCTCACTGGGGTAGGGGTCCCATATACACTGACTCTCACCGGGGTATGGGTCTAACACACACTGACTCCTACTGGGGTACGGGTCCCACACACACTGTCTCTCACTAGGGTGCGTGTCCCACACACACTGACTCTCACTTGGGTACATTTCCACACCCACGGACTCTCACTGGGGCTCGTGTCCCACACACACTGACTCTCACTGGGGTACAATTCCAGACACACTGACTCTCTCTGGGGTACAGTCCCACACACACTGACTCTCACTGGGGTACAGCCCCACACACACTAAAGCTCACTTGGGTACGGGTGCCACACACACTGACTGTCACTGGGGTACGGGTCCCACACACACTGACTCTCACTGGGGTACGGGTCCCACTCACACTGACTCTCACTGGGGTACGGGTCCCACACACACTGACTCTCACTGGGGTACAATTCCAGACACACTGACTCTCACTGGGGTAAGGGTCCCACACACACTGACTCTCACTGGGGTACGGTTCCCACACACACTGACTCTCACTGGGGTGCAGTCCCACACACACACTGACTCTCACTGGGGTACGGGTCCCACACACACTGACTCCTACTGGGGTACGGGTCCCACACACACTGACTCTCACTAGGGTACAGGTCCCACACACACTGACTCTCACTTGGTTACAGTCCCACACACACTGACTCCCAATGGGGTACGGGTGCCACACACACTGACTCTCACTGGGGTACAGTTCCACACACACGGACTCTCACTGGGGTACTAGTCCCACACACAATGACTCTCACTTGGGTACAGTTCCAGACACACTGACTCTCACTGGGGTACAATTCCAGACACACTGACTCTCTTTGGGGTGCAGTCCCATACACACTGACTCTCACTGGGGTACAGTCCCACACACACTGACGCTCACTGGGGTACGGGTGCCACACACACTGACTGTCACTGGGGCACGTGTCCCACACACACTGACTCTCACTGGGGTACAGTCCCACACACACTGACTCTCGCTGGGGTACAGTCCCACACACACTGACTCACACTGGGGTACAGTCCCACACGCACTGACGCTCACTGGGGTACGGGTCCCACACACACTGACTCTCACTGGGCTACAATTCCAGACATACTGACACTTTCTGGGGTACAGCCCCACACACACTGACTCTCACTGGGGTACAGTCCCACACACACTGACGCTCACTGGGGTACGTGTGCCACACACACTGACTGTCACTGGGGTACGGGTCCCACACACACTGACTATCACTGGGGTACGGGTCCCAATCACACTGACTCTCACTGGGGTACAATTCCATACACACTGACTCTCACTGGGGTACGGGTCCCACACACACTGACTCTCACTCGGGTACGGGTCCCACACACACTGACTCTCACTGGGGTACAGTCCCACACACACACTGACTCTCACTGGGGTATGGGTGCCACACACACTGACTCTCACTGGGGTACAGTCCCACACACACACTGACCCTCACTGGGGTACGGGTCCCACACACACTGACTCTCACTGGGGTACAGTCCCACACACCCTGACTCTCACTGGGGTACAGTCCCACACACACACTGACTCTCACTGGAGTACGGGTCCCACACACACCGACTCTCACTGGGGTACAATCTCACACACACTGACTCTCACTGGGGTACGGGTCCCACACACACTGACTCTCACTGGGGTACAGGTTCCAACACATTGACTCTCACTGGGGTACGGGTCCCACACACACTGAGTCTCACTGGGGTACAGTCCCACACACACTGACTCTCACTGGGGTATGGGTCACATACACTGAATCTCAATGGGGTACGGGTCCCACACACACTGACTCTCACTGGGGTACGGGTCCCACAGACACTGACTCTCACTAGGGTACAGTCCCACACACACTGACTCTCACTGGGGTACAGTCCCACACGCACTGACTCTCACTGGGTCACGGGTCCCACACACACTGACTCTCACTGGGGTATGTGTCCCACACACACTGACTCTCACTGGGATTTGGGTCCCACACACACAGACTCTCACTGGGCTATGGGTTCCACACACACTGACTCTCACTGGGGTACGGGTCCCACACACACTGACTCTCACTGGGGTAGGGGTCCCATATACACTGGCTCTCACTGGGATACGTGTCTAACACACACTGACTCCTACTGGGGTACGGGTCCCACACACACTGACTCTCACTAGGGTACGGGTCCCACACACACTGACTCTCACTTGGTTACAGTCCCTCACACACTGACTCCCAATGGGGTACAGGTCCCACACACACTGACTCTCACTTGGGTACAGTTCCACACACACGGACTCTCACTGGGGTACGTGTCCCACACACACTGACTCTCACTGGGGTACAATTCCAGACACACTGACTCTCTCTGGGATACAGTCCCACACACACTGACTCTCACTGGGGTACAGTCCCACACACACTGACGCTCACTGGGGTACAGTCTCACACGCACTGACGCTCACTGGAGTACGGGTGCAACACACACTGACTGTCACTGGGGTACGGGTCCCACACACACTGACTCTCACTGGGGTACGGGTCCCACACACACTGACTCTCACTGGGGTACAGTCCCACACACACACTGACTCTCACTGGGGTACGGGTCCCACACACACTGACTCTCACTGGGTTACAGTCCCACACACACACTGACTCTCACTGGGGTACGGGTCGCACACACACTGACTCTCACTAGGGTACGGGTCCCACACGCACTGACTCTCACTTGGTTACAGTCCCACACACACTGACTCCCAATGGGGTATGGGTCCCACACACACTGACTCTCACTTGGGTACAGTTCCACACACACGGACTCTCACTGGGATACAGTCCCACACACACTGACTCTCACTGGGGTACAGTCCCACACACACTGACGCTCACAGGGGTACAGTCTCACACGCACTAACGCTCACTGTGGTTCGGGTGCAACACACACTGACTGTCACTGGGGTACGGGTCCCACACACCCTGACTCTCACTGGGGTACAGTCCCACACACACACTGACTCTCACTGGGGTACGGGTCCCACACACACCAACTCTCACTGGGGTACAGTCTCACACACACTGACTCTCACTGGCGTACGTATCCCACACACACTGACTCTCAATGGGATACGGGTTCCACACACACTGACTCTCACTGGCGTATGGGTCCCACACACACTGACTCTCACTGGGGTACAGTTCCACACACACTGACTCTCACTGGGGTACAGTCCCACACGCACTGACTCTCACTGGTGTACAGTGCCACACACACTGACTCTCACTGGGGTACGGGTTCCACACACACTGACTCTCACTGGGATATGGGTCCCACACACACAGACTTTCACTGGGGTATGGGTTCCACACACACTGGGTATCACTGGGGTATGGGTCCCACACACACTGACTCTCACTGGGGTAGGGGTCCCATATACACTGACTCTCACCGGGGTATGGGTCTAACACACACTGACTCCTACTGGGGTACGGGTCCCACACACACTGTCTCTCACTAGGGTACGTGTCCCACACACACTGACTCTCACTTGGGTACATTTCCACACCCACGGACTCTCACTGGGGCTCGTGTCCCACACACACTGACTCTCACTGGGGTACGGGTCCCACACACACTGACTCTCACTGGGGTACGGGTCCCACTCACACTGACTCTCACTGGGGTACGGGTCCCACACACACTGACTCTCACTGGGGTACAATTCCAGACACACTGACTCTCACTGGGGTAAGGGTCCCACACACACTGACTCTCACTGGGGTACGGTTCCCAGACACACTGACTCTCACTGGGGTGCAGTCCCACACACACACTGACTCTCACTGGGGTACGGGTCCCACACACACTGACTCCTACTGGGGTACGGGTCCCACACACACTGACTCTCACTAGGGTACAGGTCCCACACACACTGACTCTCACTTGGTTACAGTCCCACACACACTGACTCCCAATGGGGTACGGGTGCCACACACACTGACTCTCACTGGGGTACAGTTCCACACACACGGACACTCACTGGGGTACTTGTCCCACACACAATGACTCTCACTTGGGTACAGTTCCAGACACACTGACTCTCACTGGGGTACAATTCCAGACACACTGACTCTCTTTGGGGTGCAGTCCCATACACACTGACTCTCACTGGGGTACAGTCCCACACACACTGACGCTCACTGGGGTACGGGTGCCACACACACTGACTGTCACTGGGGCACGTGTCCCACACACACTGACTCTCACTGGGGTACAGTCCCACACACACTGACTCTCGCTGGGGTACAGTCCCACACACACTGACTCACACTGGGGTACAGTCCCACACGCACTGACGCTCACTGGGGTACGGGTCCCACACACACTGACTCTCACTGGGCTACAATTCCAGACATACTGACACTTTCTGGGGTACAGCCCCACACACACTGACTCTCACTGGGGTACAGTCCCACACACACTGACGCTCACTGGGGTACGTGTGCCACACACACTGACTGTCACTGGGGTACGGGTCCCACACACACTGACTATCACTGGGGTACGGGTCCCAATCACACTGACTCTCACTGGGGTACAATTCCATACACACTGACTCTCACTGGGGTACGGGTCCCACACACACTGACTCTCACTCGGGTACGGGTCCCACACACACTGACTCTCACTGGGGTACAGTCCCACACACACACTGACTCTCACTGGGGTACGGGTGCCACACACACTGACTCTCACTGGGGTACAGTCCCACACACACACTGACCCTCACTGGGGTACGGGTCCCACACACACTGACTCTCACTGGGGTACAGTCCCACACACCCTGACTCTCACTGGGGTACAGTCCCACACACACACTGACTCTCACTGGAGTACGGGTCCCACACACACCGACTCTCACTGGGGTACAATCTCACACACACTGACTCTCACTGGGGTACGGGTCCCACACACACTGACTCTCACTGGGGTACAGGTTCCACACACATTGACTCTCACTGGGGTACGGGTCCCACACACACTGAGTCTCACTGGGGTACAGTCCCACACACACTGACTCTCACTGGGGTATGGGTCACATACACTGAATCTCAATGGGGTACGGGTCCCACACACACTGACTCTCACTGGGGTACGGGTCCCACAGACACTGACTCTCACTAGGGTACAGTCCCACACACACTGACTCTCACTGGGGTACAGTCCCACACGCACTGACTCTCACTGGGTCACGGGTCCCACACACACTGACTCTCACTGGGGTATGGGTCCCACACACACTGACTCTCACTGGGATTTGGGTCCCACACACACAGACTCTCACTGGGCTATGGGTTCCACACACACTGACTCTCACTGGGGTACGGGTCCCACACACACTGACTCTCACTGGGGTAGGGGTCCCATATACACTGGCTCTCACTGGGATACGTGTCTAACACACACTGACTCCTACTGGGGTACGGGTCCCACACACACTGACTCTCACTAGGGTACGGGTCCCACACACACTGACTCTCACTTGGTTACAGTCCCTCACACACTGACTCCCAATGGGGTACAGGTCCCACACACACTGACTCTCACTTGGGTACAGTTCCACACACACGGACTCTCACTGGGGTACGTGTCCCACACACACTGACTCTCACTGGGGTACAATTCCAGACACACTGACTCTCTCTGGGATACAGTCCCACACACACTGACTCTCACTGGGGTACAGTCCCACACACACTGACGCTCACTGGGGTACAGTCTCACACGCACTGACGCTCACTGGAGTACGGGTGCAACACACACTGACTGTCACTGGGGTACGGGTCCCACACACACTGACTCTCACTGGGGTACGGGTCCCACACACACTGACTCTCACTGGGGTACAGTCCCACACACACACTGACTCTCACTGGGGTACGGGTCCCACACACACTGACTCTCACTGGGTTACAGTCCCACACACACACTGACTCTCACTGGGGTACGGGTCGCACACACACTGACTCTCACTAGGGTACGGGTCCCACACGCACTGACTCTCACTTGGTTACAGTCCCACACACACTGACTCCCAATGGGGTACGGGTCCCACACACACTGACTCTCACTTGGGTACAGTTCCACACACACGGACTCTCACTGGGATACAGTCCCACACACACTGACTCTCACTGGGGTACAGTCCCACACACACTGACGCTCACAGGGGTACAGTCTCACACGCACGAACGCTCACTGTGGTTCGGGTGCAACACACACTGACTGTCACTGGGGTACGGGTCCCACACACACTGACTCTCACTGGGGTACGGGTCCCACACACACTGACTCTCACTGGGGTACAGTCCCACACACACACTGACTCTCACTGGGGTACGGGTCCCACACACACTGACTCTCACTGGGTTACAGTCCCACACACACACTGACTCTCACTGGGGTACGGGTCCCACACACAGTGACTCTCACTGGGGTACACTCCCACGCACGCTGACTCTCACTGGGGTACAGTCCCACACACACTGACTCTCACTGGGGTACAGTCCCACACACCCTGACTCTCACTGGGGTACAGTCTCACACACACTGACTCTCACTGGGGTACGGGTCCCACACACACTGACTCTCACTGGGGTACGGGTTCCACACACACTGACTCTCACTGGGATATGGGTCACACACACACAGACTTTCACTGGGGTATGGGTTCCACACACACTGAGTCTCTCTGGGGTATGGGTCCCACACACACTGACTCTCACTGGGGTAGGGGTCCCATATACACTGACTCTCAATGGGGTATGGGTCTAACACACACTGACTCCTACTGGGGTATGGGTCCCACACACACTGTCTCTCACTAGGGTACGGGTCCCACACAGACTGAATCTCACTTGCTTACAGTCCCACACACACTGACTCCCAATGGGGTACGGGTCCCACACACACTGACTCTCACTTGGGTACATTTCCACACACACGGACTCTCACTGGGGCTCGTGTCCCACACACACTGACTCTCACTGGGGTACAATTCCAGACACACTGACTCTCTCTGGGGTACAGTCCCACACACACTGACTCTCACTGGGGTACAGCCCCACACACACTAAAGCTCACTTGGGTACGGGTGCCACACACACTGACTGTCACTGGGGTACGGGTCCCACACACACTGACTCTCACTGGGGTACGGGTCCCACTCACACTGACTCTCACTGGGGTACGGGTCCCACACACACTGACTCTCACTGGGGTACAATTCCAGACACACTGACTCTCACTGGGGTAAGGGTCCCACACACACTGACTCTCACTGGGGTACGGTACCCACACACACTGACTCTCACTGGGGTGCAGTCCCACACACACACTGACTCTCACTGGGGTACGGGTCCCACACACACTGACTCTCACTGGTGTACAGTCCCACACACACACTGACCCTCACTGGGGTACGGGTCCCACACACAGTGACTCTCACTTGGGTACACTCCCACACACGCTGACTCTCACAGGGGTACAGTCCCTCACACCCTGACTCTCACTGGGGTACAGTCCCACACACCCTGACTCTCACTGGGGTACAGTCCCACACACACAATGACTCTCACTGGGGTACGGGTCCCTCACACACCGACTCTCACTGGGGTACAGTCTCACACACACTGACTCTAACTGGCGTACGTATCCCACAAACACTGACTCTCAATGGGGTACGGGTTCCACACACACTGACTCTCACTGGCGTATGGGTCCCACACACACTGACTCTCACTGGGGTACAGTCCCACACACACTGACTCTCACTGGGGTACAGTTCCACACACACTGACTCTCACTGGGGTACAGTCCCACACGCACTGACTCTCACTGGTGTACAGTCCCACACACACTGACTCTTACTGGTGTACAGGTGCCACACAAACTGAATGTCACTGGGGTACGGGTCCCACACACACTGACTCTCACTGGGGTACGGGTCCCACACACACTGACTCTCACCGGGGTACAGTCCCACACACACACTGACTCTCACTGGAGTACGGGTCCCACACACACTGACTCTCACTGGGGTACGGGTGCCACACACACTGACTCTCACTTGGGTACATTTCCACACCCACGGACTCTCACTGGGGCTCGTGTCCCACACATACTGACTCTCACTGGGGTACAATTCCAGACACACTGACTCTCTCTGGGGTACAGTCCCACACACACTGACTCTCACTGGAGTACGGGTCCCACACACACTGACTCTCACTGGGGTACAGTCCCACACACACACTGACCCTCACTGGGGTACGGGTCCCACACACAGTGACTCTCACTGGGGTACACTCCCACACATGCTGAATCTCACTGGGGTACAGTCCCTCACACCCTGACTCTCACTGGGGTACAGTCCCACACACCCTGACTCTCACTGGGGTACAGTCCCACACACACACTGACTCTCACTGGGGTACGGGTCCCACACACACTGACTCTCACTGGGGTACAGTCTCACACACACTGACTCTCACTGGGGTACGTATCCCACACACACTGACTCTCACTGGGGTACGGGTTCCACACACACTGACTCTCACTGGGGTGTGGGTCCCACACACACTGACTCTCACTGGGGTACAGTCCCACACACACTGACTCTCACTGGGGTACAGTTCCACACACACTGACTCTCACTTGGGTACAGTCCCACACGCACTGACTCTCACTGGTGTACTGTCCCACACACACTGACTCTTACTGGTGTACAGGTGCCACACAAACTGAATGTCACTGTGGTACGGGTCCCACACACACTGACTCTCACTGGGGTACGGGTCTCACACACACTGACTCTCACTGGGGTACAGTCCCACACACACTGACTCTCAATGGGGTACGGGTCCCACTCACACTGACTCTCACTGGGGTACGGGTCCCACACACACTGACTCTCAATGGGGTACAGTCCCACACACACTGACTCTCACTTGGGTACAGTCCCACACGCACACTGACTCTCACTGGGGTACGGGTTCCACACACACTGACTCTCACTGGGATATGGGTCACACACACACAGACTTTCACTGGGGTATGGGTTCCACACACACTGAGTCTCTCTGGGGTATGGGTCCCACACACACTGACTCTCACTGGGGTAGGGGTCCCATATACACTGACTCTCAATGGGGTATGGGTCTAACACACACTGACTCCTACTGGGGTATGGGTCCCACACACACTGTCTCTCACTAGGGTACGGGTCCCACACAGACTGACTCTCACTTGCTTACAGTCCCACACACACTGACTCCCAATGGGGTACGGGTCCCACACACACTGACTCTCACTTGGGTACATTTCCACACACACGGACTCTCACTGGGGCTCGTGTCCCACACACACTGACTCTCACTGGGGTACAATTCCAGACACACTGACTCTCTCTGGGGTACAGTCCCACACACACTGACTCTCACTGGGGTACAGCCCCACACACACTAAAGCTCACTTGGGTACGGGTGCCACACACACTGACTGTCACTGGGGTACGGGTCCCACACACACTGACTCTCACTGGGGTACGGGTCCCACTCACACTGACTCTCACTGGGGTACGGGTCCCACACACACTGACTCTCACTGGGGTACAATTCCAGACACACTGACTCTCACTGGGGTAAGGGTCCCACACACACTGACTCTCACTGGGGTACGGTACCCACACACACTGACTCTCACTGGGGTGCAGTCCCACACACACACTGACTCTCACTGGGGTACGGGTCCCACACACACTGACTCTCACTGGTGTACAGTCCCACACACACACTGACCCTCACTGGGGTACGGGTCCCACACACAGTGACTCTCACTTGGGTACACTCCCACACACGCTGACTCTCACAGGGGTACAGTCCCTCACACCCTGACTCTCACTGGGGTACAGTCCCACACACCCTGACTCTCACTGGGGTACAGTCCCACACACACAATGACTCTCACTGGGGTACGGGTCCCTCACACACCGACTCTCACTGGGGTACAGTCTCACACACACTGACTCTAACTGGCGTACGTATCCCACAAACACTGACTCTCAATGGGGTACGGGTTCCACACACACTGATTCTCACTGGGGTACAGTCCCACACACACTGACTCTCACTGGGGTACAGTTCCACACACACTGACTCTCACTGGGGTACAGTCCCACACGCACTGACTCTCACTGGTGTACAGTCCCACACACACTGACTCTTACTGGTGTACAGGTGCCACACAAACTGAATGTCACTGGGGTACGGGTCCCACACACACTGACTCTCACTGGGGTACGGGTCCCACACACACTGACTCTCACTGGGGTACAGTCCCACACACACACTGACTCTCACTGGAGTACGGGTCCCACACACACTGACTCTCACTGGGGTACGGGTGCCACACACACTGACTCTCACTTGGGTACATTTCCACACCCACGGACTCTCACTGGGGCTCGTGTCCCACACACACTGACTCTCACTGGGGTACAATTCCAGACACACTGACTCTCTCTGGGGTACAGTCCCACACACACTGACTCTCACTGGAGTACGGGTCCCACACACACTGACTCTCACTGGGGTACAGTCCCACACACACACTGACCCTCACTGGGGTACGGGTCCCACACACAGTGACTCTCACTGGGGTACACTCCCACACATGCTGAATCTCACTGGGGTACAGTCCCTCACACCCTGACTCTCACTGGGGTACAGTCCCACACACCCTGACTCTCACTGGGGTACAGTCCCACACACACACTGACTCTCACTGGGGTACGGGTCCCACACACACTGACTCTCACTGGGGTACAGTCTCACACACACTGACTCTCACTGGGGTACGTATCCCACACACACTGACTCTCTCTGGGGTACGGGTTCCACACACACTGACTCTCACTGGGGTGTGGGTCCCACACACACTGACTCTCACTGGGGTACAGTCCCACACACACTGACTCTCACTGGGGTACAGTTCCACACACACTGACTCTCACTTGGGTACAGTCCCACACGCACTGACTCTCACTGTTGACTGTCCCACACACACTGACTCTTACTGGTGTACAGGTACCACACAAACTGAATGTCACTGTGGTACGGGTCCCACACACACTGACTCTCACTGGGGTACGGGTCTCACACACACTGACTCTCACTGGGGTACAGTCCCACACACACTGACTCTCAATGGGGTACGGGTCCCACTCACACTGACTCTCACTGGGGTACGGGTCCCACACACACTGACTCTCAATGGGGTACAGTCCCACACACACTGACTCTCACTGGGGTACAGTCCCACACGCACACTGACTCTCACTGGGGTACGGGTCCCACACACACTGACTCTCACTGGGGTACAGTCCCACACACACTGACTCCCACTGGGGTACGGGTCCCACACACACTGGTTCTCACTGTGGTACTGTTCCACACACACTGACTCTCACTGGGGTACGGGCCCACACACACTGACTCTCACTGGGGTACGGGTTCCACACACACTGACTCTCACTGGGGTACAATCCCACACACACTGACTCTCACTGGGGTACGGGTCCCACACACACTGACTCTCACTGGGGTACGGATCCCACACACACTGACTCTCACTGGGGTGCAGTCCCACACACACTGACTCTCACTGGGGTACGGGTCCCACACACACTGACTCTCACTGGGGTACGGGTCCCACACACACTGACTCTCACTGGGGTACGGGTCCCACACACACTGACTCTCACTGGGGTACGGATCCCACACACACTGACTCTCACTGGGGTGCAGTCCCACACACACTGACTCTCACTGGGGTACGGGTCCCACACACACTGACTCTCACTTGGTTACAGTCCCACACACACTGACTCCCAATGGGGTACGGGTCCCACACACACTGACTCTCACTGGGGTACAGTTCCACACACACGGACTCTCACTGGGGTACGTGTCCCACACACACTGACTCTCACTGGAGTACAATTCCAGACACACTGACTCTCTCTGGGGTACAGTCCCACACACACTGACTCTCACTGGGGTACAGTCCCACACACACTGACGCTCACTTGGGTACAGTCCCACACACACTGACGCTCACTGGGGTACGGGTGCAACACACAC
Organism: Isurus oxyrinchus; assembly: GCA_026770705.1. Classification (NCBI taxonomy): domain Eukaryota; kingdom Metazoa; phylum Chordata; class Chondrichthyes; order Lamniformes; family Lamnidae; genus Isurus; species Isurus oxyrinchus. The sequence continues at coordinate 192,060,338 of JANJGN010000006.1, read as the reverse complement.
TGACTGTCACTGGGGTACGGGTCCCACACACACTGACTCTCACTGGGGTACGGGTCCCACACACACTGACTCTCACTGGGGTACAGTCCCACACACACACTGACTCTCACTGGGGTACGGGTCCCACACACACTGACTCTCACTGGCTTACAGTCCCACACACGCACTGACTCTCACTGGGGTACGGGTTCCACACACACTGACTCTCACTGGGGTACGGGTCCCACAGTCACTGACTCTCACTAGGGTACAGTCCCACACACACTGACTCCTACTGGGGTGCAGTCCCACACGGACTGACTCTCACTGGGGTACGGGTCCCACACACACTGACTCTCACTGGGGTATGTGTCCCACACACACTGACTCTCACTGGGATATGGGTCCCACACACACAGACTCTCACTTGGGTATGGGTTCCACACACACTGACTCTCACTGGGGTACGGGTCCCACACACACTGACTCTCACTGGGGTAGGGGTCCCATATACACTGACTCTCACTGGGGTACGGGTCTAACACACACTGACTCCTACTGGGGTACGGGTCCCACACACACTGACTCTCACTAGGGTACGGGTCCCACACACACTGTCTCTCACTAGGGTACGGGTCCCACACAGACTGAATCTCACTTGCTTACAGTCCCACACACACTGACTCCCAATGGGGTACGGGTCCCACACACACTGACTCTCACTTGGGTACATTTCCACACACACGGACTCTCACTGGGGCTCGTGTCCCACACACACTGACTCTCACTGGGGTACAATTCCAGACACACTGACTCTCTCTGGGGTACAGTCCCACACACACTGACTCTCACTGGGGTACAGCCCCACACACACTAAAGCTCACTTGGGTACGGGTGCCACACACACTGACTGTCACTGGGGTACGGGTCCCACACACACTGACTCTCACTGGGGTACGGGTCCCACTCACACTGACTCTCACTGGGGTACGGGTCCCACACACACTGACTCTCACTGGGGTACAATTCCAGACACACTGACTCTCACTGGGGTAAGGGTCCCACACACACTGACTCTCACTGGGGTACGGTACCCACACACACTGACTCTCACTGGGGTGCAGTCCCACACACACACTGACTCTCACTGGGGTACGGGTCCCACACACACTGACTCTCACTGGTGTACAGTCCCACACACACACTGACCCTCACTGGGGTACGGGTCCCACACACAGTGACTCTCACTTGGGTACACTCCCACACACGCTGACTCTCACAGGGGTACAGTCCCTCACACCCTGACTCTCACTGGGGTACAGTCCCACACACCCTGACTCTCACTGGGGTACAGTCCCACACACACAATGACTCTCACTGGGGTACGGGTCCCTCACACACCGACTCTCACTGGGGTACAGTCTCACACACACTGACTCTAACTGGCGTACGTATCCCACAAACACTGACTCTCAATGGGGTACGGGTTCCACACACACTGACTCTCACTGGCGTATGGGTCCCACACACACTGACTCTCACTGGGGTACAGTCCCACACACACTGACTCTCACTGGGGTACAGTTCCACACACACTGACTCTCACTGGGGTACAGTCCCACACGCACTGACTCTCACTGGTGTACAGTCCCACACACACTGACTCTTACTGGTGTACAGGTGCCACACAAACTGAATGTCACTGGGGTACGGGTCCCACACACACTGACTCTCACTGGGGTACGGGTCCCACACACATTGACTCTCACCGGGGTACAGTCCCACACACACACTGACTCTCACTGGAGTACGGGTCCCACACACACTGACTCTCACTGGGGTACGGGTGCCACACACACTGACTCTCACTTGGGTACATTTCCACACCCACGGACTCTCACTGGGGCTCGTGTCCCACACATACTGACTCTCACTGGGGTACAATTCCAGACACACTGACTCTCTCTGGGGTACAGTCCCACACACACTGACTCTCACTGGAGTACGGGTCCCACACACACTGACTCTCACTGGGGTACAGTCCCACACACACACTGACCCTCACTGGGGTACGGGTCCCACACACAGTGACTCTCACTGGGGTACACTCCCACACATGCTGAATCTCACTGGGGTACAGTCCCTCACACCCTGACTCTCACTGGGGTACAGTCCCACACACCCTGACTCTCACTGGGGTACAGTCCCACACACACACTGACTCTCACTGGGGTACGGGTCCCACACACACTGACTCTCACTGGGGTACAGTCTCACACACACTGACTCTCACTGGGGTACGTATCCCACACACACTGACTCTCACTGGGGTACGGGTTCCACACACACTGACTCTCACTGGGGTGTGGGTCCCACACACACTGACTCTCACTGGGGTACAGTCCCACACACACTGACTCTCACTGGGGTACAGTTCCACACACACTGACTCTCACTTGGGTACAGTCCCACACGCACTGACTCTCACTGGTGTACTGTCCCACACACACTGACTCTTACTGGTGTACAGGTGCCACACAAACTGAATGTCACTGTGGTACGGGTCCCACACACACTGACTCTCACTGGGGTACGGGTCTCACACACACTGACTCTCACTGGGGTACAGTCCCACACACACTGACTCTCAATGGGGTACGGGTCCCACTCACACTGACTCTCACTGGGGTACGGGTCCCACACACACTGACTCTCAATGGGGTACAGTCCCACACACACTGACTCTCACTGGGGTACAGTCCCACACGCACACTGACTCTCACTGGGGTACGGGTTCCACACACACTGACTCTCACTGGGATATGGGTCACACACACACAGACTTTCACTGGGGTATGGGTTCCACACACACTGAGTCTCTCTGGGGTATGGGTCCCACACACACTGACTCTCACTGGGGTAGGGGTCCCATATACACTGACTCTCAATGGGGTATGGGTCTAACACACACTGACTCCTACTGGGGTATGGGTCCCACACACACTGTCTCTCACTAGGGTACGGGTCCCACACAGACTGACTCTCACTTGCTTACAGTCCCACACACACTGACTCCCAATGGGGTACGGGTCCCACACACACTGACTCTCACTTGGGTACATTTCCACACACACGGACTCTCACTGGGGCTCGTGTCCCACACACACTGACTCTCACTGGGGTACAATTCCAGACACACTGACTCTCTCTGGGGTACAGTCCCACACACACTGACTCTCACTGGGGTACAGCCCCACACACACTAAAGCTCACTTGGGTACGGGTGCCACACACACTGACTGTCACTGGGGTACGGGTCCCACACACACTGACTCTCACTGGGGTACGGGTCCCACTCACACTGACTCTCACTGGGGTACGGGTCCCACACACACTGACTCTCACTGGGGTACAATTCCAGACACACTGACTCTCACTGGGGTAAGGGTCCCACACACACTGACTCTCACTGGGGTACGGTACCCACACACACTGACTCTCACTGGGGTGCAGTCCCACACACACACTGACTCTCACTGGGGTACGGGTCCCACACACACTGACTCTCACTGGTGTACAGTCCCACACACACACTGACCCTCACTGGGGTACGGGTCCCACACACAGTGACTCTCACTTGGGTACACTCCCACACACGCTGACTCTCACAGGGGTACAGTCCCTCACACCCTGACTCTCACTGGGGTACAGTCCCACACACCCTGACTCTCACTGGGGTACAGTCCCACACACACAATGACTCTCACTGGGGTACGGGTCCCTCACACACCGACTCTCACTGGGGTACAGTCTCACACACACTGACTCTAACTGGCGTACGTATCCCACAAACACTGACTCTCAATGGGGTACGGGTTCCACACACACTGATTCTCACTGGGGTACAGTCCCACACACACTGACTCTCACTGGGGTACAGTTCCACACACACTGACTCTCACTGGGGTACAGTCCCACACGCACTGACTCTCACTGGTGTACAGTCCCACACACACTGACTCTTACTGGTGTACAGGTGCCACACAAACTGAATGTCACTGGGGTACGGGTCCCACACACACTGACTCTCACTGGGGTACGGGTCCCACACACACTGACTCTCACTGGGGTACAGTCCCACACACACACTGACTCTCACTGGAGTACGGGTCCCACACACACTGACTCTCACTGGGGTACGGGTGCCACACACACTGACTCTCACTTGGGTACATTTCCACACCCACGGACTCTCACTGGGGCTCGTGTCCCACACACACTGACTCTCACTGGGGTACAATTCCAGACACACTGACTCTCTCTGGGGTACAGTCCCACACACACTGACTCTCACTGGAGTACGGGTCCCACACACACTGACTCTCACTGGGGTACAGTCCCACACACACACTGACCCTCACTGGGGTACGGGTCCCACACACAGTGACTCTCACTGGGGTACACTCCCACACATGCTGAATCTCACTGGGGTACAGTCCCTCACACCCTGACTCTCACTGGGGTACAGTCCCACACACCCTGACTCTCACTGGGGTACAGTCCCACACACACACTGACTCTCACTGGGGTACGGGTCCCACACACACTGACTCTCACTGGGGTACAGTCTCACACACACTGACTCTCACTGGGGTACGTATCCCACACACACTGACTCTCTCTGGGGTACGGGTTCCACACACACTGACTCTCACTGGGGTGTGGGTCCCACACACACTGACTCTCACTGGGGTACAGTCCCACACACACTGACTCTCACTGGGGTACAGTTCCACACACACTGACTCTCACTTGGGTACAGTCCCACACGCACTGACTCTCACTGGTGTACTGTCCCACACACACTGACTCTTACTGGTGTACAGGTACCACACAAACTGAATGTCACTGTGGTACGGGTCCCACACACACTGACTCTCACTGGGGTACGGGTCTCACACACACTGACTCTCACTGGGGTACAGTCCCACACACACTGACTCTCAATGGGGTACGGGTCCCACTCACACTGACTCTCACTGGGGTACGGGTCCCACACACACTGACTCTCAATGGGGTACAGTCCCACACACACTGACTCTCACTGGGGTACAGTCCCACACGCACACTGACTCTCACTGGGGTACGGGTCCCACACACACTGACTCTCACTGGGGTACAGTCCCACACACACTGACTCCCACTGGGGTACGGGTCCCACACACACTGGTTCTCACTGTGGTACTGTTCCACACACACTGACTCTCACTGGGGTACGGGCCCACACACACTGACTCTCACTGGGGTACGGGTTCCACACACACTGACTCTCACTGGGGTACAATCCCACACACACTGACTCTCACTGGGGTACGGGTCCCACACACACTGACTCTCACTGGGGTACGGATCCCACACACACTGACTCTCACTGGGGTGCAGTCCCACACACACTGACTCTCACTGGGGTACGGGTCCCACACACACTGACTCTCACTGGGGTACGGGTCCCACACACACTGACTCTCACTGGGGTACGGGTCCCACACACACTGACTCTCACTGGGGTACGGATCCCACACACACTGACTCTCACTGGGGTGCAGTCCCACACACACTGACTCTCACTGGGGTACGGGTCCCACACACACTGACTCTCACTTGGTTACAGTCCCACACACACTGACTCCCAATGGGGTACGGGTCCCACACACACTGACTCTCACTGGGGTACAGTTCCACACACACGGACTCTCACTGGGGTACGTGTCCCACACACACTGACTCTCACTGGAGTACAATTCCAGACACACTGACTCTCTCTGGGGTACAGTCCCACACACACTGACTCTCACTGGGGTACAGTCCCACACACACTGACGCTCACTTGGGTACAGTCCCACACACACTGACGCTCACTGGGGTACGGGTGCAACACACACTGACTGTCACTGGGGTACGGGTCCCACACACACTGACTCTCACTGGGGTACGGGTCCCACACACACTGACTCTCACTGGGGTACAGTCCCACACACACACTGACTCTCACTGGGGTACGGGTCCCACACACACTGACTCTCACTGGCTTACAGTCCCACACACGCACTGACTCTCACTGGGGTACGGGTTCCACACACACTGACTCTCACTGGGGTACGGGTCCCACAGTCACTGACTCTCACTAGGGTACAGTCCCACACACACTGACTCCTACTGGGGTGCAGTCCCACACGGACTGACTCTCACTGGGGTACGGGTCCCACACACACTGACTCTCACTGGGGTATGTGTCCCACACACACTGACTCTCACTGGGATATGGGTCCCACACACACAGACTCTCACTTGGGTATGGGTTCCACACACACTGACTCTCACTGGGGTACGGGTCCCACACACACTGACTCTCACTGGGGTAGGGGTCCCATATACACTGACTCTCACTGGGGTACGGGTCTAACACACACTGACTCCTACTGGGGTACGGGTCCCACACACACTGACTCTCACTAGGGTACGGGTCCCACACACACTGACTCTCACTGGGGTACAGTCCCACACACACTGACTCTCACTGGGGTACAGTTCCACACACACTGACTCTCACTTGGGTACAGTCCCACACGCACTGACTCTCACTGGTGTACTGTCCCACACACACTGACTCTTACTGGTGTACAGGTACCACACAAACTGAATGTCACTGTGGTACGGGTCCCACACACACTGACTCTCACTGGGGTACGGGTCTCACACACACTGACTCTCACTGGGGTACAGTCCCACACACACTGACTCTCAATGGGGTACGGGTCCCACTCACACTGACTCTCACTGGGGTACGGGTCCCACACACACTGACTCTCAATGGGGTACAGTCCCACACACACTGACTCTCACTGGGGTACAGTCCCACACGCACACTGACTCTCACTGGGGTACGGGTCCCACACACACTGACTCTCACTGGGGTACAGTCCCACACACACTGACTCCCACTGGGGTACGGGTCCCACACACACTGGTTCTCACTGTGGTACTGTTCCACACACACTGACTCTCACTGGGGTACGGGCCCACACACACTGACTCTCACTGGGGTACGGGTTCCACACACACTGACTCTCACTGGGGTACAATCCCACACACACTGACTCTCACTGGGGTACGGGTCCCACACACACTGACTCTCACTGGGGTACGGATCCCACACACACTGACTCTCACTGGGGTGCAGTCCCACACACACTGACTCTCACTGGGGTACGGGTCCCACACACACTGACTCTCACTGGGGTACGGGTCCCACACACACTGACTCTCACTGGGGTACGGGTCCCACACACACTGACTCTCACTGGGGTACGGATCCCACACACACTGACTCTCACTGGGGTGCAGTCCCACACACACTGACTCTCACTGGGGTACGGGTCCCACACACACTGACTCTCACTTGGTTACAGTCCCACACACACTGACTCCCAATGGGGTACGGGTCCCACACACACTGACTCTCACTGGGGTACAGTTCCACACACACGGACTCTCACTGGGGTACGTGTCCCACACACACTGACTCTCACTGGAGTACAATTCCAGACACACTGACTCTCTCTGGGGTACAGTCCCACACACACTGACTCTCACTGGGGTACAGTCCCACACACACTGACGCTCACTTGGTTACAGTCCCACACACACTGACGCTCACTGGGGTACGGGTGCAACACACACTGACTGTCACTGGGGTACGGGTCCCACACACACTGACTCTCACTGGGGTACGGGTCCCACACACACTGACTCTCACTGGGGTACAGTCCCACACACACACTGACTCTCACTGGGGTACGGGTCCCACACACACTGACTCTCACTGGCTTACAGTCCCACACACGCACTGACTCTCACTGGGGTACGGGTTCCACACACACTGACTCTCACTGGGGTACGGGTCCCACAGTCACTGACTCTCACTAGGGTACAGTCCCACACACACTGACTCCTACTGGGGTGCAGTCCCACACGGACTGACTCTCACTGGGGTACGGGTCCCACACACACTGACTCTCACTGGGGTATGTGTCCCACACACACTGACTCTCACTGGGATATGGGTCCCACACACACAGACTCTCACTTGGGTATGGGTTCCACACACACTGACTCTCACTGGGGTACGGGTCCCACACACACTGACTCTCACTGGGGTAGGGGTCCCATATACACTGACTCTCACTGGGGTACGGGTCTAACACACACTGACTCCTACTGGGGTACGGGTCCCACACACACTGACTCTCACTAGGGTACGGGTCCCACACACACTGACTCTCACTTGGTTACAGTCCCACACACACTGACTCCCAATGGGGTACGGGTCCCACACACACTGACTCTCACTTGGGTACAGTTCCACACACACGGACTCTCACTGGGGCTCGTGTCCCACACATCCTGACTCTCACTGGGGTACAATTCCAGACACACTGACTCTCTCTGGGGTACATTCCCTCACACACTGACTCTCACTGGGGTACAGTCCCACACACACTGACGCTCACTGGGGTACGGGTGCCACACACACTGACTCTCACTGGGATACGGGTCCCACTCACACTGACTCTCACTGGGGTACGGGTCCCACACACACTGACTCTCACTGGGGTACAATTCCAGACACACTGACTCTCACTGGGGTACGGATCCCACACACACTGACTGTCACTGGGGTACAGTCCCACACACACACTGACTCTCTCTGGGGTACGTGTCCCACACACACCGACTCTCACTGGGGTACAGTCTCACACACACTGACTCTCACTGGGGTACGGATCCCACACACACTGACTCTCACTGGGGTACGGGTTCCACACACACTGACTCTCACTGGGGTATGGGTCCCACACACACTGACTCTCACTGGGGTACAGTCCCACACACACTGACTCTCACTGGGTACAGTTCCACACACACTGACTCTCACTGGGTACAGTTCCACACACACTGACTCTCACTGGGGTACAGTCCCACACACACTGACTCTCACTGGGGTACGGGTCCCACACACAGTGACTCTCACTGGGGTACACTCCCACACACGCTGACTCTCACTGGGATACGGGTCTCACACACACTGACTCTCACTGGGGTACTGTCCCACACACACTGACTCTCACTGGGGTACTGTTCCACACACACTGACTCTCACTGGGGTACGGGTCCCACCCACACTGACTCTCACTGGGGTACGGGTCCCACACACACTGACTCTCACTGGGGTACTGTTCCACTCACACTGACTCTCACTGGGGTACGGGCCCACACACACTGACTCTCACTGGGGTACGGGTCACACACACACTGACTCCCACTGGGGTATGGGTCCCACACACACTGACTCTCACTGGGGTACGGGTCCCACACACACTGACTCTCACTGGGGTACAGTCCCACACACACTGACTCTCACTGGGGTACGTGTCTCACACACACTGACTCTCACTGGGGTACGGTTCCCACACACACTGACTCTCACTAGGGTACGTGTCTCACACACACTGACTCTCACTGGTGTATGGGTCCCACACACACTGACTCTCACTGGGGTACGGGTCCCACACGCACGCTGACTCTCACTGGGGTACGGGTCCCACACACACTGACTCTCACTGGGGTACGGGTCACACACACACTGACTCTCACTGGGGTACAGTCCCACACACACTGACACTCACTGGGGTACGGGTCACACACCCACTGACTCTCACTGGGGTACAGTCCCACACACACACTGACTCTCACTGGGGTACAGTCCGACACACACTGACTCTCACTGGGGAATCGGTCCCTCACACACAGACTCTCACTGGGGTACGGGTCCCACACACACTGACTCTCTCTGGGGTACGGGTCGCACACACACTGACTCTCACTGGGGTACGGGTCCCACACACACTGACTCTCACTGGGGTAAAGGTCCCACACACACTGACTCTCACTGGGGTATGGGTCCCACTCACACTGACTCTCACTGGGGAATCGGTCCCACTCACACTGACTCTCACTGGGGTACAGTCCCACACACACTGACTCTCACTGGGGTACAGTCCCACACACACTGACTCTCACTGGGATACTGTTCCACACACACTGACTCTCACTGGGGTACAGTCCCATACACACTGACTCTCACTGGGATACTGTTCCACACACACTGACTCTCACTGGGGTACAATTCCAGACACACTGACTCTCACTGGGGTACAGTCCCACACACACACTGACTCTCACTGGGGTACAGTCCCACACACACTGACTCTCACTGGGGTACAGTCCCACACACACACTGACTCTCACTGGGGTACAGTCCCACACACACTGACTCTCACTGGGGTACAGTCCCACACACACTGACTCTCACTGGGGTACAGTCCCACACACACACTGACTCTCACTGGGGTTCTGTTCCACACCCAGACACTGACTCAGGACTACTAACCCTGGCTGATTACTTCCCTCTGGTACTCCAGGGTCCTGAGGGTCATAAGAATGTCGAGTATGGACGATGGGTTTTGGTCTGCTGGTTGCTTTGACTATCCACCCCGTCCCCCACCTTTAATCCTCGGACCACTGTGACTGATGATGTTTTCCTTACTCTTTCCTTCCTCTCTAGGCTGATTCTCTGTCAGAGACTGGGCACCAAGGAACAAATTGGAGGTGTTTGTTTGACTCTTGGAGAAGGTAGCAGATTCCATATTCCACATGGCTGGAATGTTGTCTCCGATTATCCCTGTACAACAGTCTGGGTGGCTTCCCAGCAGTCCTATGTAGTTGTTCTGATGTCTCAGCCTGTGCTAAATCTTGCCCTCTCTCTGCATCTTTGCACCCCAGTTTACACCCTGGGCGTGTGTGTGTATGTGTGTGTTTGTGGAGCCTGTCAGTGAGGTGCAGGGAACCTCTCTCTGTTCAGTCACTTCCGTGCTCCACCTCAGTGACAACTCCTACAGACTCACAGTGGTAGTTGTTGGGTGTGAGTTTGCACCATCCTAAACTGAGCCGCATGCATCAGAAGTGTGCATTTGCACACTCATGTACAGATTTCCATGTTCACATTTATAGGTTTGTGCACACTCACAAGCACCTAGGTGGGTGTGTAAATTTACAGTTACGTTTGGAAGTGTGAGTGTACAGACTCACATTTACAGACGAATTGAAGTGTGAGATTCCACGCTCAAGTAGACGAGTCGGAATTTCTGACTCTAAGAGGAGTGTGTTAGATCCCTTCTGCATACGTACATTGAGGAGCGCTGGGTGACACCCACCTCTCTGAACTCCCTGCTCTCACACTAACACAGGGCATACACACACCTGCAGCTCTTGTTCAGGTTTGGTTTGAAGAGGTGGCCTTTAGAGAAAAGGTCACCGGCGTAGGGGTGACAACACAAGGGGTTTGGGGCAGGGGATATGAGCAACACAGCAACATGAGAGGGAGGGGAAGAGCGGGCTGCCAAAGTGAAGCCCCTCCCTCTAAGGAGCGATCTTAAACCTGTCTGTGACTCTTTACTCACAACTGCCAAGATTAAAATTATTGAATCCAAAATCTCTGTCTCCTTGTGTCACTCCCCATTCTCCACCTCATGTAGGGTCCTGTGGAAACACACTGATATTGGATAAAATGCACCGGGAAAAAGATAACAGTCGAACTGTGCACCAGTTTGACAATAACACAGTGGTCTTATGGTAGAAGATTCGTTGGGAAATAGTGATCATAATACAATTGAATTCCATGATATTTCAAAGCACATACAGCCACTTAGATTCACTCAACGTGATGTCAAGAAACTGCTGAAGGTACTGGATACTGCAAAGACTGTGGACCCTGACAATATTCCAGCAATAGTACTGAAGACTTGTGCTCCAGAACTTGCCGTGCCCCTGGCCAAGCTGTTCCAGTACAGCTACAACACTGGCATCTACCCAGCTATGTGGAAAATTGCCCAGGTATGTCCTGTACACAAAAAGCAGGACAAATCCAAACCAACCAATTACTGTCCCATCAGTCTACTCTCCATCATCAGTAAAGTAATGGAAGGGGTCACCAACAGGGCTATCAAGCGGCACTTGCTTAGCAATAACTTGCTCACTGACGCCCAGTTTGGGTTCTGCCAGGGCCACTCAGCTCCTGATCTCATTACAGCCTTGGTTCAAACATGGACAAAAGAGCTGAACTCCCGAGGTGAGGTGAGAGTGACTGCCCTTGACATCAAGGCAGCATTTGACCGAGTGTGGCATCAAGGAGCCCGAGCAAAACTGGAGTCAATGGGAATCAGGGGGAAAACTCTCCGCTGGTTGGAGTCATACCCAGCACAAAGGAAGATGGTTGTGGTTGTTGGAGGTCAGTCATCTCAGCTCCAGGACATCACTGCAGGAGTTCCTCAGGGTAGTGTCCTCGGCCCAACCATCTTCAGCTGCTTCATCAATGACCTTCCATCATAAGGTCAGAAGTGGGGATGTTCGCTGATGATTGCACAATATTCAGCACCATTCACCACTCCTCAGACACTGAAGCAGTCCATGTCCAAATGCAGCAAGACCTGGACAATATCCAGGCTTGGGCTGACAAGTGGCAAGTAACATTCACACCACACAAGTGTCAGGCAATGACCATCTCCAACAAGAGAGAATCTAACCATTGCCCCTTGACATTCAATGGCATTACCATCACTGAATCCCCCACTGTCAACATCCTGGGGATTACCATTGACCAGAAACTGAACTGGACTAGCCACATAAATACTGTGGCTACAAGAGCAGGTCAGAGGCTGGGAATCCTGCGGTGAGTAACTCACCTCCTGACCCCCCAAAGCCTGTCCACCATCTACAAGGCACAAGTCAGGAGTGTGACAGAATACTTCCCGCTTGCCTGGATGAGTACAGCTCCCACAACACAGAAGAAGTTTGACACTGTCCAGGACAAAGCAGCCGCTTGATTGGCACCACATCCACAAACATTCACTCCCTCCACCACCGACACACAGTAACAGCAGTGTGTACCGTCTACAAGATGCACTGCAGGAACTCACCAAGGCTCCTTAGACAGCACCTTCCAAACCCATGACATTACCATCTAGAAGGACAAGGGCAGCAGATAGATGGGAACACCACCACCTGGAAGTTCCCCTCCAAGTCACTCACCATCCTGACTTGGAAATATATCGCCGTTCCTTCACTGTCGCTGGGTCAAAATCCTGGAACTCCCTCCCTAACAGCACGGTGGGTGTACCCACACCACATGGACTGCAGCGGTTCAAGAAGGCAGCTCACCACCACCTTCTCAAGGGGCAACTAGGGATGGGCAATAAATGCTGGGGTAGCCAATGACACCCACATCCCATAAATGATTAAATTAAAACTCCAATCCAATGAGAATCTTAAACTTAAACAAAGCCAATTACACAGAAATGAGAAGAGCTGGTTAAGATGGATAAATAGAACATGCTGTTAAATAAACAGTGGGAAACATTTAAAGAAACAACTCAAAATAGTCAACAAAAAATATATCCCATTAAAAGGCAAAATCCAGCAAGAAAGATACATCCAAGGCTCCCTCGGGAGGTTAAAGATTAAAAGAAGGAGCCTTATAAGGTTGCAAAGAGTAGGAATAAGTCTGAGGATTGGATTAGAAACACGCAGAGAGCCACCAAAAAGTTAATAAAAAGGGGAAAAGTGGAATATGGGAGTAAGCTAGCCAGGAATATAAAAACGGATTGTTTGAGCTTTTTTATAAGTGTATAAAGAGGATGAGAGGAGAGAAAGTAAACATTGGCCCCTTAGAATCAGAGACAAGAGAAATTATCATGGGGAACGAGGAAGTGGCAGAGACACTGAACAAATACTTTGTCTCTTTCTTCACAGTAGAAGACACAAGATTCATACCAGAAACAGACGGTAACCTAGGAGCAAACAACAGTGAGGAGATTAATATCAGCAGAGAAAAAGTATTGGAGAAACTTGAGGGACAAAAATCTGACAAATGCTGAGAGCTGATGACCTACCCTAGGAGATGCTGTAGAGATAGGGGATGTGCTGGCTATCATCGTCCAAAATTCCTTCGATTCTGGAAAGGTCCCAGTGGATTGGAAATTAGCAAATGTAACACTGCTATTCAAAAAAGGGGAGAAACAAAACATAGAATTACAGGTTAGTTAGCCTGACATCCGTCATTGGCAAACTGCTCTAAACTATTATCAAGGAAGTCTTAAATATACACTTAGAAAATCATAGTATGATTGACAAAGTCAACCTGGTTTTATAAAAGGGAAATTATGTTTGACAAATTTACTTGAGGTTTTTGCAGATATAAGAAGAAGGGTAGATAAGGGGGAACCAGTAGCTGTAGTATACCTGGATTTCCAAAAACACAAAGACACAGGAATTCAGAGCCATTCAGCCCCTTGAGTCAGCTCCACCATTCAATAAGATTATGGCTGATTGTGGCCTTAACTCCACATTCCTGTCTGACCCTCGACTCCGTTGTTAATCAAAAATCTAACTCAGCCTTAGATATATTCAATGACCAATGAAAGAGTAGGGCCCACAAGGGACCAAGGGGGCAATCCATGGGTGGAGCCAGAGGACATCAGTAGAGTGTTGAACGAATACTTCACATCCGTCTTCACCCAAGAGAATGAGGATGAAGGTATGGAACTCAGGGAGAGAGACTGTGCGGTTCTTAAGCAAATTGATATAGGGACTGACAAGGTATTGGAGGTGTTGGCAGGCTTAAAAGTGGACAAATCTCCAGGTCTAGATGATTTGTGTCCCAGACTGCTGAGGGAGGCAAGGGAGGAGATCGCAGGGGCTCTGACCCAAATTTTTAATTCCTCTCTGGCCACAGGGGAGGTGCCAGAGGACTGGAGAACAGCTAATGTGGTTCCGCTACTTAAGAAGGGTTGTACAGATAAGCCAGGGAACTACAGGCCAGTGAGTCTCACGTCAGTGGTAGGGAAACTATTGGAGAAAATTCTGAAGGAGAGAATCTATCTCCACTTGGAGAGGCAAGGTTTGATCAGGGATAGTCAGCATGGCTTTGTCAGAGGGAGGTCATGCCTAACAAATTTGATTGAATTTTTTGAGGAGGTGACCAGGTGTGTAGATGAGGGTAGTGCAGTAGATGTAGTTTATATGGATTTCAGCAAAGCTTTTGACAAGGTCCCACATGGGAGACTTATAAAGAAGGCAAATACACATGGGATACAGGGTAATTTGATAAGGTAGATTCAAAATTGGCTTAGTTATAGGAGACAGAGGGTGATGACAGAAGGATGCTTTAGTGACTGGAAGCCAGTGTCCAGTGGTGTACCACAGGGATCAGTGCTGGGTCCCCTATTATTTGTCATTTATATAGACGACATAGATGACTATGTGGGGGGTAGGATTAGTAAGTTTGCGGATGACACAAAGATTGGCCGGGTGGTTAACAGTGAGGTTGAGTGTCTTGGGCTACAGGAAGATATAGACGGGATGGTCAAATGGGCAGATAAGTGGCAGATGGAATTTAACCCTGAAAAGTGTGAGGTGATACACTTTGGAAGGAGTAATTTGACAAGGAATTTTTCAATGAACGGCATGACACTAGGAAGTTCTGAGGAACAAAGGGACCTTGGCGTGTGTGTCCATAGATCTCTAAAGGCAGAGGGGCATGTTAGTGGGGTGGTGAAAAAGGCATATGGGACACTTGCCTTTATCAATCGAGGTATAGATTACAAAAGTAGGGAGGTCATGTTGGAGTTGTATAGAACCTTGGTGAGGCCACAGCTGGAGTACTGTGTGCAGTTCTGGTCACCACATTATAGGAAGGATGTGATTGTACTGGAAGGGGTGCAGAGGAGATTCACCAGGATGTTGCCTGGGATGAAACATTTAAGTTATGAAGAGAGGTTGGATAGACTTGGGTTGTTTTCATTGGAGCAGAGAAGACTGAGGGGCGACCTGATCGAGGTGTACAAGGTTATGAGGGGCATGAACAGGGTGATAGGGAGCAGCTGTTCCCCTTAGTTGAAGGGTCAGTCACAAGGGGGCATAAGTTCAAGGTGAGGGGCAGGAGGTTTAGAGGGGATGTGAGGAAAAACATTTTTACCCAGAGGGTGGTGAGGGTCTGGAATGTGCTGCCTGGGAGGGTGGTGGAGGTGGGTTGCCTCACATCCTTTAAAAAGTACCTGGATGAGCACTTGGCACATCATAACATTCAAGGCTATGGGCCAAGTGCTGGTAAATGGGATTAGGTAGGTAGGTCAGGTGTTTCTCACGTGTCAGTGCAGACTCGATGGGCCGAAGGGCCTCTTCTGCACTGTGTGATTCTGTGATCTGTGACCCAGCCTGTGGAATAGAACTTCTCCTCATCTCAGTCTTAAAGGGGAGATCACTACTCTTTGGACTGTGCCTTGTAGTTCTTGACTCCCTCATAAGGGACAAAACCCTTTCAGCATCCACCAATGGACACAGGCCCCAACATTTCCTCATAAAACAACTCCTTAATCCCAGCTCCCTCGACTACAGCTCCTCACACCCCGCTTCCTGTAAGGACTCCATCCCATTCTCTCAGTTCCTTCGCCTCCGTCACATCTGTCTGATGATGCCACTTTCCAAAACAGTTCCTCTGACATGTCCTCCTTCTTCCTTAACCGAGGTTTTCCACCCACGCTGGTTGACAGGGCCCTCAACCGTGTCCAGCCCATCTCCCGCGCATCTGCCCTCACGCCTTCTCCTCCCTCCCAGAAACATGATAGGGTCCCCCTAGGACACTTATCACCCCACCAGCCTCCGTATTCAAAGGATCATCCTCCGCCATTTCCGCCAACTCCAGCATGATGCCACCACCAAACACATCTTCCCTTCACCCCCCTTATCGGCATTCCGTAGGGATCGCTCCCTCCGGGACACCCTGGTCCACTCCTCCATCACCCCCTACTCCTCAACCCCCTCCTATGGCACCACCCCATGCCCACGCAAAAGATGTAACACCTGCCCCTTCACTTCCCCTCTCCTCACCGTCCAAGGGCCCAAACACTCCTTTCAAGTGAAGCAGCATTTCACTTGCATTTCCCCCAACTTAGTCTACTGCATTCGTTGCTCCCAATGTGGTCTCCTCTACATTGGAGAGACCAAACGTAAACTGGGTGACCGCTTTGCAGAACACCTGCGGTCTGTCCGCAAGAATGACCCAAACCTCCCTGTCGCTTGCCATTTTAACACTCCACCCTGCTCTCTTGCCCACATGTCCGTCCTTGGCTTGCTGCATTGTTCCAGTGAAGCCCAACGCAAACTGGAGGAACAACACCTCATCTTCCGACTAGGCACCTTACAGCCTTCCAGACTGAATATTGAATTCAACAATTTTAGATCATGAACTCTCTCCCCCATCCCCACCTCCTTTCCGATCCCCCTTTTTTCCAATAATTTATATAGATTTTTCTTTTCCCACCTATTTTTAAATGTATTTCCATCCATTGTTTTATCTCTTATAGCCTATTTCCATAGAACCGTTACAGCACAGAAGGAGGCCATTTGGCCCATCTTGTCCATGCCAGCCCTAGGACACCCAGGTGCCCTTTCTAATCCCACCTTCCTGCACCCGGCCCATAGTCCGGTACCTCCCCTGTATCTAGTGAAGATCGGAAAATCGTCCTCAGAGCATCTGCTATCTCCTCCCTGACTTCCTCCAGCAGCCTCAGAAACAATCCATCTGGCCCTGGTGACTTATCCACTTTCAAGGATTTCAACCCTTCGAGTGCTTCCTCTCTCTTTATGACCAACCCGTCCAATATCTCACAGTGTCCCTCCTGGACTACTATATCTACATCCTCCCTTTCCTTTGTAAACACCGAGACAAAATATTCATTCAAAACCCTTCCCACAGTCTCTGCATCTACACACAAGTTTCCATCTTCGTCTCTGATAGGTTCCACTTTTCCCTTAACTAACCTTTTAGCATTAATGTATTGGTAAAACATCTTTGGGTTATCTTTTTTCATGCCCTCTCTTTGATTTCCTTATTGCCTTTTTTACTTTGTCCCTACACTTCCTATATCCGTCTAGACTATCTGCGGTGCTTAGCTCTTTGTGCCTATCGTATGCTTTCTTTTCCTGTTTGATCTCCCCCTGTATTCCTCTAGACAACCAGCGGAGGGGGGGTCTAGATTTGGCAGTACCACTCTTAGTTTTGTAGGGGACATGTCTACCTTGTACAATTAGGATCTTGCTTTTTAGTGCCTCTCACCGGTTTTCCAGTGTTTTATCCTCCAGCAGTGCGGTCCAGTCCACCTCAGCCAAGTCCCTGAGATAAAAGCAAAACACTGCGGATGCTGGAAATCCAAAACAAAAATAAAAATACCTGGAAAAACTCAGCAGGTCTGACAGGATCTGCGGAGAGGAACACAGTTAACGTTTCGAGTCTGTATGACTCTTCATCAGAACTAAGGAAAAATAGAAAAGAGGTGAAATATAAGCTGGTTTAAGGGAGGGTGGGACAGGTAGAGCTGGATAGAGGGCCAGTGATAGGTGGAGATAACGACAAGATGTCACAGACAAAAGGACAAAAAGGTGTTGAAGGTGGTGATATTATCTAAGGAATGTGCTAATTAAGGGTAGAAAGCAGGACGAGCAAGGTACAGATAGCCCTAGTGGGGGTGGGGTGGGGGGAAGGTACAGATAGCCCTAGTGGGGGTGGGGTGGGGGGAAGGTACAGATAGACCTAGTGGGGGTGGGGTGGGAGGAAGGTACAGATAGCCCTAGTGGGGGTGGGGTGCGGGGAAGGTACAGATAGCCCTAGTGGGGGTGGGGTGGGGGGAAGGTACAGATAGCCCTAGTGGGGGTGGGGTGGGGGGAAGGTACAGATAGCCCTAGTGGGGGTGGGGTGGGGTGAAGGTACAGATAGCCCTAGTGGGGGTGGGGTGGGGGGAAGGTACAGATAGACCTAGTGGGGGTGGGGTGGGGGGAAGGTACAGATAGCCCTAGTGGGGGTGGGGTGGGGGGAAGGTACAGATAGCCCTAGTGGGGGTGGGGTGGGGTGAAGGTACAGATAGACCTAGTGGGGGTGCGGTGGGGGGAAGGTACAGATAGCCCTAGTGGGGGTGGGGTGGGGGGAAGGTACAGATAGCCCTAGTGGGGGTGGGGTGGGGTGAAGGTACAGATAGACCTAGTGGGGGTGGGGTGGGGGGAAGGTACAGATAGCCCTAGTGGGGGTGGGGTGGGGGGAAGGTACAGAGAGCCCTAGTGGGGGTGGGGTGGGGGGAAGGTACAGATAGCCCTAGTGGGGGTGGGGTGGGGGGAAGGTACAGATAGACCTAGTGGGGGTGGGGTGGGGGGAAGGTACAGATAGACCTAGTGGGGGTGGGGTGGGGGGAAGGTACAGATAGACCTAGTGGGGGTGGGGTGGGGGGAAGGTACAGATAGCCCTAGTGGGGGTGGGGTGGGGGGAAGGTACAGATAGATCTAGTGGGGGTGGGGTGGGGGGAAGGTACAGATAGCCCTAGTGTGGGTGGGGTGGGGGGAAGGTACATATAGACCTAGTGGGGGTGGGGTGGGGGGAAGGTACAGATAGACCAAGTGGGGGTGGGGTGGGGGGAAGGTACAGACAGCCCTAGTGGGGGTGGGGTGGGGGGAAGGTACAGATAGCCCTAGTGGGGGTGGGGTGGGGGGAAGGTACAGATAGACCTAGTGGGGGTGGGGTGGGGGGAAGGTACAGATAGACCTAGTGGGGGTGGGGTGGGGGGAAGGTACAGATAGACCTAGTGGGGGTGGGGTGGGGGGAAGGTACAGATAGACCTAGCGGGGGTGGGGTGGGGGGAAGGTACAGATAGCCCTAGCGGGGGTGGGGTGGGGGGAAGGTACAGATAGACCTAGTGGGGGTGGGGTGGGGGGAAGGTACAGATAGCCCTAGTGGGGGTAGGGTGGGGGGAAGGTACAGATAGACCTAGTGGGGGTGGGGTGGGGTGAAGGTACAGATAGACCTAGTGGGGGTGGGGTGGGGGGAAGGTACAGAGAGCCCTAGTGGGGGTGGGGTGGGGGGAAGGTACAGATAGACCTAGTGGGGGTGGGGTGGGGGGAAGGTACAGATAGACCTAGTGGGGGTGGGGTGGGGGGAAGGTACAGATAGACCTAGTGGGGGTGGGGTGGGGGGAAGGTACAGATAGCCCTAGTGGGGGTGGGGTGGGGGGAAGGTACAGATAGCCCTAGTGGGGGTGGGGTGGGGGGAAGGTACAGATAGACCTAGTGGGGGTGGGGTGGGGGGAAGGTACAGATAGCCCTAGTGGGGGTGGGGTGGGGGGAAGGTACAGATAGCCCTAGTGAGGGTGGGGTGGGGGGAAGGTACAGATAGCCCTAGTGGGGGTGGGGTGGGGGGAAGGTACAGATAGCCCTAGTGGGGGTGGGGTGGGGGGAAGGTACAGATAGCCCTAGTGGGGGTGGGGTGGGGGGAAGGTACAGATAGACCTAGTGGGGGTGGGGTGGGGGGAAGGTACAGATAGACCTAGTGGGGGTGGGGTGGGGGGAAGGTACAGATAGCCCTAGTGGGGGTGGGGTGGGGGGAAGGTACAGATAGACCTAGTGGGGGTGGGGTGGGGGGAAGGTACAGATAGCCCTAGTGGGGGTGGGGTGGGGGGAAGGTACAGATAGCCCTAGTGGGGGTGGGGTGGGGGGAAGGTACAGATAGCCCTAGTGGGGGTGGGGTGGGGGGAAGGTACAGATAGCCCTAGTGGGGGTGGGGGTGGGGGGAAGGTACAGATAGCCCTAGTGGGGGTGGGGTGGGGGTGAAGGTACAGATAGCCCTAGTGGGGGTGGGGTGGGGGGAAGGTACAGATAGCCCTAGTGGGGGTGGGGTGGGGGGAAGGTACAGATAGACCTAGTGGGGGTGGGGTGGGGGGAAGGTACAGATAGACCTAGTGGGGGTGGGGTGGGGGGAAGGTACAGATAGCCCTAGTGGGGGTGGGGTGGGGGGAAGGTACAGATAGCCCTAGCGGGTGTGGGGTGGGGTGAAGGTACAGATAGCCCTAGTGGGGGTGGGGTGGGGGGAAGGTACAGATAGCCCTAGTGGGGGTGGGGGGTGAAGGTACAGATAGACCTAGTGGGGGTGGGGTGGGGGGAAGGTACAGATAGACCTAGTGGGGGTGGGGTGGGGGGAAGGTACAGATAGACCTAGTGGGGGTGGGGTGGGGTGAAGGTACAGATAGACCTAGTGGGGGTGGGGTGGGGGGAAGGTCCAGATAGACCTAGTGGGGGTGGGGTGGGGGGAAGGTACAGATAGACCTAGTGGGGGTGGGGTGGGGGGAAGGTACAGATAGACCTAGTGGGGGTGGGGTGGGGGGAAGGTACAGATAGCCCTAGTGGGGGTGGGGTGGGGGGAAGGTACAGATAGTCCTAGTGGGGGTGGGGTGGGGGGAAGGTACAGATAGACCTAGTGGGGGTGGGGTGGGGGGAAGGTACAGATAGCCCTAGTGGGGGTGGGGTGGGGGGAAGGTACAGATAGACCTAGTGGGGGTGGGGTGGGGGGAAGGTACAGATAGACCTAGTGGGGGTGGGGTGGGGGGAAGGTACAGATAGCCCTAGTGGGGGTGGGGTGGGGGGAAGGTACAGATAGCCCTAGTGGGGGTGGGGGTGGGGGGAAGGTACAGATAGCCCTAGTGGGGGTGGGGTGGGGGGAAGGTACAGATAGCCCTAGTGGGGGTGGGGTGGGGGGAAGGTACAGATAGACCTAGTGGGGGTGGGGTGGAGGGAAGGTACAGATAGCCCTAGTGGGGGTGGGGTGGGGGGAAGGTACAGATAGCCCTAGTGGGGGTGGGGTGGGGGGAAGGTACAGATAGACCTAGTGGGGGTGGGGTGAAGGTACACATAGCCCTAGTGGGGGTGGGGTGAAGGTACAGATAGCCCTAGTGGGGGTGGGGTGAAGGTACAGATAGCCCTAGTGGGGGTGGGGTGGGGGGAAGGTACAGATAGACCTAGATGGGGTGGGGTGGGGGGAAGGTACAGATAGCCCTAGTGGGGGTGGGGTGGGGGGAAGGTACAGATAGCCCTAGTGGGGGTGGGGTGGGGGGAAGGTACAGATAGACCTAGTGGGGGTGGGGTGGGGGGAAGGTACAGATAGCCCTAGTGGGGGTGGGGTGGGGGGAAGGTACAGATAGTCCTAGTGGGGGTGGGGTGGGGGGAAGGTACAGATAGACCTAGTGGGGGTGGGGTGGGGGGAAGGTACAGATAGACCTAGTGGGGGTGGGGTGGGGGGAAGGTACAGATAGACCTAGTGGGCGTGGGGTGGGGGGAAGGTACAGATAGCCCTAGTGGGGGTGGGTTGGGGGGAAGGTACAGATAGCCCTAGTGGGGGTGGGGTGGGGGGAAGGGATGGAAATAGGCTAAAAGGTAGAGATAAAACAATGGATGGAAATATATTTAAAAATAATGGAAATAGGTGGGAAAAGAAAAATCTATATAAATTATTGGAAAAAAGGGGGGAAACAGAAAGGGGGTGGGGATGGGGGAGGGAGCTCACGACCTAAAGTTATTGAATTCAATATTCAGACCGGAAGGCTGTAAAGTGCCTAGTCGGAAGATGAGGTGTTGTTCCTCCAGTTTGCGTTGGGCTTCACTGGAACAATGCAGTAAGCCAAGGACAGACATGTGGGCATGAGAGCAGGGTGGAGTGTTAAAATGGCAAGCGACAGGGAGGTCTGGGTAATGCTTGCGGACAGACCGCAGGTCGCCCAGTCTGCGTTTGGTCTCTCCAATGTAGAGGAGACCACATTAGGAGCAGTGAATGCAGTAGACTAAACTGAGGGAAGTGCAAGTGAAATGCTGCTTCACTTGGAAGGTGTGTTTGGGCCCTTGGACGGTGAGGAGAGGGGAAGTGAAGGGGCAGGTGTTACACCTTCTGCAGTTGCATGGGAAGGTGTCGTGTGAGGGGGTTGAGGTGTAGGGGGTGATGGAGGAGTGGACCAGGGTGTCCTGGAGGGAACGATCCATAGGGATAGTCAAGTGAGATGATTCCTCCCGGACACTGGGAGACGCTGCAGGGGTAGATTACAGTTACTCCTCCCAGACACGGAGAGTCGCTGCAGAGGGAGATTACAGTTACTCCTCCTGGACACTGGGAGCTGCTGCAGGGGGAGATAACAGTTACTCCTCCCGGACATTGCGAGCCACTGCAGGGGGAAATTACACATACTCCTCCTGGACACTGGGAGTCGCTGCAGAGAGATATTACAGTTACTCCTCCGGGACACTTGGAGCCGCTGCAGAGGGAGATTACAGTTACTCCTCCCGGACACTGAGAGACGCTGCAGGGGAAGATTACAGTTACTCCTCCCGGACACTGGGAGACGCTGCAGAGGGAGATTACAGTTACTCCTCCAGAACACTGGGAGTCGCTGCAGAGAGAGATTACAGTTACTCCTCCCGGACACTGGGAGCCGCTGCAGAGAGATTACAGTTACTCCTCCAGAACACTGGGAGCCGCTGCAGGGGGAGATTATAGTTACTCCTCCCGGACAATGGGAGTCGCTGCAGAGGGAGTTTGCAGTTCCTCCTCCAGGACAGTGGGAGCCGCTGCAGAGAGAGATTACAGTTACTCCTCCAGGACACTGGGAGCTGCTGCAGGGGGAAATTACAGTTACTCCTCCCGGACACTGGGAGACGCTGCAGGTGGAGGTTACTGTTACTCCTCCCAGACACTGGGAGACGCTGCAGAGAGATTACAGTTACTCCTCCTAGACACTGAGAGCTGCTGCAGGGGAAGATTATAGTTACTCCTCCCTGACACTGGGAGACGCTGCAGGGGGAGATTACAGTTACTCCTCCCGGACACTGGGAGACGCTGCAGAGGGAGATTACAGTTACTCCTCCAGAACACTGGGAGTCGCTGCAGAGAGAGATTACAGTTACTCCTCCCGGACACTGGGAGCCGCTGCAGAGTGATTACAGTTACTCCTCCAGAACACTGGGAGCCGCTGCAGGGGGAGATTATAGTTACTCCTCCCGGACAATGGGAGTCGCTGCAGAGGGAGTTTGCAGTTCCTCCTCCAGGACAGTGGGAGCCGCTGCAGAGAGAGATTACAGTTACTCCTCCAGGACACTGGGAGCTGCTGCAGGGGGAAATTACAGTTACTCCTCCCGGACACTGGGAGACGCTGCAGGTGGAGGTTACAGTTACTCCTCCCAGACACTGGGAGACGCTGCAGAGAGATTACAGTTACTCCTCCCGGACACTGAGAGCCGCTGCAGGGGGAGATTATAGTTATTCCTCCCTGACACTGGGAGACGCTGCAGGGGGAGATTACAGTTACTCCTCCCGGACACTGGGAGTCGCTGCTCCTCCAGAACACTGGGAGTCGCTGCAGGGGGAGATTACAATTACTCCTCCCGGACACTGGGAGGTGCTGCAGAGGGAGATTACAGTTACTCCTCCCGGACACTGGGAGTCGCTGCAGGGGGAGATTACAGTTACTCCTCCCAGACACAGGGAGTCACTGCAGGGCGATATTACAGTTACTCCTCCTGGACACTGGGAGCTGCTGCAGAGGGAGATTACAGTTACTCCTCCTGGACACTGGGAGTCGCTGCAGAGAGATATTACAGTTACTCCTCCCAGACACTTGGAGCCGCTGCAAAGGGAGATTACAGTTACTCCTCCCGGACACTGAGAGACGCTGCAGTGGGAGATTACAGTTACTCCTCCCGGACACTGGGAGACGCTGCAGGGGGAGATTACAGTTACTCCTCCCGGACACTGGGAGTCGCTGCAGAGCGATATTACACTTACTGTTCCAGGACACTGGGAGTTGCTGCAGGGGGAGATTACACTTACTCCTCCCGGACACTGGGAGCCGCTGCAGAGGGAGATTACAGTTACTCCTCCCAGACAATGGGAGGCGCTGCAGGTGGAGATTACAGTTACTCCTCCCGGACACTGGGAGACACTGCAGAGAGATTACAGTTACTCCTCCTAGACACTGAGAGCTGCTGCAGGGGAAGATTATAGTTACTCCTCCCTGACACTGGGAGACGCTGCAGGGGAAGATTACAGTTACCCCTCCCGGACACTGGGAGTCGCTGCAGAGGGAGATTACACTTACTCCTCCCGGACACTTGGAGCCGCTGCAGAGGGAGATTACAGTTACTCCTCCCGGACACTGAGAGCTGCTGCAGGGGGAGATTACAGTTACTCCTCCCGGACACTGGGAGATGCTGCAGGAGGAGATTACAGTTACTCCTCCTGGACACTGGGAGTCGCTGCAGAGGGAGATTATAGTTACTCCTCCAGAACACTGGGAGTCGCTGCAGGGGGAGATTACAGTTACTCCTCCTGGACACTGGGAGTTGCTGCAGAGAGAGATTACAGTTACTCCTCCCGGACACTGGTAGTCGTTGCAGGTGGAGATTACAGTTACTCCTCCCGGACACTAGGAGCCGCTGCAGAGAGATTACAGTTACTCCTCCAGAACACTGGCAGCCGCTGCAGGGGGAGATTATAGTTACTCCTCCCGGACAATGGGAGTCGCTGCTCCTCCAGAACACTGGGAGCCGCTGCAGGGGGAGATTACAGTTACTCCTCCCGGACACTGAGAGACGCTGCAGAGGGAGATTACAGTTACTCCTCCAGGACACTGGGAGTCACTGCAGAGAGATATTACAGTTACTCCTCCCGGACACTGAGAGATGCTGCAGAGAGAGATTACAGTTACTCCTCCCAGACACTGGGAGCCGCTGCAGAGAGAGATTACAGTTACTTCTCCTGGACATTGAGAGACGCTGCAGGGGAGATTATAGTTACTCCTCCTGGACACTGGGAGCTGCTGCAGAGAGAGATTACAGTT